>JASJET010000155.1:1200000-1757500 GCA_034092305.1 Diaprepes abbreviatus | reverse complement strand
TTTTTATCTGGGCTAAAATATTTTTAAGTTGGTGGCGCTTGCGGTTGTACTGAAAGTTGATGCCTCCTTGCAATGGAACACCCTATATGTTATTTAATTTTTAGATTCTACGCAAAATTGTAGACATATTTCATGTATAATGTCCTAAACCTAAGTCCAACTGTTTTTGACATATTTTAAATTTTATGTCAAAAAGGGCGTTTGCAGGCCTAAACATAACTATCAATTTCTCCTCTATGAAAGCCTTTATTATTTAATTGGAGTTGGTCTCCTACCAAGTGAATTTACTTTAGTAGACTTTGTTGATATATTGAAAATAATTACAGGGTCATAAAAAAATAACATTAAATATTAACTTAAAAAAAATCGTTAAAAGTTATTTTTTCAAATGTAAACTCCCTATTTTTATTATCTTATTTTATTTAGCATTAAAAATAAGAGTGATTATGTATGATTGTCTATTTGAAAAATTTGTAGTTTTTGTAATATTGGCAATTTAACATTGTTGTATTGTTAAAACGCCACACGGCTTTGAAGTTTTATTAGTTAGCCATGACGGCGAAACATGACGAAAGAAAACAATAGAAGACTACATAAATGTCACTGTTTCTTGCCATTTGACAATTAACAATAAAAAAAACCGGAGCGATTAAATTATACAGACGAAGATTATTTATATCCGTTTATTATCTATGGAAAATGTAGCAAAGTTTTTCAAAAACATACCAGATATTTGCTGATAGATATCCAAATAAACAGAAACCGTCACGAAACACTGTTAAACGAATATTGAAAAATTTCAAGAGTTTTGGCACCATTTGGCAAATGAAAGTAAGTTGTCGACGAGGAGGAGGCGCCAGCAATTCTGGGGGGAGGACGATTGCAAGCAAAAGTGAGTTATCGACGGAGGAGGAGATGCCAGCAGCATTCACATTCCTAGGTAAGAGGCAGAGCCGGGTCTATTTTTCTGAATTAAAAGCTCTTTGGGGGGGGGGCGATAGCAAGCGAAAGCGAGTTGTCGACGGGGGTGTGATGCCAATAGCGTTCATATTCTTAGTATAAGAGGCTGAATCGGGTCTATTTTCCTGAATTCGAAGCTCTTGGGGAAAAAATCAACCCCACCGCTCCCCTCTTGGGATTCGCTCCTGATTTGGACTGGCCTTTTTAACAGACACAATTCCCAGTTCTGGACTGAATCAAATCCTCATGCAGTAAGATTGCAGAATTTTCAAGACGCTTGGCAATTTATCATATTTGTGCTGTAAAAAATGATGGAATAGTGAAACTACATTTTTATGAAGAAAACTTTAATAGTAATTCATAATACAAAGCAAATTATGTCCCCATATTAATTTATGTAAGAGTTAAATAATTAACATTTAAGCAATTTACCTATGACAAGATACAGCAATTTTTGTACCAACGCGTTGGCGTCATACCACACAGAACCGTTCCAATTACCAACTTCTTATTACCAATATTTTACAAGTGGGTTGTCAATAATGGAACTATTTTGTGGCCTCCTAATTGTCTTAGATTATGTCATATGGGGAACGATAAAAAACATTTTTTAATATAACCCAATAATAACAATGGAGAACCGTATGGCAAAGGTAAGGGAGGCGTTTGAGAGATTATCTCCAGAGTCAATTAGCGCGGCCACCCATGACAAACTAACTCGGAGATGCGAAAAATGTTTGGAAAGTCAGGGTGGAAATTTTAAATATTTATTAAAATAATTTATTTCCCTGTGTAGGTAAGCCGTTTAGCATTTTTACAATATAAAAATATCAAATCGCCAATATTTTAGAAACTGCAAATTTTGGAGTAGTCAACCTTATACATAGTCATTCTTAGTTTTTGTGCCATATAAGATAATTATATAAAAAAAGTGGGTTTACTTTAAAAAAATTGACTATTAAAGTTTTTTTTGTAAGTTAATTTTTAATATTAGCTTCTGATCACTCTGTATTTATTATGAAAATATCAGCACATTCCACTAAAATAGATCTCCTTATAGAAGAAAACCAACTCCAATCAAATAAGAAAAGCTTTCGTATAAAATAAATTTGCAGTGATGTTTTGGGCCACAAATGCTATTTTTGGTATAAAATTTAAAATATGTCAAAAACAGTTAGACTTAGGTATAGGACATTATACATACAACTATAATTTGCATAGAATCTAAAAATGGAATAACATATAGGGTGTTCTTAAGAAGCAAGAAGGCATCAAAACATATACAAGGTTAGTGGTATTTCGATACATTCCTTTGCGGATTTGATAATACAAGAGTTAAGGAATATATCTAACCTAATATACATTATTCAAAACGCGATAGATATATTTCGGTTTTCAGTTATTTTTTAAAATAGCCTTTCTTCTCTAAAAATTAAATTTTTCAAATATGTAATTTAACTTCGTATAACTATTTTGCTGGAGTACTTAACCGATACTACGGTCTGTCAAATCGAACAAAAATAATCTGTGAAAGTATTTCGATTATGTGAAAAATTTGAAGAAAACTTACTTTTGAAAGAAAAATTAAAAATCGAAATATCTCAAAAACTATTGCGTTTTGTATTATACATATTAAGGTCAAATTTACTCTTTACCCCTTGTATTATCAGATCCCCAAAAAAATGTATTGAATTACCGGTAACCCTATATATATATATATATATATATATATATATATATATATATATATATATATATATATATATATATATATATATGTCAGCTGCCTTACAGTCCTGAGAAGGACTCAGCACATACACGGGATGCCCGAAAACCTTCGATTACACATCCCACCCGTGAGAATATCCGACATAACATATATATATATATATATATATATATATATATATATATATATATATATATATATATATAAAACATGTACATGTTTTTTTATTATCAATCAGCTGATTTCTTCACAGTTATTTAATTAATTTTTGTACAATCCAGAGGACATTTGTGCGCCATTTTCCCAGTCGGATGCTGAGAAACTGTCAATTTCCCGCAATTAAAAATGCAGCGTATAAGATGATTTTCGGAAACAAAAAATTGTCGGATTCGTGTGTGAAGCAACACCTGACAAATTTATATACCTGAAAAAAATATGAATTATTTAAATACAAAGATAATTTAAAAAATAAAAAAAAATGGAAATGTTTTAAGACTGTACTTTGCGGGTCAAAATAAAAAGAAAAGAGTGGTGCAATTGTGGGAATCCAAGTGATTTCTCTACGAAATGCGGGATGTCAGAAAACCCTTTCACCAGTGGAGGGAGTGACATCATAAAATGGGGTACTTTTAAAGAAAACCAAATTGTACTATACTATTTTTAATGAGTATTATTTGCCGTAATCGTCGAACAATTTTAAACAGAAAAGTCTCCTGAGATTTTTTTCCCAACGAATCATTTTAGGTAATAAATTAAAATAATATTTTTGCCCATATCCACGGATTACATAAAATAAAATGGTTGCAAATTGAGCTGTCAAACCAAAAAAGTGTGCATGCCGCTATGCAGTGGACAAATTTGTTCTTAAATATTTATTATATCAATAAATCGACTTAAGACTTTTATCCACTAACACAATTAAATTCAATTGCCAACAGAATCTTCTTTAATAATTTTGTATGTCTCTTACCTCAAATTTACTTTGAACTTGCGATGCATATTCAAGTGTATTAGCATATTTTAATTAAAAGTCAGAAGCCACAGTAAAAATATCAGGGGTTTTACTACATTAACTCTTTAACTGTTTTTTGAAAAAAAAAAAGATGTTTCGAAAAGATAGTTCGTTGACACATTGCTTTGTTTAATGACGAACTATTTTTAACAACAAAAGATAGGTACATTTTTAATTTAGGACTGACCAATAGTATCGCAAACTTCCAGAAACATAATCAATTGACACGAAGTAAATCAGCTGACTCGGCTAACAACGTATTACAGGTATTACTGTTATTTTATCTCTTTCTACTATTCGTTCAGTTCAACTACTTTTGTCAATAAAAATTCAGAAAGTTAGACGAATTAATTCTACCCTTGTCAGTTCAAGACAAAGGATTATTTATATTTCGCGGTATTGCCAAAAGTGTTTTGTCCATCGTTTAACGGATAGTACGTTAAAGTCATTTTCAGTTTATTACATGCCTTACTCCAGTTACTTTATAATGTGCGTGATCAGATCCGATATCCAGCCCTTTCTAAACTAAAATATTATTTTGATTTATTACTTGAGAAAAGCCCATCGGACAAAAAAAATTTCATGGTACATTTCTCTCTATAAATTTGCCTATGTCCAAAAAAGTTTATGAATATTTCAATTTATGTTTAGATACACTTTATCTTGTAAAGACAACGTTTGAAGACTAATAATTATATGAACTATCTTCTAATTTTGAATTCCATAACCTTTCCTTAAAATATGTCCTCGTCCTCCCGGACCATTCTATATTTAAAATGGGTTAAAATGGATTGCTATTGTGTTCAAAATGGTTGTTCATAGCGATGTTTACAAAGTATACGGGGTATCCAGGAAAATGTGGGAAATCTCCCGGATATGAAAAAACACGTGAAAAGAATACTACAAGTTTTTCGCATAGGCCTCCTCTTCGGAGATATGGGCTCCCAAAGAGCTGCAATGGAATCAAGTTTTTTACACATAATTATTGAACCACCAGGTATATTTCAATTTTTTTTAATACGATGTATACCAGGTAAGACACTTCAAATTATTATCCAAGAAAGTGTTATGAATTACTCACAGCTGCAGGTATGGATCCAGCTCTCGGGAAATTTCTTCAACTCGATTTTCGTTACGTTTTTCCATTACCTCCTTTCGGCTGCTAAAACACTTTCCCCGTTGTGGTTTGTTGTCAGGTAAATTCGATGGTCGTTGGATGGTATTCGTTTCGATCTTTATCAAAAATTCACGGACAATAATGTTATTGTGCGACGGTGAATACGTTATCATGGTGCAAAATCTACGAGTTGTTTGCATATAAATCCTTTCTTTTTTGTTGAATTGCTTCACGCAAACGTCTCATAACGCCCAATGATACTCCCTATTAACTGTCAGACCTTTTTGGCAAAAATTCGTGATGCACAATATCGTTGTGATCCATGAAAATCTTGAACATCGCTTTCTTTTTCTATTGAAAACGAGGTAGTTTTTTTGGTCTTGACTCATTCGGAGTTCTTCATTCACCCGCTTGATGTCTGGATTGCATGTTACAATCATATGCCCACGTCTTAGTTCCAGTAATGATGCGTTGAAGGATGCTGAGTGATATTCAGCTTTGGAAATCATGTCTCTGGCGATGTCATCGCGGTCCCTTTTTTGCATGAAATTCAGATTCTTTAAAATTAACTTTGCAGCAACACGGCAGAAACTCAAATCATTAACTACAATGCCCCTAACGGATTCATAAACAATCTTTAAGTCCTCTGCCAGCTCTCTGATGATTCATTTGCGGCTATTGACCAACATTTCTGTCACTTTATTAATGTTTTCGTTAGTTTTCGATGTCGATGACCTGTCACTGCGTTTGTTATCCTCGACGGACTCACGACAACTTCTGAAGCGTTCATGCCATTGGTAAACGACTGTTTTCTTTAGAGCATCATTGCAGAAACACGTTCCTAAC
This sequence comes from Diaprepes abbreviatus, assembly GCA_034092305.1. Classification (NCBI taxonomy): domain Eukaryota; kingdom Metazoa; phylum Arthropoda; class Insecta; order Coleoptera; family Curculionidae; genus Diaprepes; species Diaprepes abbreviatus. The sequence goes on along the minus strand of JASJET010000155.1, from coordinate 1,751,836 downwards.
ACTTCCAAAGTTTCCGCATAATTGAATCCACTTTTAATGCAAAATTTAATACAAACTCGTTGTTGGAAATATCAATAATTTTTAAAACTACAAAAACTCGAAAACTCAAACAGAAGATATGTAGTCACGGCGTAACTTTTATAAATGTCAAGATACGACGATAAAATTTGATTGGAATGTCAATGATAGATGTGGCAGTCTAACCAAAGAATAGAACTCAAATCAGCTGACTCATAGCGCTACCTGGTGATAATTCTGTGAATTTTTTGAACAAGATATGGCAATTTTAAGATTGATGTTTTCGCCGCGCGGCTAGCTCAACAAGCACGCTTCATACAGATATCGCTCTTCATACTGCAATGAACAAACAAAATTACCCATTTTCTTTTCAAAGTTGGTTTTTGGATCATTTTTTGTGTTTTACGATGATAAATACAATGGTGAATTATATTTAGATAAACAAAATCAATAATTTAAATCATCTCTTCTACATTTATTATTTCAATTTAATTAGTGCACAAATCTTTACTGCTTCATAGATCGCAAAATTTCTACTTAGATTTTATGCAAAAATATACTTAGATTGTACATGGATCTATTGTAACAATCAGTCTATCCATTTACATCATTGATCAGCCATCCACATTCTGTCATGTCTTTTGAAATAATGTTGGGAAGTCTCGTCTTATTCCATTTGTGATTTGCCAGAAACGTCTCAAAATGTGTTTATATAATGCAGGATATTAATTTATTGATACTTGAATTTTTAAATAAATTATATTTCAAGGAAGTAATCTCCTTGCTAATTTATTTCTTGGATCATATAACATAGACATGAAAACGCTAACGATGTCCATGGCAATATCGATAGGAAAATTGTCTAAATTAGCAAAACCATTTAACTTTATATCTGATATTTTCTTTAATGTTGAATAAACTGTTACCTTATCTATAAAATATAACGATGTCATAATATCGCAACCAAAGTATGCGCGGTTATTAGTGAAAAAGGTAAAGGAGATCCAAGTTCTTCTGATAAGCGATGTATCGTCTCATGTCTGTACGGATAGACCTTTACCTATATAAAACCAGACCAAAGGGTTATTTTAAATATTCTTATTATTCTTCTGATTTTCTCCTTACTGCACAAAAAATACAGTCATCACCAGTCGAATGATAGCAATTATAAAATTCATTCTCTTTTACTAGGTGAACCAATTGTAAAATCACTACGTCATTATTTTGACATTATTTATTTTTGTGATACTCACTATGCAAAACATTAATCAACACACGTTTTTCTGTAAGTAGATAATACATGTTGGATGTATTAGTATGTCACAGTAAAAAACGCGAGTCAAGCGTGTTATGGCACGTATAATACGTGACATGTCTGCAAGGCGCTTGTTGTTTATGTTGTGAACTTTATTAATGTATATGTGGAAATTGACAAAATTTCGTTACTCAACTTTTGTACTTGTAAGTGCCGAGCGAAACAGCTAAAAGAATTTTGTTCTAAATTTTCCGCTCGGCAGGAAAATGCTTCGAGAATTTCGGGCGGGTCCTATTATCTTTAGAATCGACTCAAGAGAATGTCATAAAAATTTCATAGATTCATCATTCGCTAATTTAACAGTAAAAATTTTTCAAAATCATTTTTTCTAATTTGAGTTAACGTCGAATTTGACAATGTTCCCCCAATTTTAGAAAACTATACAGGGTGTCCAAAAAGTCCCCTGTCAACCGCGGATGGGCCACATTATGGTCTACCAAATATATAATTTTGACCTTAGTAAAAATGTAACCGTTTTCGAGTTTTTTAAAGTTTTAGTATTTTTTAAAAATCAGTACCAGCGCTTGTTTTTTTCTTGCTATTTGTTCAAACGAAAACTTTTTCTCATTATGTTTCATTTACCTTTATCTTAAATGATTGCGTTATCAATAGAGTATAATATATTTTCCATAATTACCTTTGAAACATTAGAAAAAAAAATTCTTAAACAAATTTTTAGTTCAAAATTTTTTCAATCTTCAACTTTGATCAGCCTTGGTGGGAAAAAAAAATCACACGTATCATGCCAATCTTCTTGAAAACTTGCTTAATGGAGATATTAAAATGGTATAAAAGTTATTACTTTTATGTTTTTTTTGTTATTGTATTGCTATTTGAATAGCAAAGGGTACGTTTTCACACTTTTCTAAAACTACAGTTCTGATATTAGAAATACTTTTTTAAGTTATGTGGATACTGATCAATACAAATAAACAATAACAAATGTATTTACATATTATTTTATTATAAGAAATATAAAAGATATTCAAAATGGCGTCCTTCTGCTCTAACATACGCTCTGAACTTCTTAATATCTTTTAATTCGGCGTGCATAACCCTCTGGATTCATTTGTTCAGCAGGTGAATGTATGTATTCTCGCAGCTGCTCAACCATAGAAATTAGCGTTTGATACAGTAGTCCAAAGATTAATTTTAAATGGTACCTAGGAACGGTTTTATCTAATAAAATGCAGATTTTCTAGCGCCCATTGATTTAAATTATCAAAATTATATTACCAGACACAACCTAAATTAATCTGTGAACAGGATTCATTAATGATCAAATTATTGGACCCTACGAGCCGCTAGCCACACTAAATTGCGAGATATATTTGGATTTCTTAAAAAACCATTTATAGGAGTTTCTAGAAGACTTACCATTAATAATGACGCAGGGCGTGTGGTTACAAAATAATGGATGTTCGGATCATAACGCCACTCAAGTACGGCGACATTTAAACGAAAGATATCAACGACGATAGTTTGAACGCCAAGGTTCAATTCTGTAGTCACCTAGATTCCCCGATTTAAATCCAACAGACTTTTTTTTACTGGGGTTGTCTCAAATGTCTGCTGTATCAAACGCCAATTTCTACGGTTAAGCAGCTGCGAGAACCTATATATTCAGCCGGTGGACAAATAAATCCTGAGGGTTATGCACGCTGAGTTAAAAGATATTCTATTAAGAAGTTCGGGGCTTGTATTAGGGTGGAAGGACACCATTTTGAACAACTGTTGATCTTTTTATAACAAAATAATACGTAAACACATTTGTAGTTGTTTATTTCTATCGACCAGTATCCACATAACTTAAAAAAATAATTTTTAGTATCAGAACTGTAGTTTTAGAAATGTGAGAAAACGCACCCTTTGCTATTCAAATAGCAATAACAATAATAAAAAACATAAAGATATTAACTTTTATACCATTTTAGATATTCCATTATAGACCGGCGGAGCTAGCCTCATATGAAGTGATTTTGAAATTTATTGTTAATAGACTTCTGACCACACAGAAACCTTCAGAATGATAATAGTAATTATGTCTCATTTTCCTTTTTGAGGAAAATTTTTTATTTACAATTAAGATATGGAAAAACAGTTTTATCGAGTTCTAGGAAAAGCTATTACTTTTCGGTTTCAAACAAAAGTTGTGTGCATTGAAAATACCTACAAAACGAGCCCAGATTCATTCGAATTGGATAATTTATTCGTTAGTTATTGCAAAAACCCTGTTAAAATGGATGTTTTTTCAATTGTTTATAAACAATAGAAAAATATATTGCATTAACTTTATACTGCCATTAAAGCAACCTCTTGTTGCATCCATTCGAATTGAATAATTTATTCGTTAGTTATTGCAAAGAACCCGCTAAAATGGATGTTTTTTCAATTGTTTTTAAACAATAGAAAAATATATTGAATTAAATTTATACTGCCACTAAAGCAGCCTCTTGTTGCATACAACAAATGTGTAAAATTTCAATTAAAATATTCAATAGTTTTTTTGCACACTGAATTTGTTTATAACTTTTTGTGTGTTTTTTTTATTGTTTATTCTCGGCAATCCAAAGGTCGTACAGAAGTTACAATAATAAAAAAGGACGAAATGAATTGTTGATCTTAAATTGTTGAAACAGATAAGCAAAATTGGGGTTCGTTTTTTCGTTATAAACTTCGACAATTGTTGATTTCGAAATGCCGACAAGTAGACGCGATAGCTGAGATTTTGACATACATTCTGAAAAAAAAATACGACCACAAGAAGCTGAGAGAGAGTTTTATTTTCAAAAAATCGCTACGGAGTTGTTTATTAAAATTAAGGGATTATTTAAGTAGGAACTCATAGGGAGATGGTTAAGCTATTGTATGCAGTAGTGTTCAACTCAATTATTTCAAAATTGTTGATGTAGCAATAGTTTAAATTTGCACCTACTACGAGAGTCAGAAAGTGAGCAGTGGAGAGGTGCGTTCTTTCAGACTGCTGCGCGTGGAAAAAAACGTTACTCGGACTGTTCAAATTCGAATAATGGATGATATGTTTTTGTAATCAAATTATTGATAAACATATCAAAAAACAAATTGTTGCATTTTTATACATTTTACGCATAATTATAATTATATCGTACTTACGTTGTTTTCAATTGCGAAAAAATTGTTACAGTGGTCAACGGTACGCTATTAATTAAGAATATTAAAATTTAGATTGATTTGTAATGTACCATTAATATTTATCAAGATATAGCATGAAACAAATAGCAACATTTGTTGCGAGCATTATTATTTTTCGAGATGCACAATAAGCTACATTTGACCATTATATTGTAAGCGATTATCCAATCGAGAATTATTATAATATTACTTTCAAAGACAATGAAAGTAATAGGGGAGAAAATAATTACGATTATGATAATAACGATGATGTTGATGAAGATGATAATTATGTCAGTGATGAGAATGATAATGATGATGAGAGTAATAATGATAATGATGATAAGAGTAATAATGATGGTGATAACTGTAATGATAATATTGGAACCGATAAGGGTTTCGAAAATGAGTATCCATCAATGTCTAAGAAACGGAGAATGGAATAAATATTTTGTATAGATTTAAGCAAAGAATATGTATATTAGCAAAAAATTTTGTATGTGAAAAATGTTCGTCCAATAAAATAAAAAAAAAAGTTAACATGGGTTTTTTCTTGTACAGCCAATAATTTGTCGGCAATATTAATGGTACATTAAAAATCAATTTAATTTTTAATATTTCTAATTAGTAGTATAATGTTGACCATTGTAACATTTTTTTCACAATTTGAAAATCAGATGCAACAATTTTTTTATTGCTATGTTTAAGAATAATTTCATTACAAAAACATGTCATCCATCGTTAATATCTCGTCGAGAAACCACTAATTAAAAAAAATACAGATTTTACGACCAATATTTTTCGAGATAATCCAAATTTTTGCGGCGAAACGAATGTGAAGCGTCCGAGTCACGTTTTTTTCCAGCGCCGCAGGCTTAAAAAACGCCCCGCTCTACTGCTCACTTTCTGACTCTTGGGGTAGGTGCAACTTTAAACTATTGCAACATCAATAATTTTGAAATAATTGAATTGAAAACTGCTGCATACAATAGTTTAACCATCTCCCTATGAGTTCCTACTTAAATAATCCCTTAAAAATAAACAACGCAGTAGCGATTTTTTAAAGCAAAAATCTCATCTTCTAGTGGTCGTACAGGATTTGTTTTTTTTTTTCAAAATATGCGGCACAATCTCACCTATCACGTCCACTTATCGGTATTTCGATATCAACAATTGTGGAACAGTCTATTTGTTTATAATGAAATATCCAACCACAAATTTGTTTATCTGTTTCAACAATTTAAAATTAACAATTAATTTGGATCTTTTTTGTTATTGTTAGTATAAGTTTCGAGCTTTCATTTGCGCTCCCGCAGATCACTGTACAATCTTTAGATTGCTGAGAATAAACAATCAAAAAAAAAAAACATAAAATGTTAAAAACAAATTCACTGTGCACAAAACTATTATATATTTTTACTTGAAATTTTGCATACTTGTATGCAACAAAAGGCTCCTTTTGATGTAGTGCAAAGTTAATGCAATATATTTTCTATTGTTAATTAACAGTTGAAAAAACAACCATTTTAGTAGTTCTTTTTACAATAACTAACAAACAAATTGTTCCAATTGGATGAGCTTTAGCTCATTTTGTAGGTATTTTCAAAGCGCACAACTTTTGTTAGAAACTTTTTTACTGAAAAATAATAGCTTTTCCTGGAACTCGAAAAAACTGCTTTTTTATGTCTTAATTGTTAAATAAAAAGTTTTCCCCAAAAACGAAAATGAGACATAAGATACTACATAATTATTATAATTCTGAAGGTTTCTACGTAGTCAGAAGTCTCTCTCTCTCTCTCTCTCTCTCTCTCGAGCATTACAACCCGGGGTGGGTCTTTGTTGACTTCACAATCTGCCTCCACTTGCTGTGATCCATCATCAGTTCCTCCGCGCGTTGGACGTTTAGGGTTTGTAAGTCTGCTGCAACGTTATCTCTCCACCTCATCCTTGGTCTTCCTAGCGGCCGCTTTCCTTCCCATACCAACTTGACGATACGTTGATCTTGTCTCATAATATGGCCGGCCCATCTTAATCTTTCTGCTTTTATTATTTTCACTATATCTGGCTGGTTGTATAAATCCTCCAATTCCTTGTTTGTTCTCGTTCTATATTGCTAATTTCGCTGGCCTATTAAGCCAATTCTGTTTTAAGATGACTGGCACAGCACGCGTGATATTTTCTTTTCACCACAGCTGGTTAAATTTGGAGGCTGAAAATCATTTAAGATAAAGATAAATAAAACAGAACGTGAAAAAGTTTTCATTTGTAGAAACGACGTGAGAAAACCGAGCACTAGTAGTGATTTTCAAAAAATTCTAAAGCTATAAAAAATTCTAAAACGGTAAACCTTTTACTAAGGTCTTAATTGGAAAACTGGTAGACAATGATGTGACCTATTCGTGGTTGACAGGTTATCTATGACTCCGTGGATATATAAATATAGACCATTATTAGTGACAAGAAAGTATCTGGTCACTACCATGTTGTTTTAAGGGTCATTGCCGCTTGCATAAATGGGCCATCCCGCCTATCCATATTTAATTTAAGATAACTGAACAATGCCTATGGTTTCAAGTGAGGATTCGGACACTTTCTTGGCTTACGCTGAGTAAATCTTTTAAGATACATCAAAACAATGTATGGCGAGATTGTGGATCTTAAAATTTCCACATATATCTATCTTGAATAAAACACTAATAAAACTATAGATCAAATTTCGACAAATTTGGACACAGTTATTTTTCATACTTTCAGACATCCTACTCAGAGTGGCAATATAGCGTATGGCAATTTGTGACTTATATTTGAACTTGTTTGAGAAATTTGTGTGACATTCCTGAGAAATAAAAATGCATTATATTTTCCTTGAAGTTATTCACTGTGATGTTTAAAAAATTAATTTTTATTGCCTCAAAAAAATATTTTAAAATTTGAAATCAAAAGACATTTACCGAAGTCAAAAAACCGTTCTAGTCTAATTGCTAAATATCAAAATATCACAGCTGCATATTTTAAATTTTCTTCCTGGATAAAAGACAAGTTTCATGTTATGTAAAATATCATTATGGTGGTCTCAATGTCACCTAGATTTTTAAATAAAAATTTGTCGACAATACGAAAATAGCTTAAGCTAAAAATATCTTCTATTGTGCTATTCATGGTCATACTCGCAAGTTTCGGTTTTGTACGATATTTCGAGGGTTCATGCCAAATTTACATTATCATTAAACTAACTTATTGGGTTGGTAGAGAGCGTATATTAAATAAATTGTTGAACACAAGGACAAGCCGATAATTTACCTGAGGGAAATGCAATTTTAAACAGAGTTATTAATAAGAAGCCGTTTTATTTGCAATATGTCTCTTTTATCTTTTTGTATGAGTGCCAAATAAATTTAGAGAAAAAAATACTTTGATGCAAAACTTCCTACATAGACATGTTGGCATCAAAAATAAATCAGTAAATTTTTCCAAATAAAATAAGTTTAAATGAGTAATAAAATAAAACCTTATTTTATATTATACACTCAGTTAATAGCATTTCAAATGTTTAATTAAAATTTATTTTGCTAATAATTATTACTACGAGGGTACCAAATAATTTCCTGTTAGGTGTAGCATATTGTCAGAACAGGGGCCTGTGGTGTTGAGGGTAAACAACGTGATATGTTTATTTATATTTGGAGAAATGATGATAAATAGTGCGAGTTCTTTTATTTCTTGGTACACACACCGATTATATGCAATATTTTTCAAACTGCTTGGTTTAAACTAGTCTAGCATACCAATGGCAAAACACGGAAAAGAAGAAAAGTTGTACACGTACTAATTGGTGGTCGAAACGACTATGACGTTAAATCGATGGTGTCGGCCCTAACGGTGGTGCTATAACTAATGCCTACAAAGGAAATTATTTATTTTTTAATCAATATTAATATTTTGACTTTCGTAATTTTAAAAACGTTTGTTCACAAAAATAAAAAATAACAAAGAAACAAAAACAAAAGCATAAAACGTCAACATCTTTAGGAAAATAAAACAAAGTAGTTTTTCATTTATTAGATTTAGTAGATTTTCTGGTTATTTGTAAATAACAGTTCTGATGAATCAATCAAAACTTGTAAAAATAAATATTTAAATTATTATAAACAAAATATTTTTTGTACTTGCATTTTAACAAACTCCATTTTGAATTGTTCTTGATTTAATACATTCTTGTTTCTTATATTGCATTTTGAAGGTAAATTGAGAAAATCAATATTTAGTTTAATAGTTTAAGGCGCTAGGACTGGTAGGGACGACCACGACCAGCGTGAGTTCAATCCTCGTGCGGGGCCATTTATTTAAAAAAGTTGTCAGACCATTAGTGGCTAGAGTCCCAACAGTCGGTAGACATGAAAACTGACAAAGAGTGAAAACTCTGGGTTGATGGAGTGTCGAGGTCCGTGGTTTGGAACCCACGTTAAATTGTAGGTATTGTCACTAAAAAAAAACATGGGTTGATATGTCGTTAATTAATAATTGCTACTACTACTACCATCATAATATTAAAACTATTTAAATTTACTGAAATTGATAGTTTGAAAGTGTAAAGATTGTATTAACGTCGTATTTTTTAAAAGGTCGGTGTATGCTTTATAAAATATAAAATTAAGAAAATGTGATATCGTAAACAGACAAAAAAATATATAAACGAAACAATGGGGAAGAGAGTTCTACGAATTTGTTTTGTTGAATATACAAAATATGTGTGTTTATATACAAATACAAAATATTCTTTATAATGATGTCAGTACGTGAACAATGAAATAATACTCCAGCTTTGGTAAAAACAAGGCAAAAAAACAACATATTAGGTTTTTTTAATGACTTACAAAAAAAAAAGTTGATGCCTTGCTATTGGGCAAAAAATAAAAAAATAAAATTATTTAAATAAAGAACATCACATTATATGAAGTGCAGAAACCCAAAAAAGTCAGAGCAAAATAGCGTAATTCACTTTGCCCCAATTTCCTCAAATCTCCAAATTTAATCAATATGTAAATATAACAAAATTAAGTAATATTTTCAAAAATATACATTAAACAAAAAATAATTATTCTCAAAAAAACAAAACAAATATTTATAATAAATACAGGCTTGTTAGGTTATCTATAAATAACAATAGAAAACAAAAATATAAATTTTATTGTTTGATATTAAAAAAAAATAAAATTTTTATAAAAGAATTGAACCAACTTCTAAAAGTGTGCTAAAAATTGAAAAATAACTATAAATTTTTGTATGAAATTGAACTTTTTGAAGTCAAACTAATACCTGACAAAATGTGATTTACATAAACAGATTAAAAATACTTTATTTGTAATTGCTTTCTTACCATAATTTGTATATATTAGTAGTTATTTGTTTCATTTACAAATAATTTGGCGCCGATTTCAAAAAATCCAATTTCATATAAAAATTTATAGTTATTTTTCACTTTTTAGCGCACTTTTAGATGTAGGTACAGTTTTTTTTATAAAAATTTTATTTTTCTATTTTTAGTTTTAGAATTCATTATGATATGCATAAATTATTTGAACTACGTACTAATCGAGATTAATGTACCTCGCAGTGACTTCAAGGTGGCAAAAAAGTATCCATTTTATCCAAAGTTGTAAATCACCCTAAAATTAACCACTAAAAATTCTCTGGTTCTTAGACTTTTCCAAATACCAGTAAAATTGTGTCAAACAAATATTTAGTCTATCATAGTAAATCCACTATCTTAAATTTTAAATTAATTTTAGATTGGTAATATAGGCCCCAAAACCTTCCAGTATCGATGTTTAATGAACCTGAGATGTAAATTTCTTAGCTTGATATATTTTATACTGTATATTGAGTTTGTATAGGCCTCAAGAACCCCACAATATCAATTTTAGACAAAATCGGAATATGTAAAATTTCCTGTCCCTCATATTGTATCTTTTCAACTTAATAATTGTAAAAAAATAACTTCATATTCGTGATATATGACCCCGAAAACCCTCTAATACCAAATCTGCAAAAATGCGAATAAGGTAAAATTTTCATATCCGCTATATTGAATTTCAAAAAAATTATTTTAAGTCTTAATCTAATCTAAATTTAAACCCTTCAAAACCCCCTAGTACCAAAAACGATTCAGTCCCACCTATGAATAAAATCGAAAAATGTAAGATTTTTAGTCCGCTATCTTGGATATGACATATTGAATCCTGAAAAAATACTTTTAAATTCATAACTTACACCCTCAAAAACCCCCTATATCAGTTTGGGAGAAAATCGAAAAATGTAAAATTTTTAGGACACCATATTGAATCTGCCAGATTGAGTTTTTCAAAAAATATTTTAAATTCATAATTAACACTAACAAAAATACCCCAATACTGATTTTAGACAAAATCGGGAGATGTAGAATCTTTAATCAGCCATCTTGGATCTGCCATATTGAATTTTTTAAAAATAATTTCAGATTCGTTATGTGCGACCTCAAAAACTCTCTCGTACCAATTTTGGAGGAAATCGGCCAAATTGGTTTTTTCTCCGCCATATTGAATGTTTTATAATTATTTTGGATCCCCGAAAACTCCCCTACACAAATTTTGGAGAAAATCAGACCAAATTAGATTTTTTTTGTCCGCCATATTGGATCCACCATATTGAATTTTTTAAAAATAATTTTAGATTCGTTGTATACGACCTCAAAAATTCCCCCATACCAATTTTGGAGAAACTAAAACAAAATTAATTTTCTTTGCCGCCATATTTTGGAGAAAATCAAACAAAATTAATTTTTTTGGTCGCCATATTGTCAGCGCCATCTTGGATATTACTGCACCAATTTCGTCCAAAAAAATATGGGACCACCGCAGGAACTTCCTAAAAATAACGTAAAAAAATTCATTCAAATCGGTGCCGCCGTTCCTGAGTAATCGGTGTACATACATAAAAAAAACATACATATTCGACGAATTGAGAACCTCCTTCTTTTAGAAGTCGGTTAACAAACACATTTTAAATTTTGTTGCATGTGAATCAAGACTTCGGCACCAATGGCTAATTTTCTTGGTATCCTGAATTTATAATAAATCGATTTATAGAATAGTTTTGAAAATATTTTCAAAAAAGTATTTACGGACAATTTTTTATTTTGTTTTTAATTTAGGATGGCTATAAAATTGATGAGTTTTCTCTTTACCATAATTTTTATTAATTCAAAAATGTGTTATTTACTATTTTTTGGACAGATCCCGATATCTGTTTTGAAATTCTCGAAAAGTAAGGCACATTATGACAGTATTTTCTTCCAACCCTCGAAATTTCAGACGTATAACTCTTCACAAAAAATGCCAAATTCAATATAACTTTTTTGATGCAATAAATTTATCGATCAATTTATTTAATGAAACACTGTCTCAACAGTTCTTTTCTTCTACTTACAGAGTTGGAATCAAACGTCAAAACATTACAAGCATGTCTTTTTGCACCACAGTTGACATCATCAAGCAGTTATTTTTCAAACTTCTTCGTAAAAACCTGTCAGAGTCAAATTATCGAGGATGACGATGAAATAAAACTTAAAATCAAAGAGTCCTTTATACTTCGAGAAATTTTTCCTGCAGCGAAAGACACGGCATTTGTTTTACAACCTCCAAGATGGCCCACAGAATGTCAGGTAAAATTTTTTTATTGGTTATTATTTAATATTTTTTTATTCATTCAGGAACATGTTTGTTGTTACTTCTCCCTTATAAAAGTAATTAGTATAATTTTTCAGCTAAAACAATTCATATAAAGAAAAAATCATCAAATCACAACATAACTTTTGAACTCATATTTTGAAACATATTATCCCCTAGAGTTTCAAAAACTTCTACAAAGAAGAAAAATTTATTTTAAATAAATGGATTACCAACATAATATTTATTTTTAAATTTAATTTGCCTAATGCAAAACAAAATTATTTTAACTTGAAACAAGTATATTTAAAAAAAAAACTGGTTTTGTCTTTTAACGAGATCTGCGAGATCCCAGCTAGGCTAAAGAAACAAAAATCTCATTTTAAATTGATGTGAGTTTAATTTACAAGTTGTTCTAAACGGAATCGTCAACTCAAATTGGTTAAATTTATTTTAATATGTAAGGGGCATCGCTCAGATCAAAAGTGCCCGTTTTCATAGTTCTATCTATCTATCTACAGTAGTTTTTAGTTTTTGGACTGTCAGGAATCAAAATTCAGAATATATCGCAATTTTTTTGTTCTCTAAATAAATAGCAAAAAACAATATATTCATATTTCTAGCTTTAAAATCGATTATGTTAATTTACAACACTGATTTAAGAAAATTGAAACATTCCTTGATGTAAAGAAAATATTTCTACTAAAAAAATTCCTGATTTTATAGAAGCTGGCTTATTCTTAAATTATATTTATAAAAAAAAATTTTTAGGCACTCTTTTTTATTTTTATCTATTTTAACTTTTAAAAGCTTTCTTAAATTTATGATGTCACAGATCTTTTTAGGATCTATGTAATCTACGGAAAACGTATATGTGTTAAATGGATTATCAGATCTATTCAATTTTGCCAAAGTTACTACCGTTGTCAGCCATTAAATCATTACAGTAGTGGGAATAGGGGGCTTCTAGTTGACCCCCCCACCACTTTTTTGATTGGTCAGCCAAGAATGACCTTGTTTCTGATTGGCTGCCCAAGTTCGCCCCCTATTCCGATTGGTTTCATAAACTCCGCCTCTTTTTGCTCCACCTCCTACCTCCTTCCTAACCACCACAGTAGTTGGAGGGGAGCTGGTAGCAGTTGGAGGGGAGCTGGTATTTTAAAGGACTGAATCTGAGCGAGCTACATTCATTTACAACTAGTCTTAAGCTTATATAGAAGATTCACCACTAATAAAGAACAGTGTTAAATTAAAAATAAGTGGTAGTTATGAACAGTGATTTGCAAAATGAAATAATCAAATTAGGTAAACAGTTTACTAAACTTCAAAATTCCGAATTAAAGAATGCAATGCTAAGGAAAACACACCCCGAGTGGGCACAGGTATATTATGAGACTGCCTTCCAATACCAATTAGCTGCAGAAGCCTGTTTAAATTATAGAAAAACCCAAAATTTGCCGAAGTTCTTTCATGAAATAAAGAAAATAGGATTCAGTTACTTTTTAAGGATATTGAAGGATTATATAAAAGATCCTGATATATTAAAAGAAATCGTGGAAGAGGAAGAGAGAGATAAAGAGATATTGAGAAACAGGGAGGTTTTAGTGTAGGATTTATTATGGAATTATTAATAAGAGAAATGTATGAAGAGTTTTTGATGTCCGCAGCCTGTTCCGAGTTTTATGCATATGAAGGTCAAGAAAGTGAAGCGCAGAATATTATATTGTTTTTAAATTATATGGAACATGCGGAATTATGTTTACTAGCAGCTAAATGTTGTAGCGAATATTTAAAAAATAAAAATATAGATATTTTAATATGTAAACTTCAAGAACTAGGATTAAATAATAATATTTCATGTATTAAAACAATGTTAGAAAATAAAACACATAATTTGTAATCAAGTCTTTTATTACATAAAAAAATTGTTGTAAAGGTAATAAACATTTGATAATGCACATACACATGGTATTTTTTGATGATAAAAGCAGCAAGGATCCATTTTCTTTAGGGAGGGTTGTTCATCAATCTCGATAACTGGTTTCATGGAATACTTCTTTACGAAATCTGCCTTTTCTTCCCCTTTTACATAAACATAGTCCACCTTAGCGCTTAAATCTCTTATGATATCTCCACATTTGTGTAATGGTGTAAATCCTTCACACCATTCAATGCAATGGTAATTTTTTATTAACCACAGAGCTTGTTTGTGTAAATAGGATGGTAAATGACCCATCGGAAATGGAGCTTTGAAAATAAAATGACTTGTCTTTTGCCCATCGTACGCTGCTAATTCCTTTACAATAAATTTATTATTTTCAATTTTGAATCCTTGAAGATCTAGAATAAGTTTCATATTTTCAAATATTTGAATTTCTTGATCATTTCTACTTTTAATTGATATTCACTTATTTGTTTTTTTAATTTCTGCAACTGAAGTTGAAAATCTAATACTCGAACTGAAATCTCGTAAGACATTATATAAATGAAGAATTCTGGTTTGGCTACGTTAATAAATATCAAAATTGACGCGTGCGCTCTTAAGCGTAAGTAGCGGTTTGTTTAAAAAGAGTATTTTATCTTAAGGAAATTGTATTACAACTGTTTCATAATTTTTGTTAATGGATTGTAACTGAAAACTTTATCATGAATTATGACACAATATGCCGCTGTTTTAGGGGGAATTTTTTCCTTGGTTTCAAATTCAATTCTCATGGTTACTGGACCTGTTTGTAGTAAATCTCTTTGATGTGAACAATTAATGTAAACTATAGGAGCATTTTCTTTAAATTCTTTCGGATTAAAAATTGGTTCCACTGGAGAGTTATAATACCCTTGACGAAAGTCTGTAAACATTTCATACAGAGTAGCAAATTTATTATTTTCAAAGTCAAGTTGAAGATCATTGTAAGGATATCTTTCTGAATTTAAAAAGACATTCATATTTCTTAAATTACAATGATCAAATTTACTCATATCCATTTTTAGATTACCACGTCTATTTTTCTGAAAAGCAATTAGAACATGACGTGGCGTTTCGACTTTTGTAGATGTTTTTACGGGCCAGTTGTGCCTCGTAGTTTCCAATAACTCTGGATATTCAACTAATTCCCAGCTTCGGAAGGTTATTAGTATATCACTATTTTTGTCAATAATTTTGGTAAGTGCTAATTCTTGCGGAATCGCTACAGTAAGATGAGGAACTCTCCAACACAACTTGGTAATTTTAACTTTGGGTTTTTCATCTTCATTACTGGATAATAATGCATTTGTATCATCATTACTTCTTATTAGAATAAGTTCTTGTTGTGAATTAAGAATAATCTTATTATAATCTTCAAAAAATCCTGAATAAATCTTTAATGGTATACATAATGAAACATTACCTTTGTCATCAGTCATAATTTTTTCTTTAGATTTTGTTTTCGGATACCAACCGGCATTTTCCAATTTAGCACTTTCATTTTGATTAAATGAAATATATCCCTTAAGAGTTGAAGTTATACCAATATCCCGAACGGAGTCAATAGTAACACCATTTAAAATATAGCGTAATTCTTTAAATAAAAATGCCGGAGCATTATTAATTAAAACAGTATTAACTAAAGGGGAATCATCTTCTTTAGTTACTTGCAATTCCACATAAATTTCACTTTTGCAAGGTAAAGGATATTTTCCTGTTTGTTGCAAAGCAATTCTGATTTCATCATTTGGTCCGAGTTTTGTAGGATTAAAAGGATAGAAAGAAAGAATTTCCCAGCTTAATATTGATTCATCAACCAATACATTTTCTCTTACATTTAAATAATCCATTTTTATTTAAGTTTAAAACCCAAACTTTGAAGAAATTTTCTATTAGAAGGTGTTAACCTTTGGAAGTTTGATTTCCTACTAAAGGAAGTTGGTTTCTTTCTTGTCTTATTAATGTTTTTATTATTAAATTTTCTAGTAAAGTTTGCAGATTTATTGTTATATAATATTACCATCTTTAATCTACTTTTTTAAGATGTAGTCTGATGGTTATGGTTTCTTCTCTAAAATTAACCAAATCACCTTCCTGATCTATTATTTTAATGGCTATTTTATCAATTACTTTAACGGTGACTGGGAAATATATGACGTTTTGAGGTGACTCAATTATTTTGAACCCTGGAGCAACGCTCGGGAAAAATTGGTGTATTATATGAACAGGTTTCCCGTTTAAATATGATCCCTCTGCAATACTGCAGTCTATATTTATTGAATTTACTTTAATTATTTCCGCGGGAAAATCTGATATATGTTCAATGTTGGCTTCCAATCGCCCATTTTTAAACCCTAATAATTTACCAATAGTTCCTTCACGAAAAGTTATGGGGGCTGAACATTTAAGATGTGTACGCAAAGTATTATTATTTGCATAAAGACTAAAACTAATTTTATCCTCATCCAAGTGTTTTTTTTAAAAATCTGTTATGTCTTCTAATTCGAAGCTACCTGGGGGTATGGCTATTTCTAAATTTTCATCATGAATTAATACATTATTCCCAACATCAATATTGGGAATTGCATTAAATGTTTCGAAATTTACAAGACCGATAACATATTCAACATCTTCATCTAAATATATTGGAGGATGTAACTCTGATGTTAAAATAGCGGAATTGCCGCTAAGAACAAAACTATATGACATTTTACTTTAAAAATGTGTTTAATAATAAACTAAAATTACGTGTTACATATGGTTATAAAGAAATTTTAGACACAATTGACCACAATTTGTTTTGTTAAAGTTTTGATAACTGTTATAATTATAATTAACAATATTATTATTTTGGTCGCTATAAAAATATTTAATTAATTCATAAGGGGGTCACAAATTACCATAACTATCAAAATATATTATGTTTTTTCCTTTTTTTTGGATATGCTATCCAGTGAGTACCAGCACCACCATGATTATCTAGATTGACAATTGCACTTTCAATTATCTTTATCTTTTTTGGTAATTTATCCCTCATAAAAATACCACGAAAGTTGGGAATTTGTAAATATTTAGCGTATTTCAGTAGATCGTAATTTGTAAGTGCTTTTCGAGGTATATGTTTTAACAGTTTTTTGAATAAGGTTTCAAGTATAATCCACATCCTGTTTTATAGGGTTTTAAATAAAGTCCACTTCCTTTTTTTCCTACCGAAATGGACTCCATCATTTGATTGTGTCGTTTAGATTCTTCTAATTTCGCTTTGGCTGCTTTTGCATCATTTACTGCTTTAGCAATACCTGCAGCCCCTCCTCCAAGAGCACCAAGAGCAGACAAACCAGCAAATAAAGGTATAAGTGGAAGAAATCCACCAGTCTTTGGGATTGGAATTACCCTTTTTTTTGGAGGTAACACTTTACCAGTTTTTTTAATAGCTTTTAAAGCAGTTTGAATACTTTCATTTAGGTCTTTAAAACGTTTCCCCTTAATTCCTTTTCTAGCTTTTGAAATTACCTGAGATAATGATAGTCCTCGTCCTTTTCGAGTTTTTCGCTTGAACTTTCTTCTCGTTCGAAGTCCCATACCTAATTTTCTTTTAATTTTCATAGCACCAGTAATTCCTAGTGCAGCAGTTTTTTCCCCAAAACTAGAATCTTTAGCTTTGAACCTTGATAAAGCTTTGTCAGCTAATACTTTATCAGCTAAATGCCTTCTTTTTATATCATTTGATTGTGAGTAAGCAATATCGTGTTCTTTACAAGCCTCATCCAATAAATTTATACCTTTATCACCTCTTGACAATCGTTTTTCCAATTTTGTTCCAGGTCCACAAAAATTATAACCAGGAATATGCAATTCAAAGGGTAATTTATTTATTAATGAGTTTACTAAACCACTTCCTTTCCTTTTGCTGTTTGTCTTGTAAATGATTCGTTTATTATGTGATGGAAACATTATATATAGTTGCAATCCTAGTGATAACTAACCAGTTACATCACAATACTGAATATTAATAGTTTGTTTTATATATAAAATGAGAGTTGAGAAACAACCATACTCTATAACAATTAAGGATCATGAAAGTTCAGTGAATGGTTTTAGAAAACATGGAAAACTGTTTGAGGGAAATAGTAAAAGAGGGTTAATTATTGGCCCGTCAGGCTGTGGCAAAACCAATGTTATTATTAGTTTGATTGAAGATCCGAATGGTTTGCGATTTGAAAATCTGTATGTTTATTCAAAATCCTTATATCAACCAAAGTATAAATATTTGAGAACACTTTTTAAACCTTTGAAAAAAATTGGATACTATGAATCTGAAAATGAAGAAACAATTGTTTCACCAAAACAAGTTAAACCAAACTCTATAATAATATTTGATGATATAGTGTGTTGTAATCAGAATGTTGTAAAGGACTATTTTTGTTTCGGAAGACACAAAAATACTGATTGTTTTTATTTATGTCAAACATATTCTTCTATTCCGAAACAATTAATTCGTGACAATGCAAATTTAATTGTTATATTTCAACAAGATCGAACAAACTTAAAACATATTTATGATGATCATGTTAATGTTGATATGTCATTAAACCAATTTAATGAGTTGTGCTTAATATGTTGGAAAGATAAATTTGGATTTTTAGTAATAGACAAAGACTCTAATGTGAAATCTGGCCGATATCGAAAAGGATTTGATTCATATATTTACTTATAAAAATAAACGTTTGATGATAAATTATACCAATCATGGATGAACGTTTAGCAAGAGAGCTAGTTAAATCAAGAAAAGCTGTTAAACAAAAATATCAGAGTTTAAAAAATGCGGAATTTGAGGCGCAAACTAAATTGGAGGAAACATATAAACCGATAACTCAACCCTTACAAGAATTAATTTCAACGATTGGTAAAATTGAACCTGTTGAAATAAAGGAAGAGCTACACACACCAATTAAAAAAATTTATGAAACACCACAGAAAAGATCAATTCAAACACTAACACCAAAGAGAAAATTACAATATGGAACATCAACACCAGAAAAAAGAAAGACGGGAAAAACTCCACTCCTTCCTACAGAAATACCATCGATTATTGACTGGGACGCGAGTTTAGCTTCAGCAAGTCAAATGCCATCTATACAACAAACAAGTATTATTGCAGAAACAAACCCTTCTTCAGGTTCACACTCCACAATAGGAAATCTTTCAGATATACTGGAACAAACACGGCAAACAGTTAGAACATTTGTTGATACAGATTTATATAAAGAATATTTATTAGGATTTGATGAATTACCTCGCCAATATATTGATAGCGGTGTAAAAGATGTTGAACATGAGTTTGATCACCAATATGGAATAGTTCATGATTTGGAAACCGAGAAATTCTTTTTGGGTTTAACTCAAAAACCTGTCGAAATTATTGGTAAAAACATCAAAATTGAAGGAATAACCTATACAGGTACACCAGGTTTATATGAGTTATTATTTAAAAAAGAACCAATAGGGTATAAAAAACAAGATTTGGAAAATTATATGGATATTTTAAAAAGAACCAATGCATACCGTAGAAATAATGATCCAAATGAGCAGGTGCAGGGGAATGGATCACATAAATATATTTCTATAATAGGACCTTATTTGCAAAGCAAAGGAATTACAAAAACTAAAACTCTAAATCCCGAATCTCAACAAGCAGTCCAGGGATTTTTTGAAAGACGCAAAGCTCCATATAGAGAAAGTCGAGTGTCTTCAAAAAAAACCGGATTTGGTATAACTTTAAAAGTTAATAAACCTAATACAGATTACATATATTGGGATAATGTAAACGAACTTGTTGAGAGACTTCGACTATTGGTAGCATGCATGCTTGCGGGACACACTGGTCATAACAATGAAATTATCTCCATTATTGAAGAACTAAGAGAAGCGAATATTATTATATAAAAGGACATAATAGATACTTTTAAACATTTCTAAAATGACCATCGATAAATTTGGTCGTCATATTTCAAAAAAATCTGCTCTAAACACATTATTATCACTAGAAAATAAAATATTATCAAATGTTGAAGAGAAAATAATAAAAATTTTTAAAAGCGATGTCAAATATATTGAAAACAAATTAATTCAAAATTTAGATCCCGGGTTGAAAAGCGATGTTAATAATTTAAATAAGAGAATAAATGAATATGATAACAATATACAAAATATTGCAAAAAATATTAAGTTATTTGAGGATAAAGTTATTCCTGAATATAATGACAAGATAATTAATTTGAAAAATACTGTTGATGGAAATGATGATGTAGTAGAAAAATTTTCTCAGAAAGTTTCTAAATATGCAAATGACTTTGACGTAGTGAAGTTAAAATATGATAAAGTTGATGATTTTGAAAATGAAATAAAAAATGAAATTACATCAATTAAATCAATAATTAAGGATTCTTCAGCAATTGACAATGCCAAGAACAGTATTTCCAAGGAAATTACATCAAAGTTTCAAAATTTTACTAATTTGCTTAATGATAGAGTAGCAGAAGAAGTAGGGAATTTTAAGAAAATACATGACGTTATGGATAAAAATACACAAAATCTTGAAAAATCAATGAACACTCATTTCCTAATTCACAAAAAAGATACCGACAAAGTTAATGAATTTAAAGAACAAATTAAAGAATTTGAAATTAAAATCAATGCATATAAATCAAATTTACAATATTTAGAAGACAAATTGAAGGAGGATTTTCAAAACGAAAATGAAAAAATTGAAACAAAATTCAAAGATCAAATTACAAAAAATAATGAAAAAATCGAGGATATACTAAAGCAATTAAACCATCTAAAAACCAAATCTGAAACGTCTTTTGACGAGGGAAATTTTACAAAGGCAATCGATGAGAAATTACAAAAAGAATTAGAATCCTTACTAGAAGTAGTGCAAGCTATAATGGAAGTTTCTAAAAAGGATGTATTAATTAAAATTAAAAATAATAGTTCAAAAATCGAGGAGATTTCTTTACTGATAAAAGAACTTGAAATATCTTATACAGATATATTACACAAAGCTGAAAAGACAGCGTCAGATATAAAAAATATAGAAAAAAAAATTATAAAAATGACATTAGATATAACAAATGCAGAATTTCAATTAGGAAAAGATCTAAAAAATCTAGAAGATAAATTAGTAAAAGAAATAAAATCATTAAATGAATTAGTTCAAAGAGCTGCTGAAGTTTCTAGAAAAGAATTTAATGATACAATGAATTATGCAAGAGAAGAAATGAATTCAACATTAGGTGGTTTCAAAAAAGATTATACGTTATCAAATGTTCTTTTGGAAACTAAATTTAATGTAAAAATGTCTGATCTTAATAACAACATCACCCAAATAAATTCGTCAATAAAAGAAATTAGAAATGAAAATAACAAATCATTTGAAACAATGGAAAATAAATTTAATGTAAAAATTTCTGATCTTACTAACAACATCACCCAAATAAATTCATCAATAAAAGAAATTAGAAATGAAAATAAAAAATCATTTGAAGCAATGGAAAATAAAATTAAAGAACTTACTAAAAAAAACTGAGATGATTTTTTTTATATTTTACAACATCAGCGATAAAGGGCTTTTATAAACGGTTTAGAAGGAGGTAAAGTTATTTGTGGGATTTATTTTCGAGAGTAAGGTATAAATTAATAATGAGTAAAATTAAGCAAGACGTTGTAAATGAATTACATAAACCGGCGAGAAGGCGATATAGAAGGAGACGAACAATTGTAAAAGGGCTTAATGATCTATTTCAAGCTGATCTGATAGAAATGCAGCCATATGCGAAATTTAATAGGGGTTTAAGATATATTTTAATGGTAATAAATGTGTTTTCTAAATTTGTATGGGCAGAACCTGTAAAATCCAAAACTGGTAAAGATGTAGCAGCTGCAATGAAAAAAATTCTATTAACTTTAAAAACTCCCCCAACAAATCTGAATACTGATCAGGGTAAAGAATTCTTTAATCAAGACTTTCAGAAACTTATGGAGCAGTTCAAAATTAATCATTACAACACATTTTCTAATATGAAAGCTAGTATTGTAGAGAGAGTAAATAGAACGATAAAAAACAAAATGTGGAAAAAGTTTAGTTTACTAGGTAATTATAAATGGATCAGCTTTCTTAAAGAAATAATTACAGAATACAATAATACTAAGCATTCAACAATCGGAAAAAAACCAAACGAAGTTAACAAAAAGAATGAAATGGAAATCTTGAAATCAGCTTATACTCATAGGAAAACTGTGGATCCCAGATCACCAAAATTTCGTGTCAGTGATAGAGTACGAATAAGCAAGATTCGCGAACAATTTTCTAAAGGTTACACGCCCAACTGGTCAAACGAAATTTTTCAAATAAAAAAAATCCAGCTTACTAATCCAACAACGTATTTGATTCAAGATGGAAATGGGATAGATATTCAAGGAGGTTTCTATGAAGAAGAACTTCAAAAAGTAAGACACCCAAATGTATATCTGGTGGAAAAAGTGTTAAGAAAGAAAGGAAACAAAGTATTTGTAAAATGGTTAGGATTAGATAAATCTTATAACTCTTGGATCTTCAAGAGAGATGTGATGTAATAGTAATTAATGCTGTAATAATAATTGATGTTTGTAATAAAAAAAAAAATGATTTTTTATATATATTTGTTTTATTTAAAAATAAGCTTATTACATAAACATTTTTTTAAATACAATATTCCTATAATCAGAGTCTAATATGGGATTTAAAATTTCTTCAGTCAATTTAATCCTTCTTCTAAAATGTTTTTGATTTATAAACTCTTCAGAAGTCATACGAGCTTTTCTGTAGGCGAAGTTCCAAGCAACCATCAGATGAATTTGGTTTCTTGATTCATCAATAGATACTGTCTTCTTCATAATAGTGCTTGGACTTTAATTTTTGTTCTAGTTCTTCGGGATGATTCAACAGCAGTTCCAGCATGGAGCACACATTTTCACTATTTAGATTTTGTTTTGGAGAAAGGACATTATATATTTTGTCAAAAGAATCTCCGTCGTAAAAATTGTTATTTCTAAAAACGTTGAAATAATGTCGAAAGTTTTGTTTTTGTAAAACATTTAGTCTATATTCTATAAGTGGAATTTGTTCCCATAGTCTGCAGACAGTTTCATTTCCATAGTAAATAAAATCACAGCTTTTCACAATCTTCACTATTGGTAATTCACCAATCTTTTCAAAATGAATAGATAAATTTTGCAAATATATCGGTTCATTGAAAACATTTGGTGAAAACATATAATTTGTTATAACTCCTTGATATTGCAATAAGTTCTTCCAATCATCTTCATTTAATATCACAGACTGACCATTTTTACCACCAAGTTCAATGCATGGTAGAAAATCACTTTCCACCCACAAACCAATCACAGCATATTTAGAGTTAGAATTATTTAAATTATATTTTGTAGAATTTATAATTGTTTTTTTTATTTTCTTTTTTAATGGTGAATTTTCAAATATATTTTTACTCTGATTACTGAACATTTTAAATGATGTATTTCAAAAACTAACTGGCTATCTGCTTGCTCTCAAAAAACTAACTATCAATCCGTTTGCTCCTAAATTTTATACATTTTCCCTCTCCTCTCAAGTGGAGGGGTAAACTTATTTTCCCTCTCCATTTAAGAGGAGGGGATAAACTTTAAATGTCTTTATACTAACGAGAATCAATAAAAAACAAAATTTATATTATTTTTTTAACATTTATTAAATATTTTTATAGATATTTTTTCATGAAATACAATAAAATTAAACATGTACAAATAAATATTGCTGCTGTAAATATAATAACAAATATATAACAACAGACACAATGACAAGATTCTTCTTTTTTATTATTGAAAGGAATCCAATCTGAATATTGTAATGGTTTGTTTGTCATGGAATATTTAATTTTTATGTATGTATTTTCACACAAAGCAGAATCAGTTACATTATAGGTAAAAAAGTGTGAATTTCCAACAAGATATGTCATTTTCATCTGTTTGTAGCAGTCGGTTTCATTTTTGAGGGCATTTATACATATATCAGCCCTAACTGTATTAGGAATGTAATTTACATATATCACATTTCCAATAAGGGAAACTAAAACTATTAAAGATGCAGCAGTCATTGTTGTAATATTACTAACAAATAATGGTATTTCTATACAATATATATGTTTTTGGATTCAGTTCCCTCTCCAACTTTTAAAGCTTTAAAAACGACTTACACAATTTATCATCATATAAAATGATGTCTTTATAAAGATGAAAAATTACTAGGAGTAGTTAATTCTAATCGCGGTTTTTTATTTTTAGATCCATTTTCGTTTCCAGAACTTAAAAAAGTTAGAGTATCATACATCATTTTCATATCTTTATCAAAAAAATCTGTTTCCAAAATATCCTTATGTCCCCATGCAAGAGTTTTTGTGGAATTTGGTATACAATATCTTTTATCATCATGAGTTGTTAATGCCAATTTATTTAACAAATTAGTGTATATATTATGCATATCTGACTTGAATACATACATGGTGCAGAATATTTTGTCACCTTTCTCAACAACATCTTTATAATCTGATAATGTTAATTGATTTTTTATACATGATCTACTAACGCCTTTTGCTTTTTTATCTACACTATTTTTGGATTTTATACAATATGCTTTAGCACCAGTTCCATAAAAACTTTCAATGGGAATCCCTTTGTACTCATCTTTAAATTTACCAACAACTGATGTTGTAATAGGCATGCAATGAATATTTTGTTCAGAAAAATTAGAAGTATCAAATTTATCCAGATTTAGCTTCATATCTTCATAAAAGTTTTGGGTCTGAACTTCAAGAATTAAGGAATCAGTATCCGTATATAATAAATTTAAATTATTACCATATTTTACTTTTAAATACCCATAATAAAAATTATACATTACAGTTTTTGCAATATCCAGAATACTCATCCCAACATAAATTGGTTTATTGTATTCAATGCAAACCTGTTGAAGTTGAAGAGCAACTAGATTTTCAGAGAAAATTTTAAAATCCTTTAATTGAGGTTTAGAAATAAGTTTTTCGGCACTAAATTTATTACCCTGTCTTTCCCATTGAGATACTAATTTAATATCTGCTCGCCTATCAACATTTTCCATGGTTTTACCGAAAATTGAATTATTTGCCAATTTATAACAATTTTTATCAAATTTATTTTTAGATAAATTTCGTAAATTTGTATTTAAATCTATATATTCCGCTAACCATGGTGATTGTGTAAACTTAACTGCTCTGTGTATTTTTATGATTTTGAGTCCAAATTGTAGACATTGTTTCAGATATCGGTAGTGAATGATATAGTTATATTTATTATGTAAGTTTGGAATTAATTTGGAGTGGTTTGAAATTGGTGGTGTATATTGTTCAGGACAAAATGGGAAATCATTATGACTATCATGTAAATAATTTGGATATTCTAAATCAACTTCAAATATGTATCCTATAGATGATGTATCTGAAAGTTCGGATATATTTAAAGTTTCTATTTCGAGCTTAGGTACCCAAGCAAAATTTTTTTCAGGCAAATATTGTTTCATAGCATAACCATACAAATTTGTGGCGTCTAAGTAAGTGATATATGTTGTAGGTCTTTCAGGATTAAAATTTTCTAAGAATGGATTATTTGCTTCAGATTTGCGTTTGGAACAAGTGCTAACCCCACCACGAATACCTTTTTTGAAAAAATGAAGCATATCTGGTTCAGTTAATAATTCTAATTCTACATTAGTTAATTTCATCATTGCATCCCAGCACATAGAAGGGCTAGTGACATAATTAACAGGATCTAACTTATAGGTTTTAATACATGTGGATCTATAATTTTCAAAAACATCAGCCAAAAGTAAAACATCAGATTTTAAGTAAATATCGGAATAAGCCCCTATTGTAGAACACTTAAATAGATTCCACACTTCTACAGCACGACTGTAGTCTTGAGGAGAGATATTTTCATCGGTTAAGTTATTATAAAATTTATCAATCGATGGTAGAGATTTCTCATTTAATTTTTCGTTGGAATCTATGTAAGAGTATGGAAATACCCCTTTTTGTCTAATGTATCGAAATTCATCAGCATTTGAGAAAAACTTTTTAATTTCAAAACATTGTGAATCTTGTAGAGTTTGTGATAGTGACTCTAAAGACTCTGGGAGAAATTGAAAAGAATCTATAAAGCGTAGTCGCAAAGCAACTGGTTTCCGCTTTTCTGACACATAACTATCAACGAAAATTTCCTTACTAAAAGAAATATACTTTTCTTTATTTTGAGCTATAACACTAATATTTTCTTTATTATAGCAAAGCGATTTAATAAATAGGTGAGAATCATAGTTTTTTAAATTATGCAATACTATTGGTATATATTTTGGAGGTTTAAAATGCAAATTACATATTGAGTGGGCGGCTCCTCGATATTTACCTGTAATATGACAATGATCCCTACACTTTATGAAATTTCCTTTTGAAAAAGGTTTTTCACATACATAACAAATGCTAGAATTTTCATATTCAATCTGTTCCACAGATGATAAATCTTTCAATGGTACTTGATATTTTAAATATTTTTTATAAATTTCTTTTACATCATTTTCAATGTATTCAATAAATTTTATAGCACAATCTGTACCTCTATAAAGTTTAAGACACACAACATTCTCATCAAATGATGATTTAATATAATAAGCAAATGAATAGGGTATATGTTCAGCAGTTTTAATAGTATATGAGGTTGTCGAATCAGGTGTAGATTGTTGGCACTCAATGTTTTTCAAATAACATTCAAAATCGGCATAAATAACAAAAGGAGCTTTATACTGTTTCTGAATATTTTGAAACTTTAATATATTTGCAGGAATATAATTGTCAAATTTATCCAAAATCAAATTATCTGAAGGAAGCTCAATTCGAACAAAACTACAATCACGTTCTAAATGTGTGTTAAGTTTTTCATATGTTCCAAAATATTGAAGGCATCCATCACATAAGTATTTTTTTATTTTCTTTTTTGATAATTGTTTGTATACCAAGCAACCTAAATCCTTTATCCAACAGTAGTGGTTATTTCCATCATCAGAACTTATTAAAAGCAAATTAATATGTAATTTTTTCTTTTCATTATTATAATGTAAAGGACCGACAATCTCATATACCTTTTTATTATCCCTTAAAAATTTTTCAACTCCATATACATTTATGGACAAATTATTTTTTTCCTCAAACTTTTTTATATCTAATAATTTTACTGGAAATTCAATATCTGTAAAATCGAAAGCGTCTCTGAAGTCTGGATATGATGAGGTCTTTCGAGGATTACCGGTTGGCTGGTATGCTGCTGAAACCACTGCCCAGGCGAAACAGCAATTGTCCTCATTCATCACATTCACTATTGATTTAGAAAAGTGATGCATCTTAATGTAGGAGGAGGCATTCAATGGGTTGTACTTATTGATGTTGACTTCCAAATGCAGAATTCTTTGTAGAGCCCACCCTGTAATAGGAATTAAAAAATTAGTTCTGAATAATATTTGTTAGAGATGTACAAGTGATATTAAGAAAACTTAGCTCTTGAGATTAAGAAAACTTAGCTCTTGAGATTAAATAATAATTACCTGAGTCTCTTTCCGGCAATTCATCTGCTTTGGTTTCAATAATCTTGAATAAATCATCGTAAAGCTGTTGTAGATCAGTTGTATGGGTTACAATGAAGAACAGTGTATTAAATGACTTAATTGAAGTAGAGGTTAAAGTTGGAGAATAATATATTCCAAATAATTCCAAATTTACTTTTGCACATATAAATTCTTGTTGACGCTGGCGTATTAATGTTTGCACTTTATTACCAACATCTTGCTGAAACTTTTTGATGTCGATGTGATAATTCTGCGAATATATTCTGTAGGAAGCTATTCGACATTTAAATGCACTCCTGATAATGTCAATTCCATTTCCATATTTTATGCAGCTCCTGTTTTTATGAATATTTGTCCTCAAGTGTGTGCTCCAGGAATTAGATTTGACATTTACTTCACAATCTTGGCAAAATCGCATTGGAGGTCTTGAAAGTAGTTCATCAACTGAAACAATTATTATTTTTTAATTCCTCTGTAAACCTTTATTAATAATAAAAAAAAAATTAAAAGGAAAATTATAGCTAAATATGTTATAAAAAAATACTTACGATTAATTATATAATCTTCCAAGTTAAAGGTGTTTTCGTTATTAACAACATTTTCTCGAAGGTGGCGTACAATATGTGATTTTCTTTTAAATTCTCTTAAGCAGTGTGTGCAAAGGAGAGTCATTTTAAAATGGAATCGGTTAGGGCCGTGTCGCTTTTAAATAAATACAATTTCGATCTATCAAGACCCAATGACATAGAATAATTAGCAATTTTTTCAGCTCGCGCAATTTAGAAAACTTT
The DNA here is from genome assembly GCA_034092305.1 of Diaprepes abbreviatus. Classification (NCBI taxonomy): domain Eukaryota; kingdom Metazoa; phylum Arthropoda; class Insecta; order Coleoptera; family Curculionidae; genus Diaprepes; species Diaprepes abbreviatus. The sequence continues at coordinate 1,723,155 of JASJET010000155.1, read as the reverse complement.
TGGATTTACTTTTGAATTAACTTTTGGATTCACTTTTTAATTTGAAGAAAAACATGGATTTTTTTTAAAAAATATATTTCCCAAATTTAAAAGAAGATCGCCTTGTCGTTGAATACAATTTTTAACGTCTTTTAAAGTCGAATTAGATAAATTATTACATATATTATCTAAGTTTAAATAGGAATAAACCATTGACTTAAATCTAGATGTGGCACACCTTGTTTCATTCCTATTTAAGCTCGGCTTAGTTTTCTTATGTAGAAACTTATCTAATTCTCCAATAGCGACTTTATTTGTTGGATTGATTTTCGGAGCTGTTGTTACAGCGACTGGTAAAGAATTTTTTGAAATTTGTGCCCCTAAAGTTTGGGAACTAGAAATATCACCGTTCAATTTTGACTTTTTTAAATCTGAACAATCATTTGTTTCTGATAAAGAACGTTTTTTGGGTAAATTTTTTTCAATTAAATTTTCAGAACTTTGTTCTAAATTTAGGCCAGAAGGATTTTTCAAAAATTGATTTTGATTACAGGAAGAAATTAAGGGACATTGAGGCTGCTCATCTTCAAAATTTTCAGTATAAGTATATACCTCAATGTCCCCCACAATTTCGCCACAACTCAAATCAAAAACATCTACCGAATTTACTGAATTTCTGGTATAGCCAAATTTGGATGGTTGTTCAAACCCCTGAATAAAATTTTGATCCAACCCTTCAATTAAATTTTGATCCAACACTTTAATAAAATTATGCTGAGCTTTGGCTGAGACGTTTATAACAGTCTCAACGCTGTCGTTGGAATCCTCTGATGAATCTGACGATGCATCTGAAATTGGCGAATAGTGGGGGCGATAAACCTCTTCCATATTATTTTTCGAAAAACCCCCAATGCCAATCCTCTTATCATTATTTAAAGCTCCCTCGTTACCAACCCCATTATTATTATTGTTTAAAACCCCCTTATTATTTTGTTCCTCACAGCTCTCAAAAGTCTCCTGATATTCCACATCACCCTTAATTAAATTTTGCCCTGAGCTATTTTCACAAATTTCACCCCCTTCTAATATATCTAAAAGTTGTTCCAAATTATATCCCTCATTTATTTCAGAATTGTTAATTAAATTTTTCCTTAATATATCATTATTTAAATCATCGAAATTAATTGTTTCAAGAGGTTCTTGAGGAATATCAGGGATAATAGATTCATCCAAAACTTTTAAGAGCTGTGTCAAAATATTGCTTTCACCAATTTCGGAAGAATCGCCAGATTCAGATGAATTGTTAAATGTATTAATATCAATTTCCCTAAATTTAATATCTAGCTCCTCGTCGCTTAGCCCACAAAATGAACAATCAATCAAATCATGCACAAGGCAAGCGTCGTTTAAATCGAAGGCTGTTAAGTCGATGTTTTCAATTTTTACATTTAAAAATGACATTTTAAATTATAAATTAAAAAATAAAAAAATTATGAATCAATAAAAAAATCAAAAAATCAATAAAAAATCAAAAAAAATCCACAAAAATGAAAAATCAACAAAAATCAAAAATTGGCTTTTAGAAGATTAAGTAAAAATGAATGAAAATCCAAAGTATTAAGTCAAAAATATTAAATCAAAAATATTAAATCAAAAATATCAAATCAAAAATATGAAATCAACAATACAAACCAAATAAAAATTAATATGTCACTACGTCACACAATTCGAAATAAATCGGACTATCTAGATATATTCACAACAGATTCGATAATTTTACAAGCGTACGCTAATAGCGAGATGTAAACTGAAGAGACGCTTCGTACCCAGCCGCCTTTTAAAGCAGCCAAGAGCCTGGTACCGGCTGGTACGGCGTGGCACTGCATGGTACGACGGAACCGTGAGACCGTGAACTCGAGAGAGGTCGTTCAACGGTCGTAAGTTGTTTTGTTCTTAAGAAAATGACGAGTAAAGAGGAGAAGAAGAAAAAAAAAAGTTGTTTTTTGGAATAATATAAAAAACAGTTTTTTTTTTTTTTTTTTTATATTATTCCAAAAAACAACTTTTTTTTTTTTTCTTCTTCTCCTCTTTACTCGTCTTTTTCTTAAGAACAAAACAACTTAGGACCGTTGAACGACCTCTCTCGAGTTCACGCTATCTTTGCCTTCTTCTTCTTCTCATTCTTCGGACTGGTTTTACCGCTGGAGGTAGGAAAAGTGGTATTTCAGTATTGTATATAAGGATTTACAGCGTCTTGACTTAGCATTCATTGAATTTAAAATATAACATGAGTACCTTCATCGTGTTGACTCTGGAAGATTTTATAGGCTTCCTAGAGCATCAGGCGAACCTGATGGATAGCCTAAGAAGCCTTTCACCGAACTCAGAAGACACTGTGATGTGGCCGCCGCCGTCAGAGGCTGAATTTTTGGAAGAGGAATTTAACGATGAATTCCTCATGGATGATTTGCCAAGTGAGGAATTCCTCAATATGTTTGAGCCCGTCGAATTTGACCGAGCTCTGGATGAAATAATGAGAATGCAGCCTCTGCCGGTTTATCAGCAACAGCCACAGCAGCAGGAGCAGCAACAACAGCAGCAGGAGCAGCAGCGGGAGCAGCAGCGGGAGCAGCCACAACAACAGCAGCAACAACAGCAGGAGCAGCCACAACCACAGCAACAACAGCAGCAGCGAAGGCAGAGTTACCCTCGAAAGTGCAAGAGGCCACAGCAGCAACAGCAACATCAACAGCAACATCAACAGCATCAGGAGCAGCCACAACAACAGCAACAACAACAGCAGCAGCAGCGAAGGCAGAGTTACCCTCGAAAATGCAAGAGGCCACAGCAGCAACAGCAACATCAACAGCAACATCAACAGCATTAGGAGCAGCCACAACAACAGCAACAACAACAGCAGCAGCGAAGGCAGAGTTACCCTCGAAAATGCAAGAGGCCAATAAATTATAAATTATAAATTGGCCTCTTGCAGAGCAGCAACCTCTGGCAGACAACAACAACCGATGGCAAAGCAGCAACCTATGGCAGACAACAGCAACCTCTGGCATGCAGCAGCAACCTCTGGCATGCAGCAGCAACCTCTGGCATGCAGCAGCAACCTCTGGCATGCAGCAGCAACCTCTGGCATGCAGCAGCAACCTCTGGCATGCAGCAGCAACCCAAAATGGTATAAATTATAAATATGTATTTATGTATATATGTATATTTGTATTTTGGATATAGGAATAATAAAAAACAAAGTCGTTGAAGAAAATATTTTATTTTTTTCTATTTCTTATACAGAATCACACCTAATAACCAAGTTTCTTTAACTTGAAAGAATTATTATGAATAGGATGAATATAATTTTTTTTACAAGCATAGTAATGAAAACTAGGTTTTTTTTTTAACATGGAAGAATAAATCATAGTCTGTTGTCAGGGAATTAAACCTAATTGTTCTTTATCTTATATATAAAATCTTATTTAAATGTCTTAGTTGACATTTTAAACTTAATATTAAAAAATACTAGGGTGAATGAATAAATTCAAGTGCAGTATCAAATTCATTTATTTAAAATTCAATTTATCGATAGGATTGATTGTGCATATTATGTAGAAAAAATTATTCTACACTGAAAGAACAAAATCATTAGTTCTTCGAATCTTAATATAAACAAATTTCTATTTATTTAGATGGCACCCTTATATTTATTTAACTTAAACTTAATATATATCTTTTAACTTATATCTTATAACTTATATCTTACAACTTATATTTTATATGAAATCTTATTTAAATTAGTTGACATTTTAAACTTAATATTCAAAAACTACTAGGGTGCATGAATAAATTCAAGTGGAGTATCAAATTCATTTATTTAAATTTGATTTATCGGTAGGGTTGTTGTGCATATTATTTGAAAAGAATTATTCTACACTGAAAGAACAAAATTATAATTTCTTTCAATGGGAATAAATACAAATTCTTATTTATTCACATCATTCCCTTATATTTATTTACATAGTTTCTTATATTTATTTAACTTAGCAGAACAAAATCTAAATTCTTATAAAATATTTTAAACTTAAACTTAATATTAAAAACGCCATAGTGCATGAATAAGTGCAAGTGAAATAAATTTATTTAAAATTTGATTTTTCGATTAGATGGTTTTGCATATTCTTTAGTTCTGGTTTGTTACATATTATACATGCTTGTGAAGGAGTTGTTATGAATAAATCGTTTTCACACGTGTTGCATTGCAGATCTTTTTCGCAACATATAAAGGATCGTTTATAGTGGCTATTAACAAAATTATTTTTCCCATTTGGGCAATTTAGAGCATGTATATAGTAACATTCACAACATAAATTATATGCACCGCCAGAAGATGAAATAATTACGACATAAGATTGAAAAACGCACACTTCTCGCGTAAGGTAATTTGGTGTCAATGTATCACTTGCATTTATTTTTGCCACTTTCACGAGCCCCTCTTCTCCACACCCGTTTCGAACGCCATTATCCTCTATCCCATCATCTTCTTCATCTTCATCGTCGTCTTCGAAATTATTTCGATCAATAGTGATCAGAGAATCCTGTCTTGCGTGAAACTTTCCTCTTCCAGCCAAGTTAAAATGAGTTGTTTCATCTTTGTACATTGACTGGATCGTTTCATCGCAAGCAGAATCTAAATATACATGTGTCTGATCCATTTCGAAGACTGTCCGATGAAACTCGATTCACTTGTTCACACTATTTTTTAATTTTACAACACTTTTTTGTTGATAATGGTGGGCCGTCTATGTGGTGTTGATATAGTGGATAGTGTTTAAAACACGGCAAATTTATCTGCAATTCTTCGTCACTTCTATAATTTTCCGGCAACCTGTTCCAAATTTGTTGTAAACTAAGTGAATCGACGAATGTTTTCAAGTAGTTGATGGGAAAGAAGGCCAAGTCTTGATCTTCAAAATCGGTAAGATTTTTTCCGTTATTTTGGTAGGAAATTATTACTTGGCCTACACGTTCAATGAGTTGCTGTTGTTGTTGTTGTTGGTCGCTATTTGACATCGCGCACGAATGACTGAAGTTCGCTCAGATTCGATCGTTTAAAATACCAGCTCCCCTCCAACTGCTACCAGCTCCCCTCCAACTACTGTGGTGGTTAGGAAGGAGGTAGGAGGTGGAGCAAAAAGAGGCGGAGTTTATGAAACCAATCGGAATAGGGGGCGAACTTGGGCAGCCAATCAGAAACAAGGTCATTCTTGGCTGACCAATCAAAAAAGTGGTGGGGGGTCAACTAGAAGCCCCCTATTCCCACTACTCATTACTTTATTTTTTATATTTAAAAGTCTTCACCCTATCTATCATTTTCTCTCGATAACGTACAATAAATACATGTAAACTTTAAACTTAAAAATGTTATAAGGATTAAGGGGTTATTTTAGGTATTGGAAGAAAAAATAAAACACATAAATTATATCCCTCCCTCTCCGGAACCCTTTTACTTAGTAACTGGAAATGAATGTCAACCCAAACCGTCAGGAGAAGAGTTTGGAATTATTGTGTATCAATATACACCAATTAGTGCTGTCAATTATGTAAGTATAAGTATATAATTTTGGTGGTAAATATATAAGACAATAAATTTTTCTGATTGATGATATTTGCAAGCGTCGTTCTGACATAAGTCTATTGATGATAAAATAGCACAATATACTGACTATAAATCAACTGTCAAATTTACAGTTTTTAGAAATAGTGTCGCCAATTTAAAAACCAAACCTCTAAGAAAACACCCTTTATAATACTTTATTCAAAATATCCCTGTCAAGCGAGGCAAGCTAAGGTATCGTTGTAGATAACGTCCGGAAACGGCAAAGACAAAAAAGGGGGTGTTCTCAATATTTATGGAGATATGCCATACTTATAAGATGAAAATTTTAAAGAATCTTTAAATAAATATTTTAGATACTCAGCAGTTCCCTACCTACTACGGGAAGTATCGAAGTTCTCATATGCTCGATCATCACTTACCGACTCATTAAGGACGGTGTTATTGGCGCACCCTAAATACCTTCTTCTCCTAATTCTCTTAGGAATTCTAGATATCCCTAAAAATACAAAACTATTACAATTATGTATGAATTTTTTAGAATTATATATTGTACACATTATTTATCCAGACAGCCGGTTACGCCAACCACTGTTTTCAATTTGTCTCGGACAAATACCACCTTTTAAGGCGATAGTTTTTCTATTTTATTCATTTTCGTGCAAAATAAAGATATTTTTATGCCGTGACTTGAAAAAATCGATATTTCTCATTAAACACAATACGAATATTTATAGTCTACCAAATAGAAGGTGCTTTAACCCCTATAACAAAAAAATTATACCCTTTTAAAAATCTGAAATTAGATAAGATATAACTGCAATTGCATCTATAAGATCGTAACTAGCTTTTTGAATTGAGAAACTGAATTCATAATGGGCAACACAATTAAAAAATGACAATAACACGTTAACCATGCCACACATTCTAAATATGCTATACGAATAATTGAAAAAATTGAGAATGGACTATTTCAGATTAGGAGTGGTTAAAAATTGTGTGCATTACAAGTCTTTCTTAATTCAAGTTTTGGATTCAATTTCCCGATACACAAAGCTATTAAGGAAGTTCGTTGATATAAATAGTCACAACATTTTTATCCGCTACCACACTCTGCTTAATTTTCGATTTCATTATGATGATTTATAATTTTAGTCCAGTATCATATCAGTAGATCCAATAATGTACTGATGACAATATTAAAAGACCATAAGCTTATAAGAGGGTAGCTCCTTATATTTGAAGAACTTGCATTACTGGCATGGCTAAGTACCATCTGACTACCAACTTGATATAGAACACTGAAGTGCTCACGTAATTAATATTAATACCCAAACCCCCCCCACCCACCCCCACCCTTACTGTTCACCATTGCGTGCCAATATTTGTATAGCAGCATTGAATTCCCTGGTAGTTTCTTATATTGGCGTGAATGTATAGTATGTAATGTAAATTTTATTGTCCTAAATAATAGCTTAGAGAATAACTAACTCTTTCTACAGTAAATCTAAAACAACAAACCGCTCTTCCTTGTTTTAGGTGACATGTTAATTGATATTATTCAATAAAAAAAGTCTGGGAAAATTAAATGTTTCTGTAAAACGATATATTTACCTTGAATTTACGAGTTTTACGTTTCTTCGAAACAATAATTTTCCTATTAAAGATATTTTTTCAATTCCTTTGAAATAGCGCAAATATTGGAAATTTAATTTTTTAAGGAGAATATGTTGCAATTTTATAATTTTTGGATAGCAAGCACGGAATGTTAGTTCTTACGAATAAATGAGAATGTTTTATCTATGATTATGATAGTTTACATATTTTATTTTTTACAATGAAACTCTCACCAAATAGCTATAATATATACTCTAAAAGTTCTAAGGCATCTATTTTCAAAAAATTTTTTTTTCAAGAATTAACATATTGTTTAATGTAAGGTCTCGAAATGTCCGTATAATTCAATAGAATTTCATCTTCTGAAAATGGTAAAATTATCTTCTTCTCTACAGTTAATGTAATAATTCTGACGCTGGTATTTCCTTCAAAATAACATAGCTTTAATTTGGAAGACGTAAAATAATACAATGTAGTAAATCGACATTTTTATTTAAAAACAAAACATTTCAACCCCAAAGAGGATAAAAAAATATTAACGAAGTTTATATTTAAAAGATAAACTGTTTAAATAAAAGAACATTTATTGAGACACTTTAAATATAAAAACCATTGTAAATCCCATTTTAGGGATTCTTATTTTAATATAATTATATTTAATCTAACTATGTATTTAAAGATTTACTAGCAACTTTTTTTTTAAAACTAGCTCAAACTTTTCATTTACGTAACTGTTTGAGAATCTGGAATAAAACTTTCCTAGAGTTAAATTTTTGAAATGACTATCAGTTATCACAGCTTTTCACTACAAGATTTTCACGAACCAAATTTTCTTACTGTAATACGTCCAAACAAGAGTTTTACTATTTTATTTTTAGTCAAAGCAGGTACACACCATAAAGTTTACTTATTTGGTATAAAATAATTATGATCATAATCAATTTGCTTCAGCTGTCGAATTTGAAGCTTCTTGTCTTTTTGAAAATAATTTTCATATATCACACCCATAAGATTAAACTTATTCCCCTTACATTTACAACTGGGATGTTAACTATTTTTGGGAAAATGTTTAAAACCATGATAAGTACCCAATGTAGCCGGAATTATTTAAAAAAATTTTTTAATATAATTCGTACTTTAAAAATCACAAATTTTAAATTCCGTTTCGAAGTCTCTTCCAAAACGCCAATACCTGTCACTTGAGCGCTGTTACGTCACACTGGTCAACTGACAAGAATATATACAATAAGTTATTAACAGGTTGTACACCGAAGAAATCAAAAATAGACGGGTTTTGTATTTCAGTGTATGTTTTATTAATATCGGCCAAGCGCTTTCGGTCTAGCTTAGACCATCCTCAGGGCTCAGACCCTAGAAACAAGAGAATATGGTCAGCAAATAAGCCTACTCATTACTCACCAACCATACTCACTCGTCAAAGGGCACACCTTAACCCTGCCAGTTTGAGAGCAATCGCCAGCCGTAGCCTCCACACAGAACAAATTGTATACAGAATATATACATTTTTTTCGTAATTTTTGTGATAAAAAATGAGTTCCAAGTTATTTTAGATATTGTGCTGTGCCTCAGTGCACAAGTTCTACAATTAAAACACCTGAAAATTTATTTATTCACGTTAGTAAAATAATAGATAAATGTGGCTTCAGCTAGCCCGGCACTACTGATATTATTTTAGTTTTGAGCTTATAGATACCTATGATTACTATTAGGTATTCAATATCGGTTGCGGAAATGACCATCCTTGGTAAATTACTTACATGTAAGTCTTAACATTTCTAAATTCAGCAAATAAAAATTACTATTTGTTGCGAAAAAATTAGCCACCATAAAACAATGAATTCTCTGCAAATTCGAACTATTTGCCTTAATAAATCAACTTTCCTTCATGAGAAAATTTCTTAGAATCGTTTTCAATGGGAGTAGTCAGCAAATTTCAAAGAAATTACATGAAAATAACTATAAAATATTAACTAGGCAACGTAGCCCTTGACAGCGATCACGAATGTGACATAAAACCAAAAAATTTATATGTCAAGTTCGTAACAGCGATGACGTTGGCTGCATTCTTTAGAGTAATTATCAAGTGATCAAAGTGAAACTGATAAATTCATCTTCTTTTGAATATGCATTTACTTGTCATTAGGTCGAAGTGATCATGATTACTTCAAGTGATAGAACTGAAAGTAATAATTACTCAAAAGAGTATCCTATCAGGACGGAATGCCAGCGATAACGTTAGTATCAAGTGACATCATTCACTTTGATTGGTGTTCGTTATCACGTAAGTTAAAGGAGATTTAAGTAAATTTTTATTATTAAGTGATAATAAAATTCCTTAAAAATAAAATAAAATATCGTTTTTTAGGATTCTTATTGTGGAAATGGCCGTTTTGTGGCAAATACACTTTCACCAATATAATAAAAATTTAGGGAATTCATTCTTGCCAAACCGATATTGGCATGTAATGGCGCCGAACACGATGGAAACATTTTTGGTATAAGGGAGATATTGTACATGAGCAATCCAGTTTTATACGTCAAATTAGTGCATCTGACACATCTATTGTCAAGTATGGCATTCTAGATGATATACGTACTTAGAACGTTTTAATATGCGGACGCTATTTGAGTTCTTTAAAGTAACTTCAAAATTTCATCAAATCAAATTAACTCGTGAATATTTTGTTAAATATTTTACTACTTAATCGATGTTGAATAAAACTGATATTAAGAAGGCAACTGTTCTAAAAAAAACCTTCTAATAGAGCGTTAACCTAAAACAAATGTTAAAAGCATAAATGTTATATCTGAACACCTATTTTGTTATAGTTCAGTAGATCCAGTGTAGGCGGAAGCAGATATCTTCTCTCGTCCAACATATGCCCAGAAGATGATAGCCTCAGGTTCGAATCGCGATTCGAATCGGGAAATTTAGCTAGAGCCATTCGGATTACTCCCAGTTATTATGAGCTACATCTTAGAGCTGATCTTTACACAAATAGGCATATGCAGTGGTTTTATTTTAGGGTTTCAAATATGAAGAAAAATGTTTTGTATAGGTAAGCTAAAAAATATTTTTTTATTGTTTTATTTTTAAATAGAGATATAATTCTATTATTCTAAACTAGGAACGCTAAAGTTAGAGAAAAGCTCACAAAAAAAGAACCTCCTTTGCTTGTGTGAAAACTAGTTTTTTCTTATACTGCATGTTTTTCCTTGCAAATTTTTTAAATTATTAAGTCGGCAAGAAAATAATTTCTGTCTTGTAACTATATTTTTTATACAAAAAAAGAGCTTATGCAATTATTTGTTATTTATTTTGTTCAATGATCTTTTACCATCTTTCTTGCAGCTTCATAATTCTGCGATTATGGTCCTTATCAGCGAAAAACTGAGTCAAGTTCGATTTAAGATCATCATTATTTGTGAAAGTTTTACTATTCAAACAGTTTTGCAATGTTGCATGGGGAATGGAACATAACTTCCCAAGCAAGCTCCAATAATTTCCCACGAGTTACTGAAGATGAGCCAGATGTTGCGTTATTCTGATAGCCCTCAATTTCTTTGCGATTTGTTCAATTCTGACCATTTTTCTTTAACTATTTTATTAGTTGTTGACAGTATCTTACAAACGCCTTCTGTTTGAAATTGAATTGCGTCCTTTGGAGACTTCAAACACTGTCTAAATTTCTTACATCTGTTGAAAATTGTCCTAATGTTTGATTTTCGTAGCAATCTGGCAATCTTGTCGGTGGTTCCGTGTATGTAAGGCAAGACAACACTGTCTATAGTTGGTGTATTTATGACATTTTATCACATATTGAGAGAGCTCTATGTATCAAAGAATTTATGTCGGATTGTTTTTGAGAACGATGATGGTGTGACATTGCATTGAGATATCAATTTGTATGTGTTGGTTTTCTGTACACGAAATGTTCTAGTTTGTTATTATATTTCCTTTGTACGAGTACACAGAAAAAGGGAATGGTACCCCATGAGCTAAAAAGGTCCCTCATTTGCATTTTTGAAGACCAATAGTCTTTGTAACTTGGTTTCTTGGTTACATTATAAACATTTATTTTAATAAAACATTTTATTTCATCAACTATTGTGAGAATAAAACCGTTATTATTAGTTAATTGAGTTACGTGTAAATTTGTTTCAAACACAATTTTTTTCTATATACTCTTTTGTTTACAAACAGAGAAAAATATCATTTGGCGATTCTGCATATTCAGGAATATCCACTGTTTTTTCAAAAGAATGCGGGGAGTTAGCATGTGCCGAATTTCTAATCTACCGATGTTTGAATGTCGCCAAGAGAAGATCATCCTAACTGTCATATATTATTTTAATACATTTTTGCGTACCTTGAAAACAAAAATTAAATCGAGCTGTCAAATAATGCACGGGGTGTTCTGTTAAAAAAAATAAGTTTGGTCTACAACTCAAAATCTGATGTCTTTAGAAAAAAGTAAATACGCTTGCGGATTTTACGTAAGAACTCTACAATACTCCATTTTAACTTTTTCGTTATCTGGCATATATAGGTACAGAAGGCGCATATTAAAGGAAATTTTTTCAATTTCGCCCTGTATCTTAAAAACAGAGTGGACTAGAAAAAAATTTTTTGTTGCATATTTTGTTCAACAAAAAGTAGCACAGGTTTTCCAAAGTCGCAAGTCTCTATAATAACAGAAATATGCCGTAAAAATGTCGAAAATTGGACACGCTGTACTTATTGAATTAGGTATTTCATAGTTTCTGGTGCGTTTGGTGCTTTACCTGCTTTATTTTTTATAAATCCCCACAAAAAAATTCCAAGGGATTCTAATCGGGTTTTAATAAACGATACTGCAAATCGGATTTGACACCAATGTTACAAGCAGACACAGAGACATTGCGTACAAAATTCTCAACAGGAGCAGCATCTAATGCTATATTTAACAGTTTTTTTTATTTATTTTTTATCATTCTCCGTACTTAAGTAATTTTTGACAGAAAATCGATATCTTGAAATATATCTTTACATGTGATATTTCATAGAGGGGTAATATATATCTCAAGTGTCTTAAAATCTGGCCTCTTGCCCAAGGACGGATCCAGCCTCTCTCTTTAGGGGGGGGGGGGGGGCGGTGATATCACAAAAGTACAGTATGGCAAGCGAAAGTAAGTTGTCGACGGGGGAGGGGAGGAGACGCCAGCAATATTCCCTTTCTAGTGTAAAAGTCAGAGTTAGGTCTATTTTCCTGAACTCAAAGCCCTTGGGGGGACGATCGCTAGAAAAAACAAATTGGGGACCGGGAGGAGATACTAGCAGCATACAAATTCCTAGTATAAAAGGCAGAATCGAGTCTATTTTCCTGAACTCAACACTCTTGGAGGGGCGATCGCCACCACCGCCACCCCGTTGGATCGGCGCCTGCTCTTGCCCCTTATTACTCCACTAGTCTTTTTACCATATTCCAAACCGTTCCTCAAGTCTTCGAAGACTTTCAAATTCTCACTCGATACATTGATGTATAGTGTAAAGTATCCAAGCAATGAAAATGATTTGAAATTAAATCAGATGCAAAATAGATGTCCCGGTACTTCTTGGCTTACTCGAGCGAAACATTGAAGATACATTGTAACAGTGTATTAATAAATGTAATTATGGTTTTAAAATTGAACAGAAAAAGGATTAAAAAAATCAAGTTCGTGAAAGTCGAATTGCATTACTGGTCTAGAAAAAAGCTTTCAGAGTACCCAGTTAAAAATGTGTCCACTTGTAGCTTACTTTTTTGCTGCGGCTTTGTTAATAAACATCTACTCTAATCAAATTTTCCGTAATTTTTATTTTAATAAATAGAGGTATTCTCTTTTAGGTTTTCAATAACAAATTGTTCAAAGGAAAGTAGTTTATATAATGAAGGTATGAGACCATTGATGTATTCAACAAAGGACTCGCAGTTACACTCCATTGGATGGAAAAGATGTGGACAAAATATAACATATTTTTGTAATGAAAATGTGTAAGTTAAAAAATTGTTTTTCACCCTTCAAACATCAAAGCTGATTTTTTGGAAAAATAGAACCATAATTTATTTTTTTTAAATCCTAATATCACGTTTTTAAATGATAAAAACAATATTTTGAAAGAATAGTAGAAACTGAAAAAAAAAATATTTATTCCAGACAACTTTATTAATCCTAATAGATCAATGAAAATTATGTTTATGTGGAAAGTATTTACTTAATACACTATTATTATTTATTTATACACTCGACAATCATTAGAAGCCAACAATTTTTTTCTTCGAATTGTGGAAGTCAAAATTTTTATAAATACACTTATAGTCTGGCCTATTTAAAAATTATCATAACTAGAAGATTTAAGAGGGTTGTAAGAAAGAAGCATATCACCTTCAGTCTAATAAAATAGTGGTCATTGTCACCCTGCATAAATATGCTAGATCGATCAAAATTGCACCAAACAGTATTGTTTCGTATAAAAAATTAATATAAAAAAAATTTTAAAGATAAACGGAACATAGTTGGCAAGCTTAAAGGATGTTTGCAATTATGTATGTTGTGGGCAAACATCTGCTCTCAAAAAAATCATTGTCGTTAGGTTATATTTTTGTATATTTTAGACAAATATGAACATAAACTTGTTATTTTGTCATTCCCTATATTTTTTCGTAGTTTAGGACACTAAATGAAAGTTGTTCTTAAGATTGAAATATAATATAATTCGAAGAGTACTTTCTCAATCGTGAATTATTATTAACGCCGGTCGACGTTGTGTTTGAACAGTGCGTGCGTGTTGGCAAAATTATTAAAAATAGATTAAAAACCTTTACTCCCTGATCTATTAACATGGTCTAGTTGTCCACGTAAATTTCTTTCAGAAAATTAGTTGTTACTTGCGAAGTTCTGATCCTCAGAAATATATCCCAAATCAACATATTTTCTACACATATTTTATTAAATATTTAGTAGTTATGGTGCAAGTTATTAGAATATTTTTTACATGTGCAATTTTTGTCATTTAAACTGCTTTTTTGCGAATAGCTATAGCCTCGACTGTCAAATTTGTTGTTTATTGTTTTTTTTTTAAACGTTTCTTTTTACTTGCTGAAAGTGTTTAAAACCATGCATAAATGCCTAATGTACCCCAAAATATTTAAAATTATGTTTTTAATACAACTAATACTTTCATAAATCATAAATTTTAAATTATGTTTCAATTTTCCTCGAAAACGCCAATACTTGTCCCTGAATCACTGTAACGCCATTAGTATATAAACGCTGATAAACTGACAAGAAGATCTAAAGTTTTTTCGTAATTTTTGTAATAAAAGATGAGGTCTAAGTTATTTTAAGTACTATGCAGTGCCTCGGTGTACAAGAACTACAATTAAAACACTTGAAAAATTATTTATTAGAATTACACGTTCGGAAAATAATAGGAAAATGAGACTTCAGCTAGCCCGCAAGGATTCGGCTCTACTTTTTTTATTTTAGTTTTGAGCTTATGATTACTATTATGTATTCATTATCGGTTGCGGAGATAAAAATCCTTGATTAATTACTTACATGGAAGTCTTCACATTTCTAAATTCAGCAGAGCAGAATTTACTGTTTGTTGCGAAGAAATTAGCCACCATAAAACAATCAATTCTCAGCAAATTCGAGATATTTGCCTTAATAAATTCACTTTTAATCATAAGAAAATTTCTTACAATCGTTTTGAAAGGGAACAGTATGCAAATTTTGAAGAAATTACATAAAAATAACCACAAAAGATTAACCAAGCACAATAGCCGTTGACAGTGATGACGAACGTGACATATAAAACCCCCTCCCACACTCTTCGCATTATATGCAAATATTTGTATGGCAGCATTTAATTCCATTTTAATTTCTTGTATTGGCGTGAACGTATCAAGTATAAATGTCAATTCAATTATTCTAAATAAATGGGGTTAGACCATAACTATCTCTTTCTACAGCATATCAAAAATAATAAATCGTTCTTACTTGTTTTATGTGAAAGGATGTTGACTGTATTCAAATAAAATTATAATTTTGCCGCGAAACGGTAGCTTTTTTGTGAATCGCTAACTTCTTTGTTTAGGTACATTTAACTTTCGCCGACTAGAGGGTGTAAAATAAATATTCGAAATTTTGTATGTGCTAAAAACATTTTCTGCAATTCTTGAGTGTGGTAATTAAGAATTTTCAATAAAAAAGACCGCTATAAATAAATATGTTTGTAAAACAATTTATTTAACTTGAATTTCTCAGTTTTTAGTTTCCTCAAAATTACAATTTTTCTATTCAAAGCAATTCATTTAAAGTTAATTTTTTGAACTTCTTAGGAAGAGCGTAAATATGTTGCAATTTTATTATTTGTGGATAGCAAGCACGGAATGTAAATTCTTAGAAATAAATGAGAATGCTTTTTCTATTATTATGATAGTTTATATATTTTATTTTTTACAATAAAACTGTCATGTAGCCAAATACCTATAATGTGAAATATGCCCCAAAAATGAATCGAGACCAACTTTATTATTTAAATATCTGTTTTGAAAAGGGCCATGGAAATCAAGTGTATATTTTTGTAAATAATAATGATATAATAAATAATAAAAGTATAGGAGCATTTATTTTTGAAAATTCAATATCATGAATTAACAATCTTGTATATTGTTTAATGTAAGGTTTCAAAATGTTCATATACTCTTTTGGAAAGTAATAGAACTTCATCATTTAAAAATGGCTTTAATTAGGTCTTCGGTAAAATTAGTTTTTGCTTGATGCATTTCGGGGACTGACATGTTGGGTATTTATATACAGTTAATGACATTCATAATAAAGTTGGCATTTGATTCATAATAACGTAGCTTTTATTTAAAGAACGTAAAATAAAATCATATACTAAGTCATTTTTATTAAAGAATAAAAATTTCAACTCCAAAGTATATAAACAAAAGTGTTAAAGCAGCCTATATCTATCTACACAAAATAATATTTATTAAAACCATTCAAATATAAAAAAGATTGTAAATATTAGAATGGAATTCTTTCATAATATAACCATTTTCAATTTAAATATATGCATAAAGATTTACTAGTTCAAACTTTTCATTAAATCAACTATTTGCGGATCTGCAATAACCCTTTCCTGAGTTGAATTTTTGAGATGACAATCAATCACAGCTTCTCACTATTTTGATAGGGGATTTTCAAGACACGAATTTCCATACCACTTGAGCTTAAATCAAGAATTTTTTTTTATTTTCCTAAAATGGTAATTAATTAAATATAAATTAATTTCCAATTAATAACATACTATTTTATTTTTAGGCAAAGAAAATACATAACAATAAAATTTATATTATTTCTAGACATGCTCAAAAATATTGAATCATTCAATTTTAATACGGTATATTGGCTTTCAAATGTATAATTACTTTAAATTATAACAGAATACCTGATTCAATACTCAGTTTTGGATGTCAATGAAACATTAACTCAATGGTAAAACAGTGTTATTGTCAGTTAATGCAATCTAAATCAGGATTTTTTTTTTTGTAGCGCCAGTGTATGTTATTAAGTCCAAGTTTAGTTACTCCAAGATGTTTCCATCAAACATTACATCGTAGCTTTTCTCAGGCAGTTTATATGTAAGCAGCACACCATAAACAACTTTTTGCTTATCTTTATTTATAAACTATTTCCAAAAAAATGTTTTGATTGGAATAACTCGTCTGGTAAAAAATAATTATGATCATGACCAATTTTTATAGCCTTTGAATTTGAAGTTTCTTGCCTCTTGGAACACCTCAATAAACATTTAAGAATTATCATATATTATATCCATAACATTGAACGTGTTCCCCTTAGATTCGCAATTTCAATCTATTGTAAAATTTGAAGTAAATATGTATATTAAATGTTTTAAAACTTACCAAAGATAAAGAAATAAATTACAAGTTACTAGATGAGGTATTTGCACATCCTACGATGAATAATGGCATTTTTTTAAATACCAAAAAAAAAATAAATAAAATTCAAGTTTCTGTTGGAAATTATCGGTAAAGTCTGTCATAAAATGCATAAAACAAGCAAAAACAAAAATAAATTCTTGTCAGAATGAAAAGTATTTAGTCAATGTCAAAAATACACTTTCACCAATATAATAAAAACTTATAAATCATTGTTGCACGTAATGATACAAGCACGGTGGAGATATTTTTGGTCCAATTTTATATGTCAAGTTCGAGATGACGTAAGGGCATAGTGACGTCACTCACCTTGATTGGTGTTCATTGTCAAGTACCTTGAAGGAGATTTAATTATATTTTGATTAATAAATAAAAAGAAAATTCTTTAAAAATAAAGAAAAATATTGTGTTTTTTAAGATTTCTATTATCGAGACTACGGTTTCATAACAAAATTATATTTTTATTTAAATACAGTCAACATCCCAATTATAAACGTAGTTTTTTCAGAAAATAAGTTATCGCTAGTTCTGGCCCTCAAAAGTGTATCCCAAATCAATATGTTTTCTGTTCTTATTTTATTACATATGAGTTATTTTGCAAGTTGAGGAAACATTTTTTTATATGTGTAATCCAAAAGTAAAATTAAAAAATCTGATATTTAAAAGTTTTTAATGCGTATAAACGCATTTAGTATCTTTAATACGACATTAAATTCTTTTGGTGCGAAACTGAATTATTCACACTGGAATGCTTGACGACACAAGATTAAAATATAAACCTGCATTTTATCACATGGATTATAGTAAAACATAACTTTGCTCACACATGACGTAAAATATTTTAGTTGGACTATAATTAGCATGCGACGCTTTTACGCGTCATTTCAATAAGAGTAATATTTTGTTGAGAGATTCAATGATGTGACAACAATAGAACGGAATGTCTGGATGCCTGCCATCGCTTCCGTGAGTGGTATAATCCTTTTATGGCGATGGAATAAAAGCAAGAAAATTAACTTATTTTATAAAAAATAGGAACACAGATTTTTCAAAAAATATTTACTTCGCAACCGATTTATCGTCTTTCTACTCCTTTAACTGGTATAAGTAACTTAAAAATTAAGATTTCAATAAGAAATAAATTGGAAATCTCTCCGCTACCGTGTTTAAATAGTTGCCTATAATTTTTCTCCTTTTTCCAGGCAGTGAACGAAAAGAATAGATACAAACTGTTTATTTTCTGTAAGAACAACTCTGGTTCTCTCCCCATACGCATTTCGACCACTAAATGGTCTCGTCAGTGAAGCTGTATCGAATAAAGAGAAATATTTCCACGAAACAACTGACTATATAAAATATAAATTCCGAGACATGTCGGCAAGCTATTAAATTTGCCGACTTTTCGATGTCAGACTGAAAAATATCGCCAGTCGAATGATATCCATACATTCATCGGAGTAGTGTAAAACTTAAAAATTAAGATCCGGCGAATGTATAGATTTCGTTTGATTGGCGATATTTTTTAGTCCGACATCGAAAAGTCGACAAGTTTAATATCCTGTCGACATGTCGCAGAATTTATATTTTATATAGACAGTTGTTTAGTTGTTTCCTGTGAATAATGCTCTTGGTTCGATACAGTTCCACTGACGAGACCATTATGTGGTCGAACTGGGTATGGGGAGAGAACCAGAGTGTATTTGCAGGAAATAAACTATTTGTATATATTATTTCCTTTAACTGCTTGCAAAAAGGAGAATTAATATAGGCAACTATTCAAACACGGCAGCAAATAGCTTTATTAATTTCTTACTGAAATCTTATTTTTCCACTATTCCCGTGAACGTATAGATGTCGTTCGACTGATGATCTTTTTCAGTCTGACAACGAAGAGTCGACGGGTTTAATATCCTGCCGACATGCCTCGGACTTTATATAAAAAGTTATTTCCTGCGAATGTTACTCTTGATTCGACAGAGCTCCACTGACGAGACCATTAGATGGTCGAAACGCATTTTGAGAGAACCAGAATTGTATTTGCAGAAAACACACTGCTGAGCTGAGTACCTCTCAGGACTATAAGGCAGCTGACGTTTTGGTGAAATCTCATTTACATTTTCAAAGCTCACTGTATAGCGTGACTCGGGTGCTGTCGGTCCCGTGTGAACGTCGGACGCGTTCGTTTTCCGAAGAGTTCTGGCCAATCAGGTTGCGAGACCTGCTGTGCGTCATCGGCCCTGTTGCCAGTGTCTGGGGTTGCGTTGCCGAGTTGTAATCTGTTTCGTTACTAAGTGGTACTGGTTGATGTTTTGTAAACAGATGTATCCAAGTATTAGGCACTCGCTGTCTATCATCTATTTAAGTTGTTGGGCCTCTTTGCAATTTCCATGGCTACTCTTATAACTCTTGTGGACAGGTTTTCACATCTCGATAGCATTTTTGTTCCTGAAAAATTTATCTTATGTCCTGTGTCTTATCAGTGTTGGGCCAGAGCAGAAGAAGTTGTTTTTTGCTTGACAGCGTTTATATGTTTGTCTCTTCTGGCGCTTATTTTACGGTTGGTTTGGCCTACGTAAGATGAGCTGCATTCTCTGCATGGAATTTCGAACACTCCCTGGCTTTCCAGAGGGATTCTTTCTTTAGGTGTTGGGAAGAGATCTTTTACTTTACGGTCTGTGGTGAAAATGGTTTGAATGTTGTGTCTCCTGAGAATTTTTGCGATCTTGTCTGTGATGCATCTTACATAAGGAACAAAAGCTTTGGAGCTATTTTCTTGGTTTTCGCGATTTTTTGAGGCCAAGTGTTTGTTTTTTATAGCCTTGTCTATATGTTCTTTTTTATAACCGTTTTTTGTTAGGGCGTCTTGCAGTATGTTCATCTCTTTGTGGTAATTTTCTTGATCTGTAAGGACTGCAATCACGCAAGTGATTTCACTACTGCAAATAATTGGGCGGGGTGGTGATGTGAATCGGCGTTGAGGTATCTGTTGGTGTGAGTGGACTTTCTGTAGACAGTGTGCAAAAGCAAGCCATCTTCTATTATTTTCAGTAGAATATCTAGAAACGGTAGTTTTCTTTCCTGTTCTGTCTCCATGGTTAATTTGATTTTTGGATGTATAGTGTTTATGTGATTTAGAACACTTTTGAGATTTTCTTCTCCATGTTACCAGATAACGAATGTGTCATCTACGTAACGCAGCCACAGTTGTGGTTTATGTGAAGAAGTCTCCAACGCTTTTGATTCAAAGTCTTCCATAAATAAGTTAGCGGGTGCAGGAAATAGCGGCGATCCCATCGAGGCTCCCTCGACTTGTTTATATCATTAGTCTTCATAAGTAAAATAGGTGTTATCAAGACAGTGTCTAGCTAATTCGTCTCCAACGCTTTTGATTCAAAGTCTTCCATAAATAAGTTAGCGGGTGCAGGAAATAGCGACGATCCCATCGGGGCTCCCTCGACTTGTTTATATCATTAGTCTTCATAAGTAAAATAGGTGTTATCAAAACAGTGTCTAGCTAATTCGATGATATATTTTGGCAGATTGTATTTGTTTTCTATTACAGAAAGAGCTTCTTTGACTGATATTTGCGTGAAAAGTGATGTTACGTCGAAACTAACTAGACATTCTTGTTCTTGTAAACGTATGTTTTTGATTATTTCGCAAAAATGTTACGAGTTTTTAAGGTAGGAGGCCATTTTTTCGACGAAGGTTTGGAGAATGGTGGCTAGATGTTTTGCTAGGGCCTGAGTTGGAGAGCCAACAGAACTTACAATTGGTCTCAGGGGGGCTCCGGGCTTGTGTATTTTGGGTAAGTTTAGCACATATGGATGATTTTTTTCTTGGTGTGATCTTATTCTTTATTTCTTCGGTAAGGGGAGATGCGCTGATCAATATTTTGGTGGTCTAGATAAGTGGTATGGTATCTGTTTATTGGCTTGTAGGCAGGATCGTTTAACAGGGCGATCATCTTTTCATGATAGTCTGTTTTGTTTAGGACCACTGTTAAATTTCCTTTGTCAGCTGGAAGTATTACGATCGAGATATCTTTGCGCAGATCTTGTAAGGCTCGATGTTCTTCTGCAGATAAATTACTTTTTGGAGGTTTTGCTTTGCGCAAAACGGCTGAAATTTCTTGGCGGATAGTTTCTGCTGTGGCGTTGTTTAAGTTAGTTAGAGCTCTTTCAACTCCACATATTATGTTATCGGTTGAGATACGTGATTGTGCTATCGCGAAATTGAAACCTTTGGTTAAAACACTTTTGGCGGCTAGTGTCAAAACTTTGTCAGATAAGTTGTGTGCAACTTTTGGCTCCTCCGTTGGCTGTTTCTCTGCTAGAGTGTCTATAGTAGACCATAGTGATACGTGTATAGTGTTGCTTAAGCTGTGGGTTATTCGAGGTCGATCGCCATTGCGAATCCAAGCAGCCCCGTTAATTGATCTTACCTAACTGCTAACAGGTAACAAATTGAGCTAAAGACATGGTTAACAGTTCTAACTTCCTCCAAATACTATCTGCACGATGGAACATCTGCGACACCAATCTTGTGAAGATGGACCTTCAGATGATAATGTTCAGTCAACAGTCCCCCCACAATCTGCAACTCTCTAGTAGGCCGTGCGTTAAGTCTACTTATATGTTCCTTAACACACCTCATTCCAGGAGCTCCTCTTGACGATTCAATAAATTTACTTTCCAGTAACAATTTTAATTCCCTTTTGCAAGTAGCAATTAGAACAGGTAGAATTAGTTGGGATTCATATAGTTCAATTGCGGACCTCAGCTTGATCAGATGGTCCGCTTCCTAATTCCGGTGTATAACCGAGTGATCCGGGACCTACACAAGTCTAATTGTCCAGCCGCTCCTTATAGGACTGTTGAGTACATTTTTGCGCTCAGACACCAGTTACGAAGTTACACCACTTGACTTCAGTGCCATTATCGCAGCTCTGCTATCTAAGAATATATTTATTACCCTATTCTTGCTTATGTTCCTCTCACCGAGATGGTCACACTGCAAAATAGCATAAATTTCCGCTGTCAAGATCATCGCACGTTGTCGGAGAGAGTAGAACTCTCTGACTCCTATGGTCTTTAAACACTCCAGCTGTAGCCCTTTGATCTTGACGAGATCCATCTGTAAACTACCAAGATTCATTTCTCGGAAAAGTTTCCTCCTCCTCCCAATCCTCCCTACTTGAAAAAAGTATCTCAAGTAAAGCGGCGTCATGTAATCTGTTTGCATTTCTCAACTCCACTTTCTCAGACACCTGAGTAGCCGCCTGTTCCAGTTCCAACATACTCTAGAAAATTGAGGCGGTATGTAGCTTTCAGGGCCTTATTCTCTATGTATACATAAAGAGGATGTGGGTTCACCAGGACCTCCAGAACCCTAGTGGGGGTAATCATTATCACACACACCAGTCTTTGAACTTTGTCAAGGTCATCATACAATAGCGGCGTATATAGTCATGGCTCCGATCACCATAGTATATATTCAAAATAACACTCTCGGTGTCAGCCTCCATGTGCACCCAAAGGTTCGTTTACAAGCCTTAATATGATCATTCGAGCTCAGTCATAAATCCATACTTTCTTCCAGGTATTCAACTGTTCCATTGTATTGAAGGATCATTCCCATCAATCTAATTGTAGGGAATCTCTACGTTTATCTCTTTTTTGTAAAGAGTACCACCTCGGCCTTGTCCGAATTTATTCCGAACCCTTCACCTTCAGAGAATTAAACTAATATTGAGTAGTGGTTCATATAATTAAATTACATTGAACTGTTTCATATAAAAACGCAGTGGTATTATTTTTACTTTTTTGTACACATGTGTTGTAGTATACTTTCAAACACCCAACAAAACCAGAGAACATCAACATGTTTTGTTGATTGCAAGGCAGGTATAAGGATGTACTTACGTGATATATAAATTCTTATAGCATAACGGGGTGCGACGCTGCCAAATCTACGTTTCTGTATGTTTAGGGAAATAGTGCACAATGTAGCAAAACCGCATGGGAGGCAACTGGGGATGACACGTATCTACAATGTACAGGAATTATATCGTCGCTTCTGGTACTCTCGATACCCGATATTACTAGAAAACACTAGATGTACGAAACGGGTATATCATCAACCGGTCAGTCGTCGAAGAAACAGTATTGGATATACGAGCGAAGTGCAAAGAACTAGCGAATAGTGATAGCGTTGTCGTAGTGATATTATTTTCGCCATATGTAAACAATGTCGTCGCTATCCTGTGTGAACAAGCCGAACAGTTTCTGTTATATATGTGGTGAAGTAAAACTGAAAGCTCAGCGAAAGACTTGGAGACCACTTGTAAGAAAAACCTACGAATTATTATATTTTGGGTGCAAAGTTAGCGATCAAGACGAAACTTGGGCTCCCAAAATTTGCAACAAGTCTGTGAAGTTTGGAGTGCTCATGATTTGGCAGGAACCTCAGAATCATGTTGATTATTTCTCCTTTTACTAAAATTCTGAGGTTTCCTGGTAAAAGCCAACATAAAATTGAATATCCTAATATCTTCTCAGCCATGAGACCTGTACCTTATGATGCTTCTAGCATACCTGTCCCTAAGCCCCCAGAAAAAAAATAAAATCGACTCGGAATCGGATGAATTAGATGATTTTGAACCAGAAGCCGGTTCAAGTTTTCAAGAAAAAGACGATTACGAATGTACTAGCAGTAAACTGACCCATTCTATATAACAAGAAGAGATCAACAACGTTATTCGTGATTTAAATCTTCTCAAAACAAAGTCACAGCTACTTGTATCTCGTTTACAGCAATGAAATCTCTTACAAAAAGGAATAAAAATTTCCACGTTTCTGATAAGGCAGTCAGACTAGCTTTCAATGGCAAATTACTTAGCTTACTGTCATGACATTTCGGGTTTAATCTACGAACTTTGCCTTTCCTATAAATCTACCGAGTTGCGACTGTTTATTGACTCTTCGAAGACAAGTCTAAAAGTAGTTTTATTGTTTAATTGAGATAAACAACCATTTGTGCCCGTAGGTCATGCTGTAAATATGAGAGAAACGTACAAAAACATGCATATATTATTTCGAAGCATAAAATACAAAGATCATAAATGGAATATCAGTGCCGATCTAGAAGTTATTGCACTACTTACACAACTACAGAGTGGTTACAACGATTATTGTTTTTTATGCGAATGGGACAGCAGGATCCCGGTCTGAAAAACGTCCTTAGTGAACCCTTAGTAAAGCAGCAGAAAATTTATTTACCTCCTCTGCACATAAAACTAGGGATCATTATGAAGAAATTGTATTAAAGCCTTAAATAGAGAAGAAAACGCTTTTGTTTATTTGAGACGAAAATTCGAGCGTATAAGTAAGGCAAAGCTTAAAGAAGGAATGTTCGTTGGGCCGCAAATACTAGAAGTATTTAAAGAGGAAAATTTTGAAACTTCATTTTCGAGAAAAGAAAACACGGCATAGACTGGCTTCAAAAATATATGTAGCAACTTCCTAAGTAACAAGAAATCGGAGAACTACGAAGATCAAGTTGAAGAACTTATTCAATCTTATAAAGCATTAAGTTGCAAAATGTTACTTAAACTGCATTTCCTTCACTTCCATTTGGAATTCTTCTCTGATAATTTAGGTATACTTTCAGACGAACACGGTGAAAGATTTCACCAACAAATTTTTCAAATGAATTAGTCGTATAGTGGAAAATGGACCCTAAACATGTTAGTGAACTACTGTTGAACCCTCAGACATGAAACCGATCCCGGCGATTACAAGCGAAAAAAGAGAACAAAAAACTTATTTGATTGTATTATACTTTTTTCAATACAAAATGAAGAATATTATGTTAAAAAAGTTTTTTTTAAATCTTGGAAAATTCACTAGATTGCTTATGGTTTGGGTTTCTCATATTTTATATTCTTCTTTCCTCCTCTAAAAACTTATGGGTAACTGGTAAAAACCGAGCTGGAATTTGAATTCAGCACATTATAGTAAACAAAAAAACCTCAAAAAAATATCAGGAAGCGACAAAAAATTTCAAAATGCAGAACAGTGTAATTAGAGCTCAAGGACGGACTATTCATTATCATGCTCTTAAGGTAATCAAAAGACATGTCATCCCAATAATATTTAGGTTTAAAGTAAATATCTTTAATTTTCATGATGTGTAAGACAATTTTTTTACTATTTTCTAATAAAATCATAATTTTGTTGACTTAAGTTTGTGTACGAAAATGGTAGTGGACTGTATTTTGAGCGCTGGTAAAGAATTTAATTTTAGTTAAAATATATGACAAAAGTATGACAATCTCGAACAATTAAAAATGGCCCACCTTGTAGCTGCTCACTGATGTAGAAATCGTGGATTTTTCGCTGGAGCTGAGTCCTTTGGGTTTTGACACTGTTTTAGGTGTTGAATGAATATTTGTTTTTAAGATTTTAGCGGATTTAGCCGGCATATAGAGGTTATAACACTCGCGTGATATATTAGTGTTCGCAACACGTGTTTTCCGCTGAAGGTTCAAGTACAAGATGATAGTATTTTCTACCATGTACCGTTGAGGTGCGTGCGACACTTTTTGGCCATTTTGGGAAGAGATTGTCATATATGGCGCGAAAAGGGAATAAAATAAAATTAACTTCAGTTTGCTTAAATATAAATGTAAACGAAGAGATATGTTAATTTTACCCAGAAAAATATAACGTAAAAATTAATAATTCGGAATGACGGAACAGTTTGAAAAATAAAAACACAAAATGTTTTAATGAATGAATTAATTAAAATTTATCTTTTCGAAAAGAAGTTATGAAAATTTATAAATATTGTCGATAAGTATACAGGATTGCGATAAAGAACATGCGCCCTTTATTCGGAACACCGCTTATTTGATAAAAAATCACTGTGATCCGTAAATTTAATATTTTTTAAACGGATTTTTTTCAAAATAATACCTATATCTATCGTCAAAACTTTCTGAAATATTTACACTTTTAACTTTTAAAATAATTTATTGATGTATACCAGTATTTAATGTAATCGAAGGTTTATTTTATTTTAAATACTGACTAGATAGAAGAAAATAACACCCAGTTTAATGTAAAAGTTAATATATCGAGAGGCATTGTTAAAAATGGGACAATCAGACCATTTTCCTTTGCTGAATGCCTCAACAGAGATAGATATCTATACCTTCTTCGAAACGGCCTAGTTGCAGCTCTGGTATCGCTATTTCTAGATGATAATGTTCCGGGTTTATCAAGCTCTTAACCTTATGGTTTTAATAGAATGGTGCTCCCCACCGTTATATATATATATATATATATATATATATATATATATATATATATATATATATTGTTGTGAATACACGCTTATTTTACGACAAAATATTAAATCTCAGATTTAATATTGCCCCAAAACTCCCTAAATAAAATAAATTAAATAATACGGCATACAGTGCTAAAACTACAATTCTTCTGCCGAAACGGGGAAGCCTAAACAATAAACGGCGCGGTTGCGGCGGTTTGATTCGGTGCTTCCACGGCGTCACCACTACTATAAAAGCGAAAACGCAGTGGCGTAATTAAAGACTTTACTGGTTGCTCTTATGGAGTCAACTTGTACTTTTTCCGATCGAGCTTATCTCTCGGGGGCGACGTTGACTGTTCTATTTGTTAGGCAGCTCGTGGTTCTTAAAGTAGGTTGTCGTTGACAACATAATATACTACAGAAAATAAAGATCGTGCACGTATCTTAATTCCTGAAATTAATACCGTCGATAAAAAGACGAGGTCAGCGACGCGTACGAGTTACTGAATCGACTCGTCCAGACTTTAACATAATTACCAGAACGTGGCCAAGTGGAGAAAACTTGACACTGTGACTAATAGTCAACTTCGTGTTGGCTATAAAGTTATGAATACCGATCTTAACAAATAAATCCTGAACGTGACAGTGGAGAGTAAAATAATCCCGAATTTGACTTGCGGAATACAGTACTGAATTTAAAAAAAAAAAGTTAATAAAACGTTGACTACGAGTCAAGGACGAACCTTACTTGATAACTTCTTCCTAATTGAGCTTCACTCTTTCCCCTTCTATCCCGCTGAGCGAGGAGAAAGGTGAGGCGGCTAGAGTTTTCATTCTAGTCAGAAGGTTTGGCGGGACTTCACCAACAATCCTTGATTTGTGTTAAAACTTCGGTTTTACACAAATTGTTGATTATGCGAAAATTCTTAAAATAAATTAATCCCGACGAAGACCAGCTTCCACGTTTCCTGAAGGATAAAATTAATCCAATAAACCCCGATATATGCGTAAATTGGTCTATATTCTCGGAGATGGGTACAAAAATACCGAATAATGGCGAGATGCATTGACGTCTCGTTAGAATGGAAAAATAATTAAAAAATCGCGAAAGGTAGTTGATAGAGACCCTTGGAGATAATTAACTAAAATTCGGTAAATTCAAAATTAAATTGAAAAACAAAAAAAAACAATGACTCATCATCCGTTAATACGACAATATATATATATATATATATATATATATATATATATATATATATATATATTATAAAATGTCCAGCCAAATCGCCGGATTTCAACCGGTTGGTTTTTTTATGGGGGCTATGTCAAAAATTTAATTTATAAATCTAAATCCGATTCGGTAAATATGCTTGATGAGTCCGTTCGATAAGTAATACGTAAAATTTCTCCACAAATTATACAAAATATAGAAAAGAGATTTTTAGACCAATTGAACTACTATAGGACAGTTGCTGGAAGATAATTTCAACGGCTTATAAAATAATTATCTTATAGTTGCCTATTTTATTTTATAAATGAAAAAAAAAAATATTTCGAAAACAGTTGACGATAAGTATAGTGCAAATGTATTTCAAAAAAATTATATTGACGAGTCCAGGCCATTTTCTATCAAATAAGCAGTGTTCCATATAAAAAACTGATTCGTATCTTTATCACAACCCTCTGTATTGTTTTTAAAGATAACTAAACATGTTGCTTATATGTAGTAACCTTTCAAGCAAAGAAAAGGAAAGTATATATACAAACAGTTTGTTTCCTGCAAATACAACTCTGGTGGTCTCATCAGTAGAGCTGTATCGAACCGAAAGCAACATTCGCAGGAAACAACTGCTATATAAAATATAAATTCCAAAGTATGTCGGTAGGATATTAAAAGCCTACCGGCTTTGATGCTAGACTGAAAAATATCATCAGTCAAACGACAACTATACAATCACCAGAGTAGTGCGAAATTTCGCATCGAAGTCGGCCGGTTTTTTATATCCTATCTACATACTTTGGAATTTATATTTCATATAGCAGTTGTTACCTGCGAATGTTGCTATCGGTTTAATACAGCTCTACTAACGAGGCCATAAGATGGTCGAAACGTGTATGGAGAGAGGACCAGAGTTGTATTTGGAGGAAACAAACTATATATATATATATATATATATATATATATATATATATATATATATATATATATATATATATATATATATATATATATATACAGGATGTCTCAAAAGAAAGTACACATTTGTTTTGCTTATTGCGTGAACGCAACTATTCCGAGCGGCGCGGGGGGTATGTCAATCGGTAGCCTGGCTCTTAGGAATTTAGTCGCTATGGAGTGTTTCTCGGGGCGGACCGTGCTTTGTGCGTACGTGAGTTTTACAAAAACGGTAATTCGGCGACTGTAGCGCGTAGAAAATTCTGCAATATTCGACATATTCGTCACTTAAATGATGCGCCAAGCGCTCAGCTTATTGGAAAATGGGTCCAGAAGTTTGAAGAGACCGGTTCAACACTAGATAAACCAAAATCCGGGCGTCCGAGGTCTTCGAGAACGGTCGAGAACGTAGAGAGTGTTACTCAGTCTGTTCGTGACGACCCAAACGTTTCGATTCGTAAGCGTGTTGTTGCTTTAAATGTGCATAGGTCATCATTATTCCGCATTTTACACAAAGACTTAAAGCTGAACCCCTATAAAATTCAGTTGGTACAAGAATTGAAGCCTCAGGATGCTGGTCAGAGGCTTGACTTCATAAACCAGATGACTGAACGCTTTTCAACGTTTACCAACATCTTCTTTTCGCATGAAGCCCATTTTCATCTTAATGGTCATGTAAACAAGCAAAATTGCCGCTATTGGAGTGCAAACAATCCAAAACACAAACATCAGAAACCTCTACATTCGCCGAAAGTGACTGTATGGGCTGCGATGTCGGAGCGAGGAATTATCGGCCCATACTTTTTTGAAGATGAAAGGGAACGCACAGTAACAGTGACTTCAGAGCGGTATGTGGAGATGTTAGATGACTTCTTCGTGCCTGAACTGCAAAATTTTCCTGGCTATAACCAAAGAACATGGTTCCAGTAATACGGAGCAACTTCACATACGTCCAACATGTCTCTGCCACGAGTGCGTGAAATTTTTCCTGGCAAATTGATCTCAAAGAAAGGTGACATAAGTTGGCCTCCACGCAGTCCTGATTTATCACCTATAGACTTTTTCCTATGGGGTTAGGTCAAATCAAAAGTTTACGTCAACAAATCGACTTCCCTGGCACAATTAAAAGAAAATATCCGCAACGAAATGGCAGACATCACGGAGAATACCTGCCGAGCCGTCATGGGCAATTTTAGTGCTCGATTAAATCAATGCCGTGAGCGCAACGGATTACATTTGGACGATATCATTTTTAAAAAATAAATTCCCAAACAATGTATTTTAATATGTAATAAACATTTTTTCAATAAAGTCCTGACTTTTTTTAAATCGATTTTTTAAATATGAACTTTCTTTTGAGACACCCTGTATATATATATATATATATATATATATATATATATATATATATATATATATATATATATATATATATATATATATATCTACTTTTCTTTTCTCTACTTGAAAGGATACTACATATAAACAGCTATTTAAATACGGCAGATAGATTTATTTATTTCCTATTGAAATTTCGATTTTCAAAAATTTAAACATTTGTTTGAAATTTTCCCAAAAATAATGAAAACTAGTACAAAGTTCCGGGCATATTATAAGCTTTAAAGGGATTATTTATCAGAATAACTCTTTACTCTACATTTTTATATTTACAAATAATACACTAAAATTACTATCTGCGAATTTTAAATAATATTATGAAAATCGACCAAACTCTACATAAATCTTTATTTATATTTTATTCTTAAAGTTATGAATGAAATGTGTGAAGTTTCATTATTCTTATTTCATAATAAAGTTTAGTAACATCTAGTCTTGAGGTTTTCTAAAGCAACACATCAGCGTTTTAAACAGGCTATTAATACTTGAAGTTCCAAAGTACCTGGTTTGCAGTGCTATATTCCCAGTTTCTAAAAAATCTTCCGACTCTGTCCCGATTGCTTTCTCTTTATACAAGTAAAGAACTTTGATATCTGAAGGTAACTGATCTATATCCTTCGCAACTTCAAATTTCTCTTCTTGAAAATCAAATTTGGTTGTATAATATCCGATTCCATGATCTTGTATTTCCGGATAAGTTTTGGATTTTTCCAAACAAGTTATTCTAGTTTCTAAGTCAGTTAATTTTGAATCCCCATATGTATCCGTGTTTGATTTAGAAAAACTCATTGAAAAGTTATGGGGAAATTTTTGATGAGGTGATGATTTGACACGACGAATTTGACAAACGATCCAAACGTTTAAATTGATGGGCCACCTGTGGATTAAATTGTTGGCTCGAAGGTAAAGGTATTGTTTTTTGAGCACGGAATTTTAGCTGACGTAAACTTTCTGGAAGGTAATAAAAAAATTATATGCGAGAGTTCAAAATTGCTAAATTTAAATAGCTTGACATTAATAGTTCATTCGGTCATTAACCTTATCGATTGGAATTAATGGGTAATTAATGTTTCGCTTGATTTGTAACTTTTGATTTGCACGAAATGCTAATAGTTGTTTTATTACACTTTTATTTCTATCGATTTTACTGTCGTGGATTTAGACAAAAAATATAAAAATAAGCATAAATAAGTTACTGAGTAATTCAAGGAAGTAATATATGGAAAAATGTTTTTAACTTAGATTTTTCGAATGAAATTTCTCAATAATACACATTAAAAAAATAAGTGGAAAATTATAAAATAAGCAACAAAATAAATTGTAAAATTAAAATAGATACAAGAATCCGGCTTATTCTTGATTATATTTTAGCAGCCTCTATAAATCAGTAATAATAAGAAATAAAATACAAATTGAACTGAAAAACTACGATTTTTAAGCTTATCCAGGACACCTGTTATTTTTCATTTGTTTTAGGATCGGGTTGATTTCCTGCTCTGGAATCTCAGGTAGTTCTTTGGATCTCATATTCAAGATGTGTTTCTTTTCTTAAGGTTTTTCTATTTTAGATGAGTAAAAGTTGGTGTAGAATATTTCAATAGCCTTGATAACGTCTTTCTTGTTCTGTGTTATAATGTTCCTTTTTTTTCGCATTTTTGTGATTTTTGTTTTTCCCTTAGATAGCACTTTCATATTGCAGTTGTCTTTTATTGTCTTTATCTCCTCGAATTTATTTTTTTATTTGTTTGTTTAGCATTTCAAAGTTTTCCCATATTTTTTCTATTACATTTCTTCTATCTTCAAGGAGCTATATTGAGGTAGCCTCAATATTTTGTGAGAATTTGTATGTGAACGTATTTTCTTTGTTGAAGTGGTTATTATATTGGTGATTTTTCAGCAAGTTTGTGTATATCCATTTCACCTATTGTGTCTGTTTTTATTCATTGCTTTAGCTCGTGCTGGTATTCACTTTCTATTAGTTTTAAAATTTATCCGGTTTGGTACCGCTGTTTCTTAAGAACTTTCTTTCTCTCAGTTTTAAAATTAATTTTGATTTTAGTTCTAACTAATCTATAGTGACTTCTGGTATAGAATTGGTTTAAAACACATATCTTTGCATATCGTTTTGTCGTTGGACAATATAAATTCATTGTCATTTTGTGTTTTGTTCTCTGGGCTTCGCCAGGTCCATTTACGTTGTTTTGATTTCTTGAAGAATGTATAGACTCTCTTTGTTCAAGTAATTTATTCGAGTTTGTTCTAGTTCCCACCCCCTCTAAAGTGTTCAATGTATTCTGTGTCTCTTTTCTTCTTTTGAGTTAAATCTCCTGTGTGCCGTCTCTTGTTTTCTAGCTCCATAAAAGTTCTCGATTTCTTCTTCACTTGCTGTGCTTGTTTAGGATGTATCGTTTATATAAGCAATTATAATGTAGATTACTCTGGTGGATATAGCCTGATACTTCACAACATTATGCTTAATTATTTTAATGATTAATTGCTACGCCTACGCTACAAGGTGATATTCCCTTCTGTATAAGTTTGAAGTAAATATCCTTAATTTCACTATTTTACAGCCAATGCTTAATTATTTTAATGATTAATTGCTACGCCTACGCTACAAGGTGATATTCCCTTCTGTATAAGTTTGAAGTAAATATCCTTAATTTCACTATTTTACAGCCAATTTGCGACTGTAAATGTAAAATGCAGTCTGGTTAATTTTTGATCTCTAAATGCAAAAATTATGGTAAAATCTTCCTAGCACGTAAGATTTTTGAGATATAATTTTTTTAGAAAAAATTAATATTTTAATCACATCATTTTAAAAAGTAATTTGTAATAAACCGGAGTGCGACCTTGGCAAATTTACGTTTACCATAAGTTACGGAAATTGTGTACAATCTTGTAACATGACGCGGGGGTGTCTAGGGATGACCACGAGGTCTCAAAAGGGCTTAAAATAACGGAAGTACCCATTTAAACCCCAATAATTCCAAATTTTACTCTGTCCCGTAGCCGAATCTACTTATAGATGGCCCCTGTATGCGAGAAATACGTCATCGCTTTTCGAACTTCCAAGACCCGATGTTTCTTGAAAATACCAGAAGTACGGAACGGCTATAAAAGTAATTGACCGGCAGTCGTATCATCAGTATTGGTTTAGCACGAATAGTGGTCAGTATTAGATAGAGAAGCGAAGTGTGCGAACAAGCCAATAGTAAGAGTCTTGTACTAGTGTTATCTTTGTGTTGAATAAAGTTAGTTAACGCCTGGAAACATGGTATCACATCTCTGAACTGACCTACGCAACAGTACAAAAATGTCTAAGGTACAGAAACGTGGCTGTGTTAACCCCGCAGATAGTTTTTGCTACATATATGGTCAGTTTACACCTAAATCGCAGAAAACAATTAACAAAATGACCAAATTAACTTATCATAAGTATTTTGGATGTCTTGTTGACGATCAAGATCGGGATTGGGCTTCTCACATATGTAGTCAAACCTGTGCAGCAAATCTAAGTAACTGGTTAAATGGCAAACGCTCTTCTATGCCTTCTGCAGTTGTAATGATTTGGTGAAAACCATTGCATGACAAAAGTGTCTGGTTTTTCAAAAAACAGCAAACATAATTATGAATATCCGGATATTCCCTCAGCAATAAAACCGATTCTCCATGAGGAAGGTTTACCAATTTAAGCGCCGCTGACAAAATGGGGGAAAGATTTAGAAGTGTATGAAGATAAGGCAGAACCCGATAATGTATCAGAAAAGGATGATTCTTATTTTCCCGCAAGTGAATGAAAATCACCCCACTTAATCGAAGAACCTGAATTAAATGATCTAGTTCGAGACCTCCACTTGTCTTAGGGTCTAGATTACAACAATGGAATTTACTGGCGACTGGAACCAAAATTACAATATTTAGGAACCATAACCAGGAGATATGCTCGTTTTTTACTCTGCATGATAAAATGCGTGTTTGTGTTAATCCAAATGGTGTTATGGAAAAATTAGGATTTGCACATAATCCGGACGAACAACGCCTATTTAACATTCTTCTAAAATAAATTAAAAAGCAGTTCTGCTCCATAATGGCAACAAAAGACCCTCTATTCCTCTTGCACATGCAGTTGACATGAAGGCTAGGGCTTCAGGGTGGATTTACCAAGTATTGCTGTTTTCTTCTTCTTTGGGATAGTAGAGCAACACAGAGCTATTACTACGTAAAAGAATGGCTTCCGAGAAATCCATATATTCCAGGTCAGGCTAACGTAAAGAATATACTACTTGTTGATTCCAAAAAAGTACTGTTACTTCAGTTACATATTAAACTGGGATTGATTAAAAATTTCGTTAAAGCATTAGATAAAGAAGGAGATGCGTTTAAATATCTTAAATAATTTTTTCCTAAACTATGTGATGCTAAACTTAAGGACGGAATATTTGTTGGACCACAAATTAAAGAAATGCTAAGCGATCAATATTGTGATTAAAAATTAATTGATGTTGAATTAGCTGCGTGGAGTTCTTTTAAAACAATTGTTACGGATTTTTTAGGAAACAAAAAAGTAGAAAACTACGAAAAACTTGTAGAAGAACTATTTGAAAGCTGCTACAAAATAAGCTCATCTCTTAAAATACACTTCTTGCATTCCCATTTAAATTTTTTCCCAGAAAATTTGGGTGCAGTCAATGACGAACAAGGTGAAAGGTTCCACTAAGAAATATTAATAATTGAGCGATGCTACCAAGGCAGATGGGATCCAGCAATGGGGGAGTATTGTTGACACTACAGATGTATTTTCATGTGTATTTTTGTAAATAAATCCTGTTATCCTTAAATTATTTTTTTATTATTATTTTGAACTAATAAAAATGTTTGTTTTAAATAAAGATAGCTGACACATTCTATAACTCAAAATATATGTGGTGGAAAATTTTCTTTGTAGAATGTGCAATCAGGATGGTTTAAACTCCCACGGACAGCCATTATATCATCGGTCGCATTTTTTTTTGTATTTGTTGACTAGTATTTTCATACAATTTAGCATTAATTTTATTTCAACGCTTCCTTCTCATAAAAACGTAATATAACTCTCTTAAAATTTGAACTATATAAGCAAATGACTTGATTCATCATCAATTTACTAAAAAAAAAAACATTTTTTAAATATTAATAATTTCGTTCATGCAACTAGTGTGGCTCCGGAAAATGCACCGGTAACGTAACATAAAATTTTGAGTAATCTAAGTTTTCACAATTTTAGATCCATAAAAATTATGATTAGTTTCCAGTTAGGAAAGGCTATGGGTTCGCGAAAGAGTTGATATCTGTGAACAAGTTGCGCCTTGCATCGTCAGAGCAATATAGTGATTTTATTTCAATTTAGAGACTTCAGCTGGTTAGAAAAAACCTAAAATTATTTTTATATAAACTTAAACAAAAATTTCGTCTTTATCTATTACATTATTTTTTTACATTTTATATTATTTCTTAAGATTTATTAATTCTTTGCATACATTTTACAAAATTCAACCTTTTTAATCGGGTTATTAAAATACTATTTTGTTAAAAATAATTCTCCATATGAACAGCGCCACAAAATCAACAGACATATAAAATAACAAAATGGAATTACAAGGATCTCGCTTAAGCATGATGAAAGATAAAAGGTCAATGAAATGACCCTTATGACGTATACTTGAAGTAGTCAAATATATAATTACTTGCCAAAAATATTTTTATTGTTTACATTTTGTTTGAAGTTGTTACGCTACATTTTTAAGATACTGAGGATAAACAGATTAAAATGTAATAAACGGTTATTTCTGCTTACTAAAACGTAAAAATATATCTATGAATACTCCTCAATTTATTATTTGCTGCCTTCATAGCGGCTTAATTTATGTAAAAGCCTCCAGATAATTATGTATTATTTTTGAGCGGAGAAATTGTATTGGATAAAGTATATTGCAATTTTTTTTCCAAAGATTGACCCACTTCCATTTGGCCGATGGTCCTATTTTGTCTGAAAACATTTTCTAAAATATCAGTTGATCTACATTAACAAATTGTATTATTTCCGGAGATTTTTTTAAAATCAGGTGAAATTAATTAATTAACAGCTTTATTCGAAATTTGACTTTAGCAACAGTTTCTGCTACGATTGAGATGAAAATTAACCAAAAAAATAGCAGCCACGTGATTAGCATTATCTGTCAAAAGTAGGATTATATCTTAAAATATCGAAAACATTTTTAGTCCACATGCAAAATTTCAGCTGTACGAGATAATATAGATTTTTTACCCATTTTTTTGCACCACTGTTGTAAAATAAAAGTCAACGCAACCTACATAAAACTTCTTAGTTTTGACAATGTTTCATTCCAGACATATTTTATGTAAAGCAGGGCCTTATTAAATGTGTGTATTTCAACAAAATCCAAATAGGGCTATTAAAATTTGGTCACATGTAATGCAAAGTTTATTTGTTTTTGACCCTGTATAAGGTAACTTCATAAAATAACTATTTTTGAAAACATTGTTTATATCTAAAAGTAATACTCATTAATATTAAAAAAATAATTTAATTGAAAACACTTAAATTTTCTAATAAAAAAACATAATTTAAAAATTAAACGCATTTAAAATTTATTTTCCACATAATGTAGACTTTACTGACACACTATGTACTTTTTGTCTTAATCATAATGTATATTACTTTTAGACACAAACTACGTTTTCAAAAATAGTTATTTTATGAAGTTACCCTATACAGAGTCAAAAACAAATAAACTTTGCATCACATATGAGTAAATTTTAATACCCCTATTTGGATTTTGTAGAAATACACACACTTAATATGGCGCTACTTTAAACAAAATATGTCTGGGATGAAGCATTGTCAAAACTAAGAGGTTTTGTGTAGGTTGCGTTGAGTCTTATTTTGCAACAGTGGTGCAATTTACAAAAAATGGGCAAAAACTCTAAACTATCCTATACAGCTGATGTATTCTAATATATGTTCAACATTTCCACCCTGAAATTCCAAACATTTTTCACATCTCTGAGTTAGTTTGTCTTTGCGACCGCTCTAATTGAATCTGGAGATAAATTTCCGAACGCGTCCTTACCATTACCACACAGTCCTCCATCGTTGTGACTGGATTACATTACACGATGTTTTTCATCCTTCCTCATATAAAATAATCTAAGACAGTTAAATCAGGAGAATGACGAGACGACAGAAAAGGTCCATTATTGGCAATCCACTTGTCATAAAATGTAGTACGAAGTTGGTAACTGGAACGGTTCTGTGTGATGGGGCGCCATCATGTTAGTAAAAAGTTTGCCTGTGATCCGCTAGAGGTAAATTGCTTAAATATTGACTATCTACTAACTCTTCTGGAATATATAATTATCCTTCTCCTACAAAAGTTAATTCATATTTAAAATGGGATATAATTTGCTTTGTATTATTGAAGAATTTACATTTAATCTTTCTTCATAAAAATCTAATTTTATTGTTCCATCATTTATTACAGCACAAAATACGATAAAACTCCAGGTTTTATAAAAATTCCGCAATCTTATGAGATTTTGAATCACTCCAAAAATAGGAATTTTGTCGTTGAAAAGTCCAAATTATATTGTCGCAATATCTAGGGTCGTCTTGTGTCATCGTTAATATAAATTTGCAATATTGCACTCTTTTCGGCAAATCAGTATCTCTTAGGTGTTGAATCAAAGATATTAAATACGGGGATGGAAGCTGTGTTTCAAGAGAATTCTATGTAATGAGCGCCTCGATATTCCTGTTTGTAGAACTACTTGTCTTAACTATGTCATAGGATATTCATTCATTTTCATCATTAAGAATAGGTTCCTTTTTATGTATTATTGCCTTAATGGTGTCAAAATTCTTTAAATTTTCCAATATTCGTTTTACATTGTTCTCTGACGGTTTCTGTTTCTTGATAAAATTTTATTACATTCCTCCTAGATAATGAACAAATTTAAATAATCTTCATGCTTATAATTTAATTGCCCCGGCATGATTTTTTATTAATAATTGTAAAAACCAAGAAATAATAACACTTCTGTAGTCCTCAATTGTTTTCTTTCGTCGCGTTTCGTCGTCATGGCAAACTAATAACTAAACTTAAAAGCCATATACCGTTTTACAAAAATGTTAAATTGCCATTATTTCAAAAACTACAGATTTTCGAATAAACAATCTTATTCAAAGTCACTTTTATTTTTAATGCCTAATAAGATAACAAAGGCAAAAGAAAATATGGAACATGCTGAAGAACAGAAAAAAAAACAATCAATGAATACGTTCAACTAAGTCCAATCGACAGCCAACAATGGGTCAGCAATTGGACACCAGCTACAGAAAACAACGTAGACGAAAACCAACAAGAAATCACAGAAGTAACAGATGTTAACATCAGTGAAGCAGAAATGCACCTGACAATAAAGAAATTAAAAAACAGAAAATCACCTGGTACCGACCAAATTACGAATGAGATGCTAAAGTACGGAGGCCCCAGCCTTGTCACAGAGCTCACTGTTCTATTTCAAAAAATACTCCGCACAACGTCAGTACCCAACGAATGGCGGAAAAGCATCACAATTCCGATCCACAAAAGAGGATCAAAGAAACAACCCGAAAACTACAGGGGAATCAGCCTACTGAATAGTTCAGCCAAATTGTTGACCAAAATACTGTCACAACGGATCGTAGACAAGTTAGGGGCGTGCGAAGAACAGTAGGGCTTCCGGAATAACCGCTCTACTATCGACGGTATATTTATTATCTCAGACAGCTGGTTGAAAAATCTATCGAATACGATAAACCGCTGTTCATTTGTTTTGTGGACTTTACACAAGCGTTCGACCGAGTCAAACTGGAACATATAACAGAATTACTGAGAAGAAAACAAGTAGACGAAGTAATCATAGGCACAATATACGAACTGAATTCCAAAAACACCATGGTAATTAAAACAAATAACACTCTAACAGAGGAAATCCCTCTATCCATAGGAATAAGACAGGGTGATAGCCTAAGTCCAACACTTTTCAATGTAATCATGGACGAAATCATGTATGAGGTAAAAAGCACAAATATTGGGTACCCAATGGGACACAACACCGTTCAAATTATATGCTTTGCAGACGATGTTGCCTTGGCAGCAGATAGCGAGGACAACTTACAAAGAATGCTTTTCCATCTCAATCGAACAGCCAAACAGTATAGTATGAAGATATCTGTGGAGAAAACCAAAGCAATGGTAATAGCAAAAGAACCGGTAAGATGCAAACTAATGGTTGATGACAAACATATCGAACAGGTTGGGAAGTTTAAATACCTAGGAGCACATATAACAAGTAACAGGGCAGTAACGGAAGAAGTACGCACACAGGCCAACAAAGCGGCCATGATATCAGGCCAACTAAGAGACATAATCTGGAACAATATACATATGACGGTTGAGAGTAAAGCAAGAATTTACAAGGTCTGTGTAACACCGATACTGACCTACGGCGCAGAAACAAGAAATGAAACCACAAATACAAAACAAATTATGAGAACCACAGATATGAAAACGCTGAGAATGATCACGGGAACAAGTTTAAGAGATAGAATAAGAAACGCAAAAATACGCAAGGACAGCGGAGTGGGGGATGTTGTGAAGTGGGTTCGAAACCGTCGTAGGCAGTGGAGAGATCACGTGGAACGAATGGACGAGGACAGACTAGCAAAACCGTGATGAGAGAGAAACCAAACACCAAACGGCCGCCTGGACGGCCCCCCAAAAGATGGAGAGACAGCTGGATTTCGACCTCAAACTAGGATCGATGAGGCATTGTATAGATAACAGAACTTGGTTCTACCTAGAAGAACAAGAAGAAGAAGAATAAGATAACAGTTATAAAATTGGCTTTAAGTGATTTTTTCAAGTTAATATTTAATATTAGTCTTTAATTACCCTGTAGTAATTTATTATCAAAATATCAACACAATACACTAAAGCCTCCCCCTTCTAGGAGGTAACCAAGTCCAATGAAATAATACAGACTTTGATTTTGGAGATATTGATAGTTATGTTTAGGCCTATAAAAGCCATTTTTGACAATAAATTTCAAATATGTCAAAACTAGTTAATTATTAAAATAAAATAAC
This sequence comes from Diaprepes abbreviatus, assembly GCA_034092305.1. Lineage (NCBI taxonomy): Eukaryota > Metazoa > Arthropoda > Insecta > Coleoptera > Curculionidae > Diaprepes > Diaprepes abbreviatus. The sequence goes on along the minus strand of JASJET010000155.1, from coordinate 1,682,815 downwards.
AATAGGGTGTTCCATTTAAAATAAGCGACAAGACATCAACTTATTATTTTATATAATAAAATGTTGTTACATATGTGCTTTTTACCCATAGATTTTTATTCTAGCACCCCAGAAGACCCCGATCAGCCTCAAACTTACACCTTAACCTTTACGTTAAGCTTTCCCCATGATGACGATGAAGTATATTTAGCACACTGCTACCCTTACACTTATTCAGATCTTCAAGTAAGTATATTGAATTATACCGAGTATCTACTAGTTTACATAAATAATTCAGGGTTGCGTAGTTAAGTTAAAATAAATTCAATGTTTCATTAAATTTTTGTATTACTTTCCTTTTGAAACCCTAAAAAATAATGGTCTAAAATTGTTTTAGTCAATAATAACAAAAATAGCTATGAATTGCTTATTACTTGCTAACAGATTTATTCGAAAAGCAAGGTGTGTCAGGACTAGATTAAAACTTCTAAACTGCAAAACAATAAATTGAATTCCTTAAAATTTGTTATAGAGAGAAAGTATTCTTATTTATTTGCATAAAAACTAATTCTTTCCAGATAAATTCAGTTCTTGCTTAAATATTCTTTCTCCAACACTGCAATACCATGCTTAAGTTGAAGATAGTAAAGTGTAAAACACAAAAACAGATAGGACTGGGCTTTAAGTTCCTGATATTTCTAAACCGAATTAATATTATTTGTTCATAATAATTATTTAGCGACTATTGATAACTTCATGAATTGTCATTTGAGTGTAATTTTGTTTTTTTTTTCATATTGTAATGATATCAAATAGCAATAAAAAATGACAAAATCAATTTTATTTAATCAGTATCGATTTAAAAAATCTTAAATAGTAATTAATACTTATTAATCTTTATTAAAGACACCACGATTAATTAATCTTTAATGCATTTAATAATTATAAATGAATAATTGTAATGAAAAAAAAATAAGTAAAAACAATCTGCGTTCTTGTTTAATTAACGAAGACAATTGAGGCCTTTTTTTTGAAAAACCCCATATGTCAGTTTTTGTGAAAATTGAGTAAACACCACAAGAGGCGATACTACCCCGGTAGTCCATAATATAAGCGTTTAAAATATTACCGATTTCGCATAAACCTCAAATGTCAAATCAGTTTCTTGCAAAATCCACAGATGTCACTGACAAACGGGATTTTTGCAAGAAAAAAAAACGGAGCGATTGTCAACGCTGACAGTATTAATTCGTGATTAAAATCTAAAGTTTGGTTGAATTCGATGAGGATATCTTTTATTTTCATAAAGTTGTTAAAAAGTAAGAAAAAAAATAAAAAATTATAGCTACCACTGTAAACAGAACTATGAACGTCAAGATCCTACTGAAAATGATCCAATTAAAAAGAAGAAAAAGATACTAAAACGTACGGAAATAAAAGAAGCGGAAACCAAAGGACAAAAATACGTAAATTACAGAGCAAAGGAGGTTTCAATAGTTCAAATGGGACCAAATGGCACATAAGGCTTTCTCAAAAATGTTTTTGATTCTATTTAGTAACGAACATATTTTGTAGTTGTTCTCGGTACAAGTGTTATGCTAAATTTACGGAGAATGAAAGATTTCTTATTTTCAATCAGTTTTAATGTTTAAGCAGTATAGATAGTTATCTGGCAGGCATAAACAGTTACTGTGGTTTTATTATAAAGTTTCAAAAAAATATAAATTATTTTTTAGGGCTAATATACCACATTGCAAACCAGAGACGAAGTCGTAAGACTGTTAAGCAGAGCGATATTTTACAAAATGTAGAAGACGAAAAAAAACACTCTGCCGCATTTATTTATAAAATTCGTTTGAGAGGAAAAAAGTTTTCTGTGGTTTTCACTGCATTACATATGAGAACGTAAAACGAATACAGAAATATTTATTTACAAAAGGGATTAGCCCAAAGGATCAACGAGGAAGACATTCTAATAGATTAAATAAAATACCGAACAATATTCAAATTTTGATAGAAAACCATATTAGATCATTTAAAAATAGGCAGTCGCACTATTCTAGAAGAAAAAATCCTAACCCCCATTATCTCCCTGAAAAATTAACTGTAAAGAAAATGTTTCATATATTTATTACTGAATATTCAGGTCTTAAAGTATCTTACAAACTATATTGGCAAATATTTAATCGAAAATTTAATCTTAAATTTCGACTTTCGAAAAGTGATACTTGTGGCAATTGCGATAAATTTGAAAGTCGTCTGCACGTGAACTCCGTAATAGGATAAAAAAGAAATTCTTTGCTATTTCTTTCTATTATGGAAAATCATTCAAAACTTACTCTATAAGCACATTCGGCAACGGTCGGGTGTGTCCGAACAAGCAATCGTGCTATAGAAATAGAAACAGTCTTTGGCTTGTTGCGGTTTTTCTGTCTCTCTCAAAGCAATTTGAATGCTGCATAAGTTTGTCTCATTTTTTCCTGATTTACGTGTGTTTGAATTTGTGGTTATGTCGAATGTGAGACATATTTGTTTTTAAGAATGAAATATATACTTATAAATGTGTTTTTATATTTCATTTAGCTAAAAGTATAGGTTTCACGTAATATAAGCAAAAAATATCAAAATAGCGATAATTTTTTTTTATTTATTAACGTTAACGTTAACGTTAAGAATCAGAACAATAATAAATTATTAGAACTTATTTAAGAAAAAATAAATAAATATATACATATTATATATACAATTTAAAAACTATTTAATTCTGTTTTACTGAGCTGCTCAAACTTCTGACTGACAGGGCTCTGCTAAATGTCTGTTGAGCCATAGATACGTAACGTTCATTGCTAATGCTCCTCTGATAGGACCCTTGTGCAGAAAATCTCAATGCCCCCATAATTTTTGTAACAACAGGGATTTTATTATTTTGGGATCCCCTGTCCATATGTGGTATAAGTTCTTCTATTAGGTTTCGTACTAAATCTCTACCAAGACGAAAACATTTTCTAAATTCATCTTCAGGTAAAGTAAAAACATACTGTAATCTCGCAAATGTTTCCTCTCCAGTCTTGTAGATTGCCTGTCTTCTTCATCTTCAGCGTTTTGTACAAAAAACATAAATATCGGATCCAAAATAGTCAGGAGTTCTCTCTTTGTCAACCTTTGTCCATCGACTCTTGGATGTAGGTCTCTCTCAATTGTTTCCATCTTTCTCTATTCTTCGCCAATCTCATCCACTGTTTGCCCGCCACTGTCCTTATGTCGTCTATCCATCTTTTTTGAGGTCTTCCCGTGCTTCTTGTTGTGTGTGACCAGCCCATCACCACTTTATCTTTGCGACCTCCTTCACGATATCTTTGACTTTCATTCTACCTCTTATCTCGGTGTTTCTAAAACACCGAGTCAGGAGTTAAATACTTTAAAATATATCATTAGAGATTTCACAACAAAAATTTTTAGTCAGTTAACCTAAAAAATTACAAAGTAAATATGTTTAGTATTTTTTTTTAATTATAAAGTCCCTAGAAAAGATTAATGTTTTTAGAGATGGTAGTTTATAGTTATTTCTAAGCGAACTAGCCCGAGGTTTACAGGAAAATATCACAGAGAGTAGATTACGTTGATAGAAAGAAATTTTCTTTCTTCTTTATTTCTTTCTGTTTCTATTTCTATCGTGTTACGGAGTTCGTGTACTGGTCTGCTCACAAAATCCTGATGAGAACATAAAGTTAACAACAAAAAGGAGTTACATTTAATAAAAGCTGATAAATTTTACGAATTGAAAAAAAAAATATATGAACTCAAAGGAAAACTTGATGCCAAAAATTACACATGTCTGTTATTTGACTACAGGCAGAATCTTCCTTTACCCCATATCCAGACGAACGCAGTTTTTAATGCACGACAGCTATAATATTATGTATTCAGCATCCACAACGACGGAGAATCTAGTGCCACTATGCATTGTTAGAATGAAACTGTTGGAAGAAAAGATCAAAATGAAGTAGCGTCCTTGTTATTTTATTTTTATTCAAGCGAAGTGACAACCAAAAAACTAATTCTAATAAGCGACGACTGTGCAGGTCAAAATAAAAGCTACGTGCTTGCATATGTTCGAAATTATAACTCACTTCATTTTTAAGTTGTGACCAAGATTATTCTTTAATAGAAAGGCATAAAAAGACAGTTACTGCAGAAGTTTCTGAGGAATGGGACAATATATTAAAGAGTGTTAGAAACAAACCATCTCTTTTAATTAATAATTATCACCATATTTCCTTATATCAGGTCGGCCTCCAGTTAATATTAAAACTGCAGGAATGTTACCATATTCTACTATAGAACCAAGAGTTGTTTTAATCCAACAAAGTTACTTTGGTAACTGGGAAAAATCAGCTATACGAAACAAGACCGAGTTTTCCACTGAACTTGACTTTAAGCCTTTATACAGTGTATCGTTACCTATTTCTCGTGGAAAAATTGAGAATCTTCAAATACTAACCCAGTACCTAATAAAACCTGATGCTAAGACCTTTTATAATTACTTATACAAGATAGAAGACAATAATCCGCGATTTGATACGACAAAGACGACAATAGCAGCGGAGAAAGCGAGAATAATTTTTTTTAAGTCATTTACATTCTATTAATACAAATATTCATTTTTCAACTTAACGGTCGTTCTGTTAAAAAACATATATTTTATGACGATAATAAAAAATTATCGCAAGAATCCCATTTGTCAAGAGAAAAACAATAAATGCGCCTTAATAATAAATAGACATTAAAAACAATTTTTTGGAAATTAAGCTTATTTCATGTCAGTATTAAATAATCCAGGCAGGAAAAGAAAAATGTTTACTTATGCGAAGTTAGAAAGTTTTTTTAAACTTTCTAAAAATTCAAATTTTTGACATATAGGGTTTTTACAAAGAACGCCTCAATTTTTAAAAACTGTTTTTTCGAAAGTATAGAACCTTAGAATGAATATAAACTCAAATGTTTTCTAAGAAAAGAAAATATTACTGTGAAGAAGAAGACTTATTTAACAACATGAAAACTAATTAAATTATTAATAAACCATATATAATAAGTAAGATAATATCGCTTCAGTTATAAAAATCCTCTAAATATTTCTCTGGAAAGTTTGGCCAAAAAGATATGTGATTGTCAGGTATGAGAGAACAATATTTTTTAAAATAGGATTTTTCTCTTCTTTCCTTACACCAATTTCTAAACACATGGAATCAGGAATTTTTTCGTACTTTAACTTTTAAATTATTATTTAATATTTTATATTCCCCGAAGTGCTCTGTCTTGTATTTTAGGTCAGTAGTTGCTTTATTAACTTCTGTTTATATTATGTTAGCTAAATATACTTTTTCAGTCTTACCGTGGTTGATGTTTCTATTTTTTATAGAAGTATGATCAGAAAAGTAATAAAAGTCCTCAATATTCATGACTATTGCATTTACTTTTTTCTTGCTTCTTCCACAACCAAAGCAAAGTCAGGAAAATAATAAGTTTTACCTTTTTTTCCATCGAGAGTTTACTCTGATGGTGAAATCAGTCAGCTGTAATAATTGTGTCGTCCGGGTTTGAAATAATTAATTTCAATCACAGTAGATTAGAAATTAAAGTCCAATTTTTAGCAATTATCTAACAATAGGAGTATTTTCTCATAAAATTTGTGACAAAAAATTGGTGATAACTCGAAGTAATCTCTTCTTTACCACACTTTCGTATTCCTTCAAGCCATATTACAGCCCATGATATATCATTAACGTGATTTTTACCAACAGAAACAGAAGTTTCATTGTATTTTGTAGGCCTGATTTGAAACATTCAAGACAAGGTAATATAATAAGTTCTGTAAATCAGCAACACACAAAGTGTTTTGCTATCGTACGTCATTTTAGCCCATTTTTGGTAATATTATCTAGCTTGTTTACTTTTATTATTATTTGTACCTAAAAGAACTTGTTAAATCATTAGGTAAATATGTTGCTTCTGGTGCAAGATCAAATTATCACTACTGCCTCTTTGCTCGGTCAATACAAATGAAAAAATAATTATTACAAATTATGAACAGTGGAAAATCAGCACTTTTTTTTTTTTTACTTTGAAAAATAAATTTACTGCGTTTATATTCGGGAAATGTAACCAATTTAAAATAATTAAAAAAAAATTTAAAAATGTATCTCTTATTGAAATAACATTCTTAATGACTAATTTTATAATTTGTAGAAAATCATCGGTACGATCTATCAGCATCAAAATTAATAATGAAGTTTACCGCCTTTTACCGAAGCACTGCAGTATAATCCAAACAAAATATTTTCAGCACCAGACTGTTCTATTATTGGCATTTCGGATAGTATTAAATCGTTTAACGAAGTATTATTAATTATGTATATCGGCAAACTTTGATTAATATTAAAAATGTATATTACTATTTATTAATTAAAAAATAACATTCAGTCCTTAAGCTAAGACATAGACAGTAATAGAAAAATTACATATATTTTGTACATAATATATTGGCATTATTTCAAATCATTCTACTATATTTACCGAGGCGACGACGGCCTCTCCTCAATTTCCTTCTATAACAATTTAAATTTTTATACAGAAAAACTTTTTTCGACAGACCTCGCAGGTAATAATGAAAATAACATGAGAACCTGTGAGTGATACTGGAAGTTATACACTCTCCGTTTCGTTTTTAACCGACTTCTAAAAGAAGGAGGTTCTCAATTCGTCGACTATGTATTTTTTTTTTTATGTATGTACAACGATTACTCCGAAACGGCTGCACCGATTTGAAGGAAATTTTTTACGTTATGTAAAGGAAGTTACTGCGGTGGTCCCATATTTTTTTAGATGAAATTGGTGCAGTAAAATCCAAGATGGCGCTTACAATATGGCGGCCAAAAAAATTAATTTTGTCCGATTTTCTCCAAAATTGGTATGGAGGAATTTTCGGGGTTGTACCCAACGAATCTGAAATTATTTTTAAAAAATTCAAAATGGCGGATCCAATATGGCGGACAAATTTTTTTAATTTAGTCCGATTTTCTCCAAAATTCGTATGGGGGAGTTTTCGAGGTTGCACATAACGAATCTGATATTATTTTTAAAAAATTCAATATGGCGGATCCAATATGGCGGACAAAAAATCAATTTTGTCAGATTTTTACCAAAATTGGTAAGGGGGAGTTTACTGGGTCGTATATGACGAATCTAAAATAATTTTTTTAAAATTCAATATGGCGGATCCAATATGGCCGACGAAAAAATCAATTTTGTCCGATTTTCTCCAAAATTGGTACGGGGGAGTTTTCGTAGTCGCATATGACGAATCTAAAATAATTTTTAAAAATTTCAATATGGCGGATCCAATATGGCCGACAAAAAAATTAATTTTGTCCGATTTTCTCCAAAATTGGTACGGTGGAGTTTTTGGGGTCGCATATGACGAATCTAAAATAATTTTAGAAAAATTCAATTTGGCGGATTTAATATGACCGACAAAAAAATCGTTTTTGTCCGATTTTCTCCAAAATTGGTACGGGGGAGTTTTCAGAGTCGCATATGACAAATCTAAACTAATTTAAAAAAATTCAATATGGCGAATCCAATATGGCGGACAAAAAATCAATTTTGTCCTTTTTTCTCCAAAATTGGTATGGGGAAGTTTTCGAGGCCTCACATAAAGAATCTGAAATTATTTTTAAAAACTTAATTCAACATGGCGGACAAAAAAAATCAATTTTGTCCGATTTTCACCAAAATTGGTACGGGAGAGTTTTCGGGGTCACACATGACGAATCTAAAATTATTTTTAAAAATTCAATATGGCGTATCCAATATGGTGGATAAAAAAATAATTTATTTTCTTTAAATATCGATATTGTAAGGTTTTGGGGCCTATATTACCAATCTAATTTGAAATTTAAGATAGTGGATTTTCTATGACAGACTAAATATTCGTTTGACCTAATTTGATTGGTATTTGGAAAACTCTAAGAACTAAAGAATTTTTAGTCGTTCATTTTAGGGTTATTTACAACTTTGAATAAAATGGATACTTTTTTGCGAGTTTGGAGTCATTGCGAGGTACACTAATCTCGATTAGTACTTAGTTCAAATAATTTATGAATATCATAATGAATTCTAAAACTAAAAATAGAAAAATAAATTTTTTATAAAAAAATTGAACCGACTTCTAAAAGTGCGCTAAAAAGTGAAAAATAACCATAAATTTTTATATGAATTTGAACTTTTTGAAGTCGGCGCCAAATTATGTGTACACGAAATAAATAACTACTAATATACAAATTATGGTAAGAAAGCAATTACAAATAAAGTATTTCTAATCTGTTTATGCAAATCACATTTTGTCAGGTATTAGTTTGGCGCCGACTTCAAAAAGTTCAATTTCATATAAAAATTTATGGTTATTTTTCACTTTTTAGCGCACTTTTAGAAGTCGGTTCAATTTTTTTATAAAAAATTTATTATATTGATAACTTAACATACTAAAATTAAGTGTTCCTAATTTTATATAAATTAATTGGTTTGTTCAATTGAGTCCTATATTTTTTGCTTTTTTTTCAGGAACATTTGGCTGAAATACGAGCTCATCCCGTAAAGCAATTGTATAGTACTGTACGCCTGTTATGTAGATCATTAGCTGGTAATGATGTGTATTTTGTAACTATTACATCACCACAAATTCCAGGAGAACCTAAGGTAATTTCTTCTTAGCGAAATGTGCAAAAAACGACATTCATATACAAAGTTCATTCAAAAAGTTTCTAGACTAATTTTATATAAAATTTACAGCTAGCGCTATCTGTTACCAAACAGCAGAACTATGTGATATCATGCTTCAGTTACAAACAGTGGAGATGTGAGCGCTGTAACCTCATTTATTGTCTAGCTGTGTTTGTTTAAAGTAAACGTGTTTTTACCACTGCGTCACAATTTTCGTTATGGAGCATCAAATTTTATTTCAAATTGGGAAAAAGTGCAAACATTCGAATTATTGAAAACTGCGTATGGTGAGGACTTTTTAAGCCACAGCAAGGTTCTCGACGCGGTTCAGGAAAGGTCGATAGTCGCTGGTAGACGATCCACAGGAGGGGCACCCTTTAATCTCGACTACCAATGAGAATGTCGAACGTGTGGGCATTGCACTGTCTTGTAATCGGCGAATTACGGTTGAAATGTTGTCAGAGGAACTAACATCAGAGTAGAAAGCGTGCACCACTTTTGCACGATGTTCTCGAGAAAAAAAAAGTATGTGCTAATTTCTCTTCACACTTGTTAACGGAAGAACTGAAAAAGTGCCGTGTGCATGCTTCACGCAATTTGGTTAAATGAGCAGACACTCATGAAGTTTTTTTAAATAAAATTATAACCGACGGCCATTCATTTTTTAATACGATCCATCAGCCTAACGCCAAACCGCTAAATGGCGAGATAAGGACGAATGACCCACCAAAGTTCGAGCGACAAAATTGAAAATCATAAGGATGCTCATTTCGTTTTTCGATTCTCGCGGAATTATCCATAGAGAATGCGTGCCCCCGGGACAAACAGTGAACGCACGATTCTACAAAAGTGTCCTGGATCGATTTTTGAAGCCGATTTGTCACGTGAGATCAGAATTATACTGTACCGGTAGCTGGTTTCTGTTGCACGACAATGCGCCAGCTCATTCCTCAATATTCATCAGACAATTTTTGACCCAAAAGTCGTTCTCCATGATTTATTCCCCGCCCTGTTAGCCAAATTGAAAATGACAATGAAGGGATAACGTTTTGAAGATGCTGAGGCAATTCAATGGAATGTGACCAGGGCTCTGAAAGCTATTCCAGAAAAGAAGTTTTCCAGGTCATTCCAGCGACAATACGAGCGCAGCAAACCTTTTATAGAACGAGGAGGGGATTATGTTGAAAACTAAATAAAATATTTTTTCTAAGCTCTTGTGTATTCGTAAAAAATTAGTCCCAGAACTTTTTGAATGAACAGTGTAGTTACAACAACAGTTTTATTTGTCTTTGGTTGTCAAAATATAAAAAACTAACGAATGCGTTTACACTTTCTTGTTATTATCTTCCATTAATGGTTCAAATAAATCTTGTTTTATATTTTATTTCTCAAATGAATAAATAAAATTAATGAACAAAAAGGTTATCCAACTGTAGGATAGATCCCAAAAATGTTCAAACGTGATATTAAATAATTTAACAACTTTGTAATAAAAAAAAATCGTTTCGATCTTCTTCGGCACTTTTATGCATTTGTTTTTGACTAGTCGTCATGTAAAAATCAATATCTTCTAATGTATTTCTTTAAAATTCTAGAAAGATAAGATTAAACGAAGTTTAATCTGAACAATATGATGAATCATCATAAGGCAATCTGGGGTACTTTTAATTGATAAATTTTTTAAGACTTTTGAATATTATACAATAATTATCAGTAGTTTCGTGCCTTTTAATACACAACAAGGATAATTTTAATAACATCTTATAGAAAAAGAGGGCGGTGGTAATAACCGCACGTGTGCATCCTGGAGAGACTCCATCATCTTGGATCATGAAAGGAATCCTAGATTTTCTAACCAGCGACTCGACTCCTGCAAAGGATCTTCGCGACAAATTTATCTTCAAGATAGTTCCTATGTTGAATCCGGATGGCGTTATAGTAGGAAATAACAGGTGTTCGTTATCTGCTAAGGATTTAAATAGACAATACAGAACAGTCATGAGAGACGCTTATCCATCTATCTGGTATACTAAACTTATGGTAAGAAGGTAAGTTTAATAATTACAATTAGTAATCCGATCTACCTGTTAATAATACGAAATAAACCGTGAAAAGGATATGTCACGTATATCTTGGGATACGTTAAATCCAGTGTAAGAATTTTTTGGGAGGCATGCATAAATTTCGATATTTTTGTCTTATTTCATATAGCAGAAGTATATACAAAACGTATATTAGACATCAAACTGCACTGCAGATTTTTTTGGGGGTTATCATAAAAGGTTTTAAAATTGGTACCCGTTTCGTGTATGTTTTAGACTATTAGAAGAATGTGGTGTTGCTTTATATTGTGATCTACATGCTCATTCAAGAAAACATAATATCTTTATTTATGGTTGTGAAAATAGGAGAGGAGGCGATAGAAGACTGCAAGAACAAGTATTTCCTTTAATGTTGCATAAAAACACTGCCGATAAGGTAAACAATTTATAACCATACTAGATATGGTGTAGAAACTTTATTTAAATCAAAAAAATAAATTATTTGATATCTTAACATGAGCTTTATCTAAGCACAAATATTTAAAAAATAATGTAGTAAATAGATAATGGACGAATAGCTAGTAATATTTCACTTATCTGTAATCTCGTTTTTCAATCTTGAATTGAAATAACAAATTGGCTGTATCAGTAACAAAATAGAGTGTATAACTAACCTGTTATGCAAGACAAATAAGATGTAAAAATGTCTTAAAAACTTGTGACTGATATAAATATTCGTGCTGATGATATCTTCAGGTTGTTGTATTTTACTGGAAAGATATATGATATTCCTCCCGCTCAACTCCATAAAAAGACGTTTGTACTCCTCGCGTTGCAAATTAGTCAGCACTATTATTATCTTCCAGTCTCTCATATCCTGTGATCAATTATATTTCTTTCACAATTTTTTTATTCTCTGAAATAAACATCTTATCAATCCACCTAGTTTATTAAAATAATTTTACCTACAACTAAGCGATTAAGATTTTGAACATCCAATGTAATCACTATGTATATAGTAAGTATTGGTTTACACGATTTTGTATCTTATGAAGATTTTCCAATCAGTTTAACCAAATCTATCCTATAACGACGGTATTTTCACCAATTATATATATATATATATATATATATATATATATATATATATATATATATATATATATATATGTATATATATATATATATATATATATATATATATATATATATATATATATGTATATATATATATATATATATATATATATATATATATATATATATATATATATATTATATATATATATATATATATATATATATATATATATATACAAAGAGAGAGAGAGAGAGGTTGCGCCATTATCATTTATGCTCCCTAATTTCTCCGTAAGTAGATACAAAAAATGGATTGGACCACCTATCTATACTAGTGACTTTGACCTTGAAGTCAATTTACCAGGTCATTCGAAGATCAAGTTGAATTTTTTAAACGTAAACCCACATTTTTTCTTCGACAGGAATGGAAAGAGAAGAAAACTTCGTATCCAACAGTATAAATAACATAAGAGGCAAAATCGCATCTGGAAATGGTTTGAAGGTGAAATGTTGACAACTAAGAGTGATGGAAAAAAAACTGTTCCTATAAAAGTTTTAGAAAATTAAACCGTGCATCTCAAGGTGACCTCAAATTTGACCTCTACCTTGACCTTCAAGTTTATTTGAAGGTCAAGAACGTTTTATAAATGGAATTCCATACAAACCTTAAAATAACATTTGTGACATAAAATTTCCTGCTATTCTCGAATCCCGTGTTAAACATAAAAGTTACCATTTGTAAAATTCACTCTGATCTTCAAATGATCTAATAAGTTGACCTCAAGATCAAAATCACTAGCGCAGAATCGTTCTGTAACTGATATCATAGAAAAGCAATAATACAAATAAATTATTCAGTCTAATATTTATTAATCGTTTCAAAAAGCCCACCAAAAGGAGGGTCACTCATAATCATATCTGAATGTAAAATTTACGCTCTTTCCATTCCCGACGTTGAAAGAATCGAGTTCCATTGAAGAAAACATACTTGAGCTTCAAACGATCTTCGATTTCCTGAAACTTTTGTACGACAAGTTTTTCTTCATCACTATTAGTTGTCGAGCTATTGGATGATTTACACCAATCCATGATAAAAAAAAATGTTTGATTCTCAAATGATCTCAAATGATGCGATTTTATCCCCTATTTTATTTATACTGTCGGATAGGAAATTTTCTCCGATTCTAAATTGGCCTCAAGGTCAAATTCACTAGCACAGATGACCGCCATTATCCAAAACAACATTTGTCTGAACTATTTTTCTGTGTCTGGTTTACTTACGGAGAAATTTGGGTGCATAAATTAAAACGGCCCCCTGTATAAATACCTGCACAATATATCTGTATCATATATATATATATATATATATATATATATATATATATATATATATATATATATATATATATATATATATATATATTCATCAACAATACCCATATGCGCAGCATATATAGGTTTACTATTTTCCACAAATAAAAATAAATCCTCAATATTTTTTTCACATATTTCTAAATTTAAAATATCTATAACATTTGTAATTAAAGGATCATTTTTTCAAATAAATTTAAATTGAGAATTTATCCATAATCGTGTATTTAACAAATTTAATATGGGGCTTGTCGGAAATTCCCGGAAAAAGGATAAGAGTTCTTCTTCAAGATTTCCTTTTTTAAATTTTTTATTTGGGATATACGTTTCGTTGCGTCCCGTATCACTCCGCGCAGAAACAGAGGATCGACACTGCTCTGCGTTAAAAAGCTCATCCGAATGTCCGCTGTTCTCCATCACTGATTCTTCAGAATTTATGCAATATTCTTCACGGAATAAACTTCGAACTCAATGTACATACCTTCTCGGGGGTGTTCCGACAAATACTTTGAGATATTGTAAAGTTGGAGTCTGTCGAGTTTGTAAATATATATATATATATATATATATATATATATGGTATATCATTTAATCCTATTACTTCATTTATTTGCTGGTCACTAATTTCTAACAAAAAAAAATTTCTACAAAGAGGAAGACTTTGAGAAAGATTATGCAAGTTTTATATAGAATTAGGACAAACTCTGACTTAATAGGTTCATTACTGGTTTTAAGTAATTTAAATTATAGTTAGAGACGGTAAAATTTTTTCTACACATGATCATAATGGGTCGGCTAGAACGTATTTTGAGTTGTCACACATAGAGAGCATTGTAAGTGTTTTGAGAAACTTCTGTTAAAATGTTTTTTTCCTTTAACATTTGATACCAGTCACATTTAGGTTACTTTAGAAGCAACTTGTGCGTAATTTTGTTTGTAACTGTTAGTTTAGGATCAATTGTATCATGCAGAAACGAACTTTTTACGCATATTTTACCTTTTTTATCTTCGTACAGTAAAGAAAGCTGCTGAGGCTCACAAAGAGATATGTAAAATTTATGGTATTGATTGAATAACAGAATATATATGTCAGCATTGGTTTAAAAAAATTTCGTTCTGGAAATTTTTTACTCAAAGATGACCAACGTTCTGATCGACCTAATAAAATCGATGGCCAAATCAAAGCCATAATTGAAAGGAATCATCATATAGCTATTCAAGATGTTGTGGAGAGGTTAAACTTGAAATGTCTTGGATTCGCTAAGAAGCTCAAAATTTGGATTCTGCATGAATTGAAAGAGATTCGCTCAACAGAGCTAATCAATATTTGGCATATGCATCTCAGGTACAGGTCGGTTTCAACTCTTTTTTGAAAAGAACCATCATTGGTGATAAAAAAAATGGGTCATTTACAGCAACATCATTCGAAAACGATCATATTCCAAGCTTGATGAACCAGCACAAACCACATCTAAAGCTGAATTACATCCAAAAAATGCATGCTGCCAATCTGGTGGAACTACAAAGAAATTGTGTATTTTAAGCTACTTTCAAGAGGCCAGACGATGAGTTCAGATAGTTATTGTCATCAATTAATGAAACTGGATGAAGCAATCCCATCAAATCAAAGACTCACTCATCTTTAGTAATTTTTGGCAAATTATTGGGGCTTAGTTGGGAAGTTATGTCGCATCCCCCATATCTAATCATCATTTATTTTTAAAAAAACTCTTTGCTGCAGTTGTTTGCTAATAAGGATCAGAATTTCTATGAGCTCGGAATCATGAAGATGCAAGAAGGATAGCAAAAGATCATTGAACTAAATGGAAAATATATAATTGATGAAAGTTTATTTTCTTGGCGACTTGATACATAGAATGGTTAATATAAAAACTACTATAGAAACCATGTCTAAGCCGGTGCCAGACAATAAGAATATAATAGCTGAATTTTAGAAAACGCTGTATACAAGTCTCTAGTTTAATAACAATTTCTAAGATCCATTATACAATAAAATATAAAAACCTAATCCTTGAGTGCTATTTCATATGTTTACTTCAAATTTCATTTTTAATAATCTTACAGGAAATCAAATTTTTAGTTTTCATTTGAAAGTTGTAAATTTCGAATCCAAAAGGCCAAAGAAGGTACAGGACGAGTGGTTATGTGGATGATGGGCATTGCTAATAGTTATACTATGGAAGCTTCCTTTGCTGGTTCAACTCTTGGTGCCCGAACAGACACTCATTTTACTACACAAGACTATGAACAAATGGGAAGATCATTTTGCCAAACATTGTTAGATTTCTATGATGAAGATCCTCGAAAGGTATTTGTTATTTTAAGCTTAGATAAAATAAGTCATCATATAACATAAAATTATGAAAATAATATATTGAAAAGTAATTATGTTAAATCACTTTTCGTCTTTTCTTTAAATAGAACAGGACTAGAAAAAACAAATTTAATTATATTAAGCATAAAAATATGCTATGTATAAAGAATTATAACAATTTTTTATATATTTTTTTTTTGATACATTAAAACCGATTTGTATTGGTATTTACTGAAATTTATTAGGAAGACTCCGCTTTCGATGCGTACACTATGTCTCAGAATAAGTCTTATTATAGATCAAAAATTAGGGGAGAGTCCCCCAGTCACCCTAAGGTCTATTAACGAAAAAATCGAAATACCTAAGGTTACATATTCAATTCCTCCTGATATGTGTAAAGGAACTCTTGTGCTATCAATAAAAATAATCAACTACCGGCACGTTTAGAAATAATCAACTTTTTTATTGCAATTTGAAGACTAGGAAAAATCAGACTAAAAATTGGTCTCCGGTACCAGCCAGTAAATATGTAACCATTTATACCATGTAGTGATCGCAAATATACTGATTTGATAGCTTTGATATATTTTCACAAGCTTCCTTGCAATTCCCACACTGCATCCAATCCTCTTAAGAGAGAGATGAGATTCAAGGTACAAAAGACAAATTATCTCTTGGAGGAGTCAGGTTTTCGTTTTTATTTTTCTTGGCTTTCTTGCTAACATCTGTTCCTGACAGCAAACTCTTATCTTTTTTAGTGACATCTTTTCCTAAAATCAAAATCTTTCCTTTTTGTTGACATCTTTTCGTGAAAGGAAACTCTTTTTTCGTTTAGCTGATTCAACACCACTTTTATCTGCTCTTTTCGCTTCCGGCATCTTTTTATATGGAGAACTAGTTATAGTTTCACTTCTTTCGGCTTTACGATGTCGTACAGAAGCTCTTCTTCTCGAAGCATCAGGAACCGGTGAGAGTTCTGTAAGTATAGCTTTAAAGTTGTCAATGGATTGATGTTTGAGATTCGAATTGCTGAAAAGAAGCAATTTGAGGTTCGGTGTCAGCAGCAGCAGTTTAAATCTCGGATTGCTTAGAAGTTATAATTTGGAGTACGGAATCGGAGGCAGCAGTTGGAGATCCAAGTTATAGAGAAGCTAAAGATGTCATTTCTAGTGGTTAAGAGTTAAAATTTCGCAGAATTGACCGTGTAGAATTTGAAGGTGTGGGTTCTGACAGTTAAAAAATGAAAGCTATGGTGCTGATGTTGGTTGGCTTTCTGTAACCTTGATCATGTCTTAACCACCCTGTAATCACTGATTCTTACAGCAGAATTTGATCTCATCCACAAATCATTGCATCATTGTAAGCAGATTTAAAAGGCTTCATGAACGTATAATCAAGTGGCTGTAGCTTGTAAGGCGTCTGAGGTGGGGTGCTCAGCATATGAATATTATTTTTTCTGACAAATTCAATGGCATCTAAGTCTTTATGATTGACAAGTCCGTCAAGAATCAAGAGAACTGGATTCTGAGCTGAAGGATTAGAATATTTCACAACGTGATGCAACCATTTCAAAAATAATTCAGCCTGCATCCAGCTGTTTGGCTGAGCTTCATCTAGACTCTCTTCTGGAGCATTAATTATAAGTCTTTCATTCATTCGGGACCGTGAAAATATGAAATAAGGTGGTACGAACTGACATCCAGCACTTATCGCAATAAGCCTAGTCACGTTCTGGGGAAGTAAGATTTTTAGTAGCTAAAACTTTAGCATGTTTCTGAACAATGCTGACGCCAGTCTCATCGCAGTTCCATATTTTATAGGGAATGAAATTTAACCTTGCATGAAAGTCTCAAGACTTTCAAAGAATCGCTCAACCCAAGGTATGTTAAATCGTACTACTCTCATTAAATTCGTTGATTCAACATTCTGCAATGATGAGTCACTAGGTCTTTTCATAAAAGAATAATTATAGTTTTCCCTGCAGATTTTTTCTCTTTATTAAACTGTTGAGGTAATTTTAACTTCTAGGGCAGTTGAAAAGCGGGACGTAAAAATTATTATCTGTTTAAAGATACTAGACTGTTTGCCAACTCTTTAACATGTACTGTCAATATTTCTTCATATTCAGGTGAAAAAGTATTGTGAAAACGCCCCATAACTGGCTCAGTGGACATGTCTTTATTATTTTTAATGGCACTGACTCTGTCATTTAATGTAATTCGTGGTATCTTATAGCGATCTGTGACTTGATCTGCACTCATTTCATTAATGACTACCTTTTCCACGACTTTATGCATGTCTCCAGGATCCCATGTGCCCTCTTTTTGCTTCATCTCACAATCATTTTTATCACTTTATCCCAAATGAACTTAAAGAATGGCCGATACTGGAGGACAATGTTGTGGCGCGTACTGTAGGAAACGGAATAAAAATTATGTTCGAAAAACAAATATACAAAGGTTAATTGAAAACATATTTTTTAATTGCCCTATAAGTAGCCTATACATACCAGGATTGACTTTTTGAAACTGGTTTTCTGAACTCCGAAAATCACCCACAGAATTTTAATTTTGTAGCGTAGGTCCATTAAGCGCAGCACAAATCTTTGTACTGATCGTGACGGGTCGAGACCGCGCGAGGTACATGCTTGGAAGACCGTATCACACTAATGGCGGTAAAAGTTTCAGCGTCATCTATTGTAGGACAATAGAAGTTGCAACTGGCCGGTATTGGATGCCGGTCCATCCTGGGGGACTCTCCACTATGTTTTAAAATTATTTTAAAATTTCTAAAATTCTTACAAAATTAATTGTGTGTAGTACAGTCCATCAGTATGGTTGCAGAAAAACAAATATGCATTAAAAAATCTACCCATATAAATTTCCAATTCCGAAGCATAACTTAAGTTATTACTGTAGACAAATAAAATTAGATTGGATTGAAGTGGGTTTTTGAAAAGCTGTTTTACACCGCCTGTTATCCGGTTTAAGGTTATAGCATTTCTGTTTATCTACGTTGACAACATTTTTAAATCACAACAAATACTAATAGCACCTCTTAATATTATAATCCAACTTATTTTGAGAGAGGAGCGCATTAAACTTAGATATAATTAGTAATTCCCATAATTAAATATTTTCTAAATTTGTATGTACCGGATGT
Source organism: Diaprepes abbreviatus (assembly GCA_034092305.1). Classification (NCBI taxonomy): domain Eukaryota; kingdom Metazoa; phylum Arthropoda; class Insecta; order Coleoptera; family Curculionidae; genus Diaprepes; species Diaprepes abbreviatus. Next base: position 1,664,068 of record JASJET010000155.1, on the reverse strand, counting down.
CGCTAAAAGTTCTGAGACTAAATTATGAGGATATAACCCAATTTACTTTTGTCTAAAAATTGATAGTTTCCAAAATACAAGATATCAAAATTAAAATTTTTTGTAAATATTTATCTTAATAATATGTTGATTTGCACTTAATTTGATACTTTGGAGTTTTTTAGGATCAGAAAGCAAGATCTGAGTACAATTTCGTCATACACTGCAGAGAATGCCACCAGCAGCATAACTTTTTTTGTATCTAGTTATATTAAGTTTTTAATTAAAAATTCCCATTCCTTGACATTTTTTATCAGCCCAGTAGGTGTCGCGAATTTAACAGCCAGATTCAATAAGAAAGTTTAAGACTTAAACCCGATCTAGTTGAAAAATCTCTAGTTGGCCAGTTTTTTTTTGCTTATGATATTGTTATTATAAATTATATTAAATAGGTCAACAATTAAACCCTTATGTATTAATATTAAGGATAAAAACCCACCGACAAAGCCTTGATCTATATAAAAGAAATAGTTCTATCCCGAAAATAAACCAAACTCTCCATTTTTGCCGGTTCAGTAATAAGAGAAAATGATTTTTTTAATCTTGTACTTTTTCTACCCTTTACTATCAATTTAGGTTATACGGTTAGACAATGTTAGTTAATTCGGGGGTAAATATTTTATTGCATACTTAGACTCGTCGTAGCCCCTCTTCGCACTTTATCCAAGCTTAGGACAGGTCCAAGAAATTTATTGCATATTTAAGGACCAGCAAGCCAACGACAATAAAAATTTACAAAGTAACGAGTTAAAAAAATAGTATCGTCATTAGTTACGAAATAGAATTTTTTATCGATATAATCTGACGAAACTTGATTGTATAATTTTAAAACTTATTACTTAATTCTCAAATTTTTCACTGCAGCCGAAGATTACACTAAAGCAGAAATGACCGATAAGATATTGCTTTACAGTTATTGCCAAGGAAATGATCTAGAGTCGACGAGAGAATATATAGAAAGATTCCCAAATAGACGAGTACCAAACGACGAATAATTTGCCACTGGTGGTTTTACTTCTGCCATGATTGGTTATACATGGAATCTTATAACTAGGATACCAGAAAATGTAACGAAACTTTAGAATGAATTGAAGAAAATTTGACTTTAATAGAACAGCTATTGGATCCATTTCACCTCCAAACAGTATAAAAGCTTCTATCTCTCAACCTGAAATTGAGACTAAGGTTCTATTAATTTAATAATGAACAGCGATGCTTTACAAGAAGGGGTATGACAAATTTACATAATTAACATCTTTACACTGACGGAAACCCGCATGTAATAAAGATTTATGCATTATCAATTTGAATTTGAAATTAACGGATGGACAGAGATCATTGACAGAATTATTATTGGTCTTGTCTTCTTACCACCTCGTTTAAATGATTTGAATTTCCTAGAACACTAAATTTATTGGATGATCTTCCACTGACCATTAGACAAAATATGTGCTTCATGTATGGCAGTACACCTCACGCTTCACATTAAATGTCAAAAATCATTTAAATGAGAATTTTCAAATTCGATAAATTGTCGGAAGAAATGATGCTCCAACAAACTGACCACTCCGCTTACCGGATTTAATTCTTATAGATTTCTTTTTATAGGAAAACCTTAAACAGATAGTACATTGTCCCCATGCGAACACTCAGTTCAAGTTTTTCCTTAGAATTAATCTTTGTGTACATAAAAACGGAGATGATTCTGAACAGTTACTTAAAGTTTAATTAAATATTTAAATAAAACCAATTTTCTCTTTTATTACTGAATTGGTATGTTATTCATATTGTTCTTTACCAGTTCATTTTTACATTACTATCATGCTCCTACTGTCGAACCAATCCTGGATAAAGTGTGAAGGAGATTTACGACGAGACTCAGAATGAAATGAAACATTTAAATTCGACTATTTCAGAAACGGCTGCTTCAAGCAACATCTACTTATAACTTTTTTGGGTAAAAGATGTCAAGAAATCATAATTTTTAATTAGAAATTTAATATACCGAGGTACAAAAAAGTTATGAAGCTTTAGTTTTAAATTTAGTGCAAATCAAACTTTTATTAAGTTAAATATTCACAAAAAGTTTTAAAAAGATTAAATAACATTGACACACTGTGTTTCTAAAAATTATCAGCTTTTAGACCTAGGTAGTCATTAAGGCCTATTATTTTATATTATTTTCCCGGCCTCTCTTTTAACGAATTTAGTAGAAATAATACAGGTCATGTTAAGTGTTTTCTATAAAATTAATAAAATTAAATACTTCCTCAGGAAAATTTAAAATATAAACTAATAGTAATTTTTATTGGGTATTTTTTAATTTCATTTATTGATTATTATCCTTAATTAAAAATCATTTTTTAACAAGTTCTTTCCGGTATCATTATATCTTCATATGATTTAAAATAATCTGGCGTTTGAAGCTTAATCATAACATGAAATGGCACTCCCTCATTGTCGACGCTGGTTTTCTTTCATACTTCCCTCACAATATAATAAAATAGATTGAAATATTTATCAATGTTGCTGATAGTAAATACAGGTATGATAATCCTCTTCATACAATTAACGAGGGAATCATTCCATATGAACAGGCCTTATAGGCTATTGACTATGTATTTGAAAAAAGAACTAAAACATTAAGGTGTTTATGGTTTCATACGATTAAATAACCACCAAATATGACAAAATTACAAAATGCTAGTAATAAGGTGTGCGTTTTTGGGATTTGATAGATTTGTCCACTTTTAAGTGTTACTCGAAAACTATACATTTTCCGTAAATAAATATCTACAGAAAAGTTTTAGGTAATGAAATTTCCAATCAAAATGATATCTCAAAAAAATACACCCAAAAACAAAATTTAAAGAAAGAATTAAAAAACTATTTTTTTATTTTTTTCCAAGTGAAGTTAGGTCAGTTTTTTACGATTGTTATAATTTTTTATCCGCACATTATGTAATTTTATATTTTTGCGTGAAACTTTTTCTTTATTTAAGGAACAAACTATTTGGGAGTGTTTAATGATAAAATTTGCTTATCACATTATTTTGTACCTTTTTTAATTTATTTATTTTTATTGAAAAGCTGGATTCAGTTAAATTATTTTTCAAAAAATTTTGGCAATTTTTTCGTCAGGATCTTCTAAAATATCGTCTTCAGTAACGTCAGGTACCACAGCATTTTCACAAATTAAACCCATACATTCTTGGTAGAACATGGAGCAATTGATTCCCAATTTCCTGCAACCACAATTCTCTTGGCATCCTTTGGCACATCCACAGCACTTTCAAGCAAAGTTTGCAGTGCAGGAGATTTGTTTATAAAAATTGGCATCAATCCATTTTTAAACTTTTTCCAACCCCTGTGGAGAGGAATTAAAATATTTCCTTCCCATTGTTGAATTTGCAAGTACGTTCCTAAGCCAAGCTATTTAGTAGCACCAGATGTTGGAGAATAGCGATAGGTGCTTTGACTGTCAATTTTTAAACCATATAATAAAGTTACGATGCATTCAGAAGCATTAATTAATTGGACAAACTTAGGATAGGATATCGAAGATCGTAGCAAAGTTTGAGAAACCATATCTCGTTTACTTTTCATTGCACAGACTTCTGCAGTAACTCATTTTAACGTCAGAATCAGCTTTTTCTTTTTTTTAATTTTGTTTCTAAGGTGAATTTTTTGAAAAATGATTTTTTTGGACTTCATGAGGTAATATTTCGATTGGAAATTTCATTACCTACAACTTTTCTATAGACATGTAGCTACGGAAATTCATAGTCTCAAGTAAAGCTCAAAAAAACTGAATGGTGGCCTTTTGTGATTTTGCCATATTTGGAGGTCAGTTGAATCTATGAAACACTAAAAATATTTTAACGTTTTATTTTCTTTTAACCCTTCTTTTTTCGACATAGTCAATAGTCTATGATAGAATATCTTCAATCTAATCTACTTTTCTATGTCGATAGGTTTATAATAACAACAAAATAGGAATCAATCACAGCGTTATCAAAAATCAACTGGAGTGAGGTAACGGTTTGAAAATAATATCTTGTAAGGTTACAAAAAACGAACATAAGTTACTTGAGCGCAATATATTTACAAAGTTATTTTTATTTCAATTCCTAATTTCTTTTAGGAAAAGCTACGTATGAAAATTATCGAACGCCTAGTCAAGGAAGGGTCGAACGCCGATGAACCGACCAACATACCTTTAAGTGATTACTCGAGGTACAGGAAAAAGAAAAATGGCAAAAAAGTTGCCCCACCCTTCCACCGCACCTCCGACACATAAAAACTACCCCATCACCAACCCCACTAGAGTAAAACAACTTTTGGTATATACGGTAAAAAGTTGCTCTTAGGCTTGAAATTTTATCTGCGTTTTCTATTCTTGTCTTCATGACTTTTCATGCTCATTATTTTGTCCAGTCTTTTGTCTAGCTAGAAGTAGAAAAAGCATAAAAGAGTTTTTCACTGTTTTAAAAATTAAAAAAAAACATTTAATGTAATATTTATGTCTAGCCTAATAGTTAAAAGCATTTTCTTATGTTATTATTATAAAATATTCAAACTAGACTTCATCCAGAGAAATGTATGGAGAAAGAAAATTTCTTAAAAGTAACAACGAAATAATAATTTTAGAGTCAGATACCATGGATAATTATCGTATATAAAAGTTCTTTTTTCAAAACTAAAATGATTAAGTTTAAAACACTATAAAAATAAAAAATCAAACAATAATAACCGCTATAAATATTAAGACAATAAAAGCGACACTTGAATAGTCACAAACTAAGATCAAAATTGACTTTTTCATATACAGAGCCAAATAACAAAAAAATTCTCTATTTTTATAGAAACAAAACGTCTTTATTTAAGGAAAAAATAACGTGATTACCTAAGTTATCACTATATTACCTCAAAAGTATATTGCGCTGTAATTTAAATCCGCTTTCGGAGAGGATCCAAAAAAGTATATATTGTGCTCTTCTATCTTGTTATATAAATGACTATTTCCAATAAATCACTGTTAAACTTTTTTTCGAATTTCAAAAGTAGTTTTGCTTTTGTATTGTCTGTTTAAAATTGAAAGCACTTATTCATTACACATATCTTTAATATTTGTTGCACTAGGATAGTAAGTGTGTTTTTTATATGTTAAGTGTAGTTTTTAATCAAAAAAGTCACTTGCATGTGAATGATGTCTAAACATGTATTGAGGAAAATCAGCGTTTCTAGTAAACGCTTGACTGTCTGAAGGAATATTTTCTAATAGATACTTGTTGCCTTATTCAGAATGATTTCAATTAAAGAAACACATCCAGGGATTATTTTGAATACTCATCTTTAAGTAATCATCTTCTTATAGAATAGTTTAAACAAATATCTCTTATTCTAGGTGACTATTAGAAGTTAATTTATTGTTGCATCTGCGATGATCATTTAACATAAACTGTCTTAATGCATTTTAACTTCATAATAAATTAAAAGCTTCAACATTTTTCTTTTAAGCGTTCAATTGCTTACGTCGAACCAAATAATAAATTTGCACCTATTCCACTCAAATTGTTCATTAGTAATAAAGGTATTTTTACTATTAGAGAAGGGAATAACTTATAATATCTCAGATTTGTTTTTTTTAACTAAACTACGCCAGAAATTATCGCATTGTCACCATTTATTAAAACTGCAAAAAAGTAAGTATATGCACGTTTTCAGATAATTGTGGGTACTTTCAATACTTCATTCAGTGCAAAATCGAAACCCAACGAAAAACTATGGTTTTATTTAATTACATTTATAAATTAGGTGAAAATGAAGTAGTACCAAATGAAAAAGGATTTATAAAGAAATAAAATTAACTTAGCTACGCGTATTGCCTCCTTTAACTGTTCAAATAATAATAATAATAATAATAATAATTGCTTTTATTATCGACTATAGCATATAAATACAAGACAGAAAAATAAATAAATAAATAAAAAATATCGACGGCAGAGTCGCACTCATCGGCGAAAATAATGAGCAGCGTCCTTACTTTCAACCCTAGCGCTCTTACACTTAACCTAATGCTCTTACATTCAACCCTAAGGGCTCTTATATTCATCCCAACAACACCATGGCAGGGTTCTAATCAATGCATCCAAATAACCTTCATTCGAAATACCCCTGTTTGTAGTTACCACATGTTGCAAGTCTTGAAGATTAGCTCTCACTCTTCTGTAAAAATAGTCCCAAATGTGCTCTACTGGGTTTCAATCTAGATTACATGTTAACCTGTATAAAACTTCAATATTTTCCTCCCGAAGTTATTGAGTAATTATCCTTTCGACGTAGTAGCTTGCTTTGTCGTGCATTGTAAGTGTTGCCAATAAATGGGGCAAATGAGACGTTCCATTGTTCCAAAATTGCTCTAATGTACCTATCAGCAATCAATGATCCTCCATCTAGTAGCTTCAGTGATATTTCGCCTCGCAGTACAACAGACCCTCTTACAAAACTCTAACAAAAGGTTTTATGTTATTATCTTATACATAAGTATTCTTCGATCTAAGTTTCAAAAACAAAATCTGGACTCATTCGGGAAGAGTACATTACCCCGGTTATAAGTATTCACATTTAATGTTCTCTCACAAATGTCAACCGTGTTCTGGTGAATCAAGTGGTAATGATGTCTATTCTAAGTCTGATTTCAGCATGTCTTAAGATGTCCCTCACGATTTCTGTAGATACCAGTACATTCCCGGTCTTTGCCAAACAACATTTTCTTTGACAAAATGTCTGCAAAATCAAACTTTGATTTCCTACAAGTATAGTTGCTGTTGGACGGTTTTATAGTACACGTCTTCCATATCCCTGTTCTCTTAATATCTAGTCACCACTCTAAATAAATGAGGCTTCCCACTAAATTTGCGACATAGACTCCAACCATCTTTAATGAAATTATACAGGGTGTTTGGTACATCGATAGAAAGTTCTGAAGAGGTGATAGAGAATGTCATTTTGAATAATTTATGCCATATATGCCTTAGTACAAAAATGCACGGTTGTCGAGATTTGAGAGAGATTTTTTCCAACAGTGAGAGATAAATGCGTTCAATATATTTTAAAAATAACTTTATTGAATTATTTTTACAGTGGTTTATCGAAATCCATATCAATAAAATATTACATATCTTAAATTTAGGGAAGATATTCATATTAACGTAGTTAATAATTTTCTCTATTCGCTTTTTCTTTATTTAATTGAAATACAAAATATCTAATGTATTGCATTGGATGTTTTGAACACCTAAAGTATGAATTTTTGTGTTTCTGTTCACCAAACCGGTAATTGTTATTTCTAAAATATACATAAACAAAACACCAATAGATAAACAGCCAGTTTTTTTAGCCAGCCATACAGATGACATCGGCTTTAGTGCAGGTCGCACACGTCTTGCCATTGTGTTTTATACCAATTCACTTTTCACTTGCAAAATTTAAAATTGCCTTATTGACAAAACGATGGCTGCTTTTTCAATTTAAACTAAGCTGACATAATTTTCATGTATGGTAGAGCAGACGGCAATGCAGCTGCAGCTCAACGATTATACAGAGATCGATTTCCTGGAAGAAGAGTTCCCAATGTTCCCAAGTTTTTTTTAACACATATCGCAGTATTTGTGAAACCGGTAATGTTCATTTCAGAGAAAGATTGCATGCAGATAAACATGCTGTCGAGGTAGAACAACAAATTTTGGATTCATTTCATACAGATCCAACCACGAGTAATAAAACGGTAGCTAATCAACTTAATTTGTTTACTTGGAAAGTGTGGAACACTTTGAAATTTGAAGAAAAACATCTATTTCGTTACACCCGGTTCAAAGCCTTGAAGAAGGTGATCCAGCACGGAGAATTCTGTTCTGCCGTTATTTGTTAAATGCTTATATGGGAATTTTCTCGGGAGGGAATCATCAACTGCATTATTGGGGTGATGAGAGTCTGCATATGAAAAAAGAAATATCCTTCCAACAGAAATTTAGTGTAAATGTATGGGCAGCGTTAATCGGAAGAACTTTCATTGGTCCATATTTCCTTCCTGAACATTTAAACGGAGACAATTACTTAGAGTTTTTACGAAATGAAATTCCGAACATCATAGATGAAATACCATTGAACGTAAGAAACCAAATAATTTTCCAGCACGATGGATGTCCAGCACATTATCGGCTCGACGTAGGAGATTTTTTAAATGAAACATTCCCTAATCGTTGGATCGGAAGAAAAGGTCCCATATTGTGGCCTGCGAGGTCCCCAGATTTGATGCATATAGATTTTTACATCTGTAGACGTATGAAAGAATTTGTCTATAAAACTGATTGAAAGAATTAATGAAGCAGGTGTCACACTTAGGGAAGAAATAAGACTAGGCGTAACCATCACCCAAATGAGGAAAAGGGCCCTAAAATGTATTAGAAATAATGGCTCACATTTCGAACATAACATGTAAAATAATACTTAATGTGATTTTCGTAATTTTAGGGAAGTAAAAATAAATAAAGAAAATTGTTAATTTCGTTAATATTCCCTGAATTTAATGGATTTAACATTTTATTGATACAGGTTTCGATGAACCACTGTAAAGGTAATTCAACAAAGTTATTTTTTAAATAAATTGAATGCATTTATTTCTCACACTGTTAGCAAAAAACATCACTCAAATCTAAGAATGAAACTTGAATTTTCGTAGATGAATAAAATTTTTGAGTGCACAGTTTTCTGTGCGTTATTTTAATTTTAGTCTTAATGTTTTTATTATAGTGTATGAACCAAAAAATAAGAAAAAAATATTTCAAAAATTATACCAGTATCATAAAAAATAAATTATTAATCACCATTTGCCAGAAAACCGAAAAATTATAAATGTGCTCGACAACCGTGCATTTTTATACTAAGGCATATATGGCATAAATTATTCAAAATGACATCCTCTATCACCTATTTCAAACTTTTTATCGATGTACCAAACACCCTGTAGAATTTTCTTGACCAATAAATCATAATTGTTATTTCCTCCGCAGACTGGATAAACTTCAAGGGCAAAAAGAAACAATCTGAATAAATCTATATTTATAAAACTATCCAACAATCCTTTGGCCCATTGAATTTTTTTTAAATGGCACATTTATTAGGAAATTCGCAGGATCATCAGGAAAATGAGGCTGAAGAAAAAATTAATAGCCTTATAATATATCCTCGGGACATGGCGCCATCATCAACAAAAACGGCCTTCCACATATTACGTAACTAAAACATCAAGTATATTTAAAGTCACATACAGTATAACATCTGGTGAGCGACCCATTTACCTTCAACTTTGAGTACAAGACAAAATTTTAATTTAAAATACGCGTGGGACCTTCTGGCGTATTTAGGACTCTTCTTTTTTCGGGAGGAGGAGATACTGACCTATCGGATGCATATGGTGGGTTATGACTGACTATTAAGAACTATCTCACTCCCCCTCCCCTACGCCACCACCGGTCTATATTCGCCACTGGTCTCCACAAGTATTTCAAACCAAAATTTTGTCCTGTACATACGCAAAGTTAACAGTGGACGAGTCGCTTACCAGATGTACACTATGTTAGTAGACGGGTGGATGGGTCTAAGAATTTTTTTAATATGTAGAAGCTCTTCTGTGGTCATGATGTCACTCTGAAAATTGGCGCTACTTTAAAGAATGACGATTTTATGAATTCGCTGAAAATCACGCCATATGAAGCAGTGATCCAGGGCATTTATTTTAAGGTTATCAATTTTTGTCAGTTTGGTGATAATCCTGTAAATTCACTAGAAACTGCACCATTTTGAAGCTGGCATTTTGAAAAATGGTAAAAAACTAAGTCACATTTGTGTGGTGATGATACCAACATTTTAACCCCAATTGTTAGAAGCAGCATTTATCTGATAATACTGCCATTTCGCTAAAAACAGACATCACTGTGTAGCTGATCTTTGGAATATTTTGAGCCATCGCCCTTTTTTTAACACTTCAACTTTTATTCTTCGCGGTATCCCGGTTGATGTGGAACGCCCCCCTCCCCCAGTTCTTGAACTTCTCCATGGACTTAGAAACACATCTTTCGTACTCTTTCACCGGAACATTCCCTCAAACCAAATATCATAATGATGGAGCTCTGTGAGAGCCTTTTCCATGTCATCGGCCGAAGGTGATGTTATGGTCCCCCACATATCTCATAAACTCCAGGAGAGTTCGAGAGTTTCCAAGTAGCACTGCCTTTTGCACAGCCTTATAAAGATGTTCGTTAAGAATAAATCTTTTGATATTAAGCAGAAGATTCTTCGACACTACGCCGATTGTTGATGGGATTATGGGGATCGTCTAAACGCTATTCATTTGCCACTGTCTGTGTATTTGTACCTCCACGTCTCCGTATTTGGTGATCTTCTCATTATGCTTGTCAGTTAGAATATTTACCGGGCTGAGCATATCGAGAACGTATCGAGAGCGGGCCTACAGTGAGAATCTAGCCTAAACATATAGAATATCGCTGTATTTACAAAAAAAAAAGTTCACAATTTCCTTGTATAAACGCAGCCTCCTTTTTGGACTACTAAAGGCAGGGTTCCTTGCAGAAATTAAAACTGGAAGAAAAGTGAATTTAAAGAAAAAACTGAACAGCCCTTTCTCCTTTATATTGAATACCTTAAGCTAATTGGCACATAAGCGTCAGGTAATAATGGATATAAAAAGAATCTGTATATATGACCACACATTTGCAGTGTTTAGTTTCAGTTTTCATTTAATAAAATATCAGTACCACTTTAACAAAAAAACCATCTCCATGTTAAGATTTTACAAATAACAATCTCAAAATCACTAAAGTAGACAAAATTTATTACGTCATTTTTATTGTTTTAATGCCAAATTTTAGCTTTTAATATCTATTTATTTAATACATAATAAATATAAATTTCTTATAAAGGTGTTTTCTCTTAGCGATGAAGGTGATACGTCAAGCAGCAGCGACGAAGTTGGCCGAGAAGACAAAGAAGAAGAAGATCCATCCGTTCCTCAGCCACCTCCGCCGTCTCCAGTACTCAGCAAACAACGTCCTCATAAATCTTCTCCAGCACGCAAAATTAAATTTGTTACATCACGTAGTCCTGGAGCTCAAAGAAAACCTTTACCGGTGAATAGTCAATACTGTTTAGAACTTAGAGAATACACGCAATATGAAATTGATCACCCCGAGTATGATAAGAACGGATTTAAAGAACATAAAGTGGTGTGGGGTACGCCGCAAATACCTCAAAGTGTAAAAGTGGTTAAGGTGGCCAATGTTCAAAGCAATGCGGCGGTAGTACACTCGGGGGATAGCACGTAATGCACACTTAGTTGTATTCTTAGGAAAATTGTTTCATATACCAAGCATTATTTTAAAAATATTATATTTTTTCTAACATAAACTATGTTATTCGTAGATAAATCGTTCTTAATTTTTAGTTATTCACTGTTGCGTTAGTTATCTTCACCTAATCGCTATGTTGATCGCATTTTCACACAATTATTGTATGTATCTAGCTATAAATATTTAATTTATAAATTAATAATATAGCCAAATGCATGTGTATTTATTTAAACCGATCCTTATCATCACAATCGAGAAATCAGAAGTTACGGTAACCAATAACAGAAATGCATGATACTGTCTAAATAAGAACAGGGCGATGAAAAGCCCCACTCTATCCTCATTTCTTTTCTATAAGATGTAACTTTCTTGTTCTTGCCGATGTGGTCCATTACCAAATTTTAACCCCAATTGTTAGCACGATATTTTCATTTCAATAATTTCTTCAATAGGACTTTTTAGCTCTGGACTTGCCTCAGTGCAGGTAGTACTAGTCTTTCCATGACTTATATTTCCACATAATGAATGTATTGTACGAAACACGAAGTATCTTTGATATTATCATGTATTACTCTTAGTGGCATTTATATTTTATTACCAAAGTAGTGCTGCTGAATATAGCGACAAAAATAACAGCAATAATGTCTTGTTTTGAAAAACCGATACAAAATATACTATTAATATTTGGAGATTGACTAAAAACATCGTTATTACCTTTTATGCGACGTATCGTCATGGTATGGAGAGGGCGAATACCATGTCATGTACCTCGTTTCATTACTTTTTACAAAATCCCTACACTGTGTATTTTCTATAAGACGCCATTGCACAAGTATGCCATTAGGTTTTTGTCTTTTAGGATAACTAAATTTTATTTACGTTCGTTGACAATTACTTGAAACTGTAAATAAAAGCATGTTTCGTAGAAAACCCCTAATAGTAAGCTTGTTTATCACTCTGAAGCATTAGTTTACTCCTGTGCAATGCTTTATTTTTAAACTTATTACCACATAAAATTAAAGAACTAAAAAATCACTACAAAAGTTTTGTCGTACGGTCACTAGGTTCACAATAATATTGATATGTGGGTAGTATAAAATTAAATTCGAGCTGAACTTATATTTTTTACAAGGTTAAAAAACCATGATGACATATTTCACTCATCGTGATCTTCAGATCGTCATGCTGTATAATTTTAAGCGTGGCTTAAGAAAACAACGGTATCTAAAAGAAATGTCACAAATGTTGGAGGAAACTTCTTCATCTTTAAGGACCAACGAAAGATGATTTTCTCGATTTCAAAGTGAAACTTTTGATCTAGTGCTAAGATCCGATTGAGGTAGAAAGTAGTTACAGGTAGAAGATAAATATGTGCAATCAAGTTGAGTTACCTTTTCTTGGTCTACACTCGATATTTGGTTGCTTCATAATGATAATGAACTGGCATATTTAACGGATCACCCTCCCACCAGATAAACTGCCATGTGAGTTTACACTATTCGCTCAGGTCGAAAAGTAACTAATTGGTTAACCTTTTCAACCAACCTCGAAGAAATCGATGTATTTGAAAAAATATGTGGTAGTGCTATAAGATGTTTTCAGCATTTGGATTCTATGCGAAATTGCCTGTCTGGAAATTATTTTTAGAAAAAATAAACAAACTATGAATACGACAAAACTCATGTAGTAACCTTCATATTAACAATAATGACACTCTTGACCAGTTTCTCACATAAACTGATATTATTTTTCCATCGATAAAAGCGAAAGTTAAAATGTCGTGGCCTATGGTGGTTAAAAAAGAACAGCTTCTGCGGTCAGACTCTCTAAAATAAGTTCAGCTTAGATTTGGAAGCTTTTTTACCTCTTGAAAAATTTTCGTTGGATGAGCGGTTTGCCCAGAAAAACAAATATTTTGAATTGCATGCATACTCCAATTAAAAAATACCTGTAACAATAATTTTTCGAGTGACTTTGTTGCTATAGCATTTAATAATTTGACTATTAACAAATATGCCGTCACTACCTAAGAAGTCGACTAAGGTAAAATCATATATATATATATATATATATATATATATATATATATATATATATATATATATATATATATATATATTAATCCCCCGTGGGGCTTTACCAGTCCTCCATCGGGCGCCTCCCCAGATGGCTGATAGGGGGAGCCTCCCAGATATGGATGGTACCGAGGAAATCAATTAGTCGGAGCGGACCAAAACTAGCACGCAGCGTCTGTCTTCAGAGAAGAGGCTGCATACAGCGACTGTTTCCCATGTCAGAGACGGCTGACACAGATATCTGCCAACCCGTCTAGCTAGCGTGGAAGATTATGGCTATTAATCCCCAAATGGCTTATTTTAAAACATATGGAACATTACTCCAGTTGAGTAGGAGTTACGGATCCAAATCTCACACCTCTAAGTTCTGCCTCAAGGATTCAGGGTGAGGCAAAAAATTCGCAGTCACTCAAAATTTCAGCCAACACAGTATTCTACATAGCAACATTTAAAATAAAAACAATGCAATCAAATAATCGCCTAACGGAATTAGAAGAAGAACTGTCTCGCATAAAATGGGACATCGTGGGCTTGAATGAAACCAGAAGACCAAAACAACAAACAAGCATAACACTCCAATCTGGTCACATCATCTACCTAAACAATAAAACAAGTGATACACTATGAGGAACAGCTATTCTGGTCAACAGAAGAATCAAGGATCGACTTATAAAGACGAATTCAATATCAGATAAGGTCATATACATAGTTATGAAGATATCAGACACGTACAACTTGCAGATTATCCAAGTTTACGCCCCTACTAGTAGTGCTGATGATTATGAAATAAAGCAGCTATATGAGGATGTTACATCGACACGAAAAGCAGAAAACGCACACTATTGAGTAGTGAAGGGCGACTTGAACGCCAAGTTAGGAAAAGAGAATGGCAATAATATTCCAAATAGGGGAAGCTTTGGACTCGGCAATATCAAAGTCGTAGATGGACGTGGAGGAGTCCGAACCACCGAACAAAGAATGAAATAGATTATATTATTACCAACAAAAAATATATTGTGTCCGATGTAACAGCCTTAAACTAATTCGACCTGGTTAGTGATCACAGACTCGTTTGAGCAAAAATAAAAATAAATATCAGCATTAAATAAGAAAGGAACAAACTTATTAAACCCAACGTTTTCCGACATCAGAGGAATTAAAAGAAAACAAAGGCACATATCAAGAGTATATCAAGAAAAAATTTACACCATTGAATAACCACATTGACAATAACCAAACTGGAAAATAAAATCCTAAAAGATATCCAAACTATAGTAAAGAAAATCTGCACTGTTGGAGGACAAACAAACGATAAATTATCACAACAGACCAGAGACCTGATAAATACACGAAGAAACAAGGAAAAAGACACAGCAGATTACATACAACTTAATAAACAAATCAGAAAAAATATTAGATACGATATCAGGAACCATAACACGAAAACAATTAAAACGATCACAGAAAACAACAAACATATGACGGTAATAAAATCCATAAACTCAATTGGTAAACGCAATAGAAACCAACTTAAAGATATAGAAGGAGAAACCAAAAATGTCGAGACGAAGTGCCTAACATCATATAAGAGTTCTATTCAAATTTGTACACTTCAGTTAACCTAAAACCAAACATCAAGCTCTCCAATATTACAAATGTTCAGAAGAAATACCTGACATCACAATCGAAGAGTTGAAACAAGCTTTGTCACAAATGAAATCTGATCGTGCTCCAGGTAAAGATGGTATATCTAAAGAAAAGTTGGAGCTTGGATGGTCTGCATCACTACATTCAATGAGTATTCTTTTGAATAAATGTCTAAAATGGCAAAATCCATGATAACTGGCAGAACGCCCGAGTCATTCTCTTATACAATAAAGGCGACAAATTATCGCCCCATAAGTCTCCTGCCTCATCCGTACAAATTGCTTACAAAGATTATAACTAATAGGTTAACTAACAAATTTGACTCCTATCAACCTCCAGAACAAGCTGGGTTTCGAAAGGGTTTTAGTACAACAGAGCATATACAGAACATCAAAAAAACGCGCAGAATATAATATTAAAATCCACCTAGCATTTGTTGATTATAGCAAGGCTTTGGGCCATATTTCAAACAATAAATAATGCAAAAATTGACTCCAGATACAGAAATCCTCTGACATATATTTGCACTAAGGGCACCCTACAAGTAAAGATAACAGAGAATCTAGAAACACAGAAGATAAATATTGATCGAGGGGTGCGATAACGAGATACGATTTCCCCTAAACATTTACTTTATCACTGGAAGATGTCTTTAAACAACTAAACTGGGAACATAAGGGCATTAACATGGATGGTAGATATCTCAACCTTTTACGTTTTGCGGATGACGTGGTATTAATAAGTAAAGATCTAGACAACTTACAGGAAATGCTCCTGAATTGAAAAATGCTCAGAGAAAGTTGGATTAAACAAGAGCCTGACAAAAACCAAAATAATGTCTCCAGAAGATACGCCACTTGATGTAGGAAACGACGAAATACAGAGTTGAGGAATATGTGTATCTGGGCCATCTAATTAAACTTGGAAAAGAAACCAACAATTGGAAATAAATAGAAGAATTTGAATGTCATGGACAGCCGCGCAGGATGCGTTCTTAAAAATCCTGATGTTCCCATTAATTTTAAAAGAAGAGTATTTGACTCGTGCGTTCTCCCAGTAATGACATATGGAATGGAAGCAACCACACTAACAGTTAAAGCAGCCAATAAACTGCGTACTTCTCAGCGAGCAATAGTCATGCTGGGAATATCACTACGTGACCAAATAAGGAACGAAGAAGGAAGAAGACGCACGAAAGTAGAGGATGCGATAAAACGTATTGCTACATTGAAATGGACCTGGGTAGGACACGTCGCTAGACAAGACTATACAAGATGGACAAAACATATATGGCAATGAAGACCTAGGTCGTCTAAAGGAAGATCCCTAAAAAGATGGATAGACGACATAAAGAAGAAAGCAGGTAGAAACTGGCACCGGATTGCAGAAAATAGGTTGAAATGGAAAAGAGTAGTGGAGGCCTATGTCCAGGAGTGGACCGGATTGGGCTGCTAGATATATATATATATATATATATATATATATATATATATATATATATATATATATATATATATATATATGTATGTATGTATATATATATATATATATATATATATATATATATATATATATATATATATATATATATATATAGTGCAATCAAATGAGTAATGACGAAGGAGTAAAGCGAAATGAAAAGAAAAACTTTGGCTTCTCAACATTGACTTAGTTTAAATCGACAGTTTTCAAGTCTGCTTCAAACCGAAGCCACTTCAAATCTTATTTGAAACCCAAGGATTTGAATATAACTTGAGCTTGCCTTCAAGGCGGGTTCAAGATATTTTCGAGAAATCTTATGAGCACGTGCCTTTTCGGTACCTAACCTTAAAATAATGCTTTCTTTTGACATTTTTTTTAATTTAGAAACCAATTGTTAACTATTGTGAGACGCAGTTTGTTATATTCTGCATTTAGTATTCGTGTTGTGTGTTCTTAATAATTTAAAATATGTCGAAATAAAACACCAACACACATTTAACGCATGACACAATTGTTGTTAAAGTCAACAGATGATTTTCAAGCATGCTTGAGGTGGTTATCTCACACTCAAAGAGCTCTTGGGTAAAGTCACACATAAATCCTTTTTGGCTTGACAGAACAAATACAAACCGGTATTAAATATAATTTCGTCCGTTTAATTCATTATTTCTAAGCGGCTTGTAAAAGGTACTTGACCGGAAGCGCGCTGTAAACTGCCGATCTAAGCATAATGAATATTTGAGTACCTTGAAGCTATCTCACAGAAGTACAGAAATAAACCTATTTAAACTGCACTCTTTCATATCAAGAAGCCTTACTTGCACTATCTGCACCCTTTCGAAAAGCAACAAAATTTATATTTCTCTTTTCCACCCCCTTGCTGGACCATTCACAAATTTAAATAGAGGAAAAATTATAAGCAACTTCAGAGGCTTATATGAGTATTTCCTAATTGAGAAGGCTAAATAGGGACTATTACATGACATATTTGAAGACCTACTCAACGGTGCGCCACTCGTTGGGATAGACGAAAAAAGTGAACCTAAAAAAAAATTTTTATTTCTCCTAGATTGGTAGACCGACGTTAACCGTAATAATTTTCACTGAATATATTTAATAAATGCTATTTTACCATATTTTTACAAATTTTTAAAATTTACGGTTAAAAAATCAGAGAAATGGTCACTTTAAAAGCCAATTTGGAGAAAAATATTTCGCGAATGAAGAGACTAAATAAAAAATTATGTGACATATTTAGTTTTTTTATTCCTACTTTCGCACAATCGGAGGTGTCGTAATTTTTTTACAATTTCTTCAAGAAATGTCTAGTAAAAAAAAATAAATAAAATAAAATTATTGTTCGCTAAAGATGACAATTTTAAATTCTACAAGTATTTTCTTAGCTGTTAAAAATTCACAATTGCGAATTTTCAGAACAATGTATATGGGATTAGGAATCTGGTTGGGCTTATAAATCTTTATGAACTAGATAAAATTATTTTATACTTTTAGTCTATTTTAAAAACATGGTATATTATTTTTTTTATTTAAGTTATTATCTGCTTTTTGGTCCTTAGTTTGCAAAATTTGTACCGAACAGACAAACAAGCAAACAGACAGATAAGAAAGTGAGACAATATTGCATCGTCATCCAGTTCTGAGCTATATTGAAAGTTTTAAATCCGCAACTCATCGGGAAGTGGTAAAATTTGTACCGAACAGACAAACAAATACACAGTCAAGAAAGCAAGTTAATATTGCATTGTTATCCAGTTCTGAGCTATATTTAAAATTTTAAATTTCTTGCTCTTCTGGAAGTCAGTTTGTACTGAACAGATAAACAAACATGATTTTATACTCTAATCTACTTTCTATTTATTCTATTACTCATCACTAAACAAATAGACAGACAAGTAAGTAACTTAATAAAAACATGGTCAAATATTTTTTTTTTGGAAATATTTAAAAAAAACAAGTTGACAGGTAAAAACTAAACAGAATTTTGTTTTCGAATATGCTAGCAAATATTGTAATAAAGTGCCCCGCACTTTCCCCAGGATAAATGACTCTCTGTCAAACTCTCTAAAACTTACAGATCAAAAGTCTCGATGGGAGCAGATAACTTATTTTTTATTCAATTTTTGGAATCTACTTATAATCTTACACGTAATTACATGTTATTTGAATTAAAATTCTATGAAATTTTTCTTAATATTAAAAAAACCTCCAAATAAATCCAAAAAGCGGATATACAAAGAGTTATCTAATATTGTTCTTCGCTTTCTTTATGTTATTTGATCTGTTGATTTAGGCTGTTGATATGAATTCACTTTACACAAAAAAGTCTAAAGGGGTTAGAGGAAGAGATTTAGCTAGCCTAGAACATCAGTTTCCAGATGAAATCAATGGTAAAGGAAAATAGTACCTAAAAAACATGCACGAAGCGCATAATAAGGTGGTGCTTACTTTTACTGATACCATCTCGTATTATGTAAAGTATCAGCATTAAAACGTTACATATGATGGCAACTTAACCCGTCCTATTTCTTTATCAAACGCATATTTTCTAATTTCACCCTCTGTGACGCGTTTTTCAATCTTTCGTGGTAATCTACGGATTTAGAGATGCCTTAGTTTACGGCAGCGGAACATCGGTAGGTGGATATCTATCGTGCAGACATTCACCGGTCAAATGCTCAGCGCAGGGGTATCGGTATGGCGGTATCTATTTACCATCGAGATATTCCTACTCTCGCAACGGTTTGACTGTCCGGTGGTAAAAACATCCATCCGGTGGTCGGTTCTTGGGCGCCACCCTCGGGATTAATGTGGTCGAGGGCCCACTTATGCACCGGGCAGCTTGTTACAGTAGAAAAACGGCAAGCCAGAGGCCAGTTGTGCGTATTAGTTCTGGCTACCGGCTGCTAATTGTTACATGAATTGTTAAAAATGAGAAATAGGTAATGAAACAAATGGTTTTTAAAATCTTGTATCCTGTATTCCATATTTTCTATAAAGATATGGCCTAAATCTAACTTACAACCTAAAAAGTACAACAAAATAAATAATTAAACCATCTGGAAAGCAAGAGTATGTTATGTGCGCTATTCACCGTAGCTCGTGCTTGTCGGTAGCGGTAGATGGTTAGGCGACGGTATCATTCACGACGTTGTTTACGGTGCCTCGTACTAAAAATTCAACCGGCGATAATGCACGCGATATGTCCAACAGTAATTTGGCATCGAGCGGCATCTCTACACGCGGCGACTGCGATAAATGTCGGGGCTGCATTTGTTAAGCGCCCTTATCAACGGACATCGGAGGGCACCCGGCGATATAACGCATTCCTGGTCATTACGGAAACAAATCAAAACCGACGGCGTGTATGTATAGGTGACAGTAGGAAGGAAAGAAAAGAACCGACGCTGCCCGTACTTGTAAGGGTCCTCGAAAGCGTCGGTAGGATGAAACGACATCACCCGTACTTACAAGGGTCCTCGACAATGTCGATCAATAGCGGTAAGAAATTAGGAAAGTAACCGCACTGCCCGACTTATAAGAATTCTCGATAGTGACGGTAGCATGACACAACATTGCCCGTACAATTTTTCTGTAAAATCTGCTATAATATATATTTTATTTTGAAATGATTTCTTTTTTAGATTTGTAAAGCAACTCTAAAGCTATCTCTTTCGGATAAAGAATATTTTGATAGCACTTCTGAGAGTGAAGAGGAAGAAAAAATAATAAAAACACGCATCAAGATTTTCAGGAAAAGAAAAAAGAAAAAAGTAGTAAAAAAAAGAAGCCAGGTAATTTGTCACAAAGTATTATGGTAATGTAGAAAAAATATTTTAGCGTGTACCCCTTTCTTTCTTATATTTTATGAAACGGAGCTAAAAGTTACACATATTAATTAGAGGCGAATTTAATTTTTTTTTTCATTCATTTATTATTTAATCTTAGGGTTTTCTATTCTTCGGTATCAGGCCCGAGTTGAATCCGGTTTTTGTTTTTCTGCATTTTTCCTTCCATCGTTTTCTATTCTGGGTCTGTATTTGATTCAACCCCCACTTATCCTTCTTATTTCTGTTGCTTTTTTAATATCGCTGTTCCATTTTCTTCTTAATCTCTCTTAACAATTTTTTCTGTCACCCTGTACATTTTTTTCATTAATCTCTTGTTACTTATACGACAGACATGAGCGAATCACCTTAAAAGCCCATCTTCTCTCATTGATTTTGCGAGTATGATGAATTCTTTATTTTATCTCTCTTAATCTTATTTTGTTTTCTTCTCAAAAATTTCATATTCACTCACTCACTGGTATACATTATTGTTGGCCTTATCACTTTTTTGTAATATTTTCTTTCTTGACCTCTTTTAGGATTTTCTTTTTTTTTTTTCAAGAAACGCTGTTGTCATTATATAGAATATTTTTCCTGTCTTTTTCATTTTCTTATTTATTTCTTGATCTATTTTTCCTTCACTTTATATTGCTGTGCCCAGATATTTATAACTTTCCATCTGTTCTAATGGCCTCCCTTGTATTTTCATGACTTGTCTCTCCTGCAATTACCATTATTGTTATTTCATCCGCAAACATCATTTCACCCAAATATGTCTGTCTGATTTGCTAGCCATTTTTAGTGGTTTGATCATTTATTTACCTTCCTTTATGGCTTCGTCTTAAACTACCGCGAATAGTAATGGACTTAACAAACACCCCTGTTTCCCTCCTATCTTTCATTATGTTTATATTCTTCCTTTACTTCTATTTTATTTTTTCTATTGTTCTTTTATCGATATTTCTTTTGTATAAGCCTTTCCATATGCCTTCTCTTTTTACACGAGCAAGACATTTTTCTTTATTTTTCTATAAAATAAATAAGTTTACTTTCTTGTTTACGAGTTCATCACTTACTTGCCTTATCCCAAATATTGTGTGCTTCTTTCCTTGCTGAAACCACATTGAGTGTCTTCTTTGCTATCCTCAGTTATTTCTTTTATTTTTTTCCATTATGCTTGCTAATATTTTTCCGGGAACGCTTGCCAACATAATTCCTCGACATTTATTAGAATCCCTATTTTCTCCCTTTTTAAATATCGGCAATATTATTCCTATCCATCATCCTTTTTCCTTCATAAACTTTATCATTTCGGGTGTTATGTTGTTTCTTCCTGGCGCCTTTCCCAATTTCATCTTTCCTACAATCCCTATTATTTCTTCTTTTTGTATTTCATATTTTCTATCACTCTTTCCTTATACTTCCCTTTTCCTCTCTCCCCATATCCATCTACATATTTCAGTTAATAGTTATTTAAAAAAACTGAAGTCATATGATTTAATAGCATGCAAACTGTAGATACCCCTTAAAAGAGTCATGAAGTTAATCGCATTACGAACTACTTAAAAAATAGAGGTACGCCAATACATACGAACATATACTTAACCTATAAATTGATTTATTAAAAAGTTGGGCATTTTAATCTCATTGGAAAGTTGCTATTAATTTTTTAAAATGTTACTTATATAATATAAGTAAGTGGATTTAGAAAACTTCTTTTTTATTTTAGCCTCTTCAAGAACATTCAGATAGTGAAATTACATATAAGAAATCTATTACACAGACAAGTTTATCGGTTTTCGATTTGATTGCTAATGAAAAGATTCCTTGTCAAATTATGACTCAAAGGTCTAAAACGCCACAACCAAAGTAAGTGAACATTTTAAAACCGTTAAAAATATTTATGTCAAACATTAACATTTAAATATATTTATTATACTATTTCATTAATAATTTCGTATTCTGTAGTAAAATTTAATTTTGATAGTTTTTAATGGATTTCTTGTACACTAAAAAAAAGTAACGTTAATTAAGTTAATCAAAATAAAACGATTAATTTTGCTAAATATAAAGAGGAAATTTATGCTTGTTTAACAAATTGCCATAGTTCTCTTTCAGGCAATTAATGGGAAAAAATTATGCAGATAGTTTATTTCCTACAAATACAACTCTGATCTCTCCATATGTATTTCAACCACCCTCTGGTCTCCTCAATAGAGTTATAATAAACCAAGAAACAAATTTCGATAAAAAAAAATATAAATTCCGAAACAGGTCGGCAAGATATTAAACCTGCAGAATTTTTCGATGCCTAACTGAAAAATATTTCCCATCAAAAGACATTCTCACATTAGAGTAGTGCTAAGTTTAAAAATTAAATATTTACTATCGTATAATTAGTTTAACAAATTACCATCTTTTCCTTCGGGTTATTAACAGAAAAAATATATTAACAGGAAATGAACTGTCTGTATATTTTTTCCTTAACTGCCTGAAGAAAAAGGACGGTAAGTTGTTGAAATAATGCTAACGGCAATGAAGTTTCCTTTATTTCTTGGCGATATTTTAAATCTTAAGCATCTCACTGCTCCGGTGTATATATAGACGTTTGACTCTTAATACTCTACAGTTTGACATTTAAAAATTCTGCAGGATTAATATGCTGCCAAAAAGTTTCGGAATCTAGATTTTATACAGAGAATTGTTTTCTTTTAATAGTGCTCTTGGTTTGCTACAGCTCCTCTAATGAGACTCTATAGCCAGAAAGCATATGGAAAGGGTCAGAGGTGTATTTGCTGGAAATAAACTGTATGCAGGCGCGGATCCAAGAGGGGGCGGGGGGGGGGGGGCGATCGCCCCCCCTCCCCAAGAGCTTCGAGTTCAGGAAAATAGACCCGATTTTGCTTCTTGTACTATAGTTTATTCAAGAACTAGAGCGAGTAGTAAATCATTTTTCCCTTTTTTTCTTAGCAAACTACCTGTGTTCTTTAGTCCGGTGTCTTTGGTAAAATCTGTTAGACATATTTTTCGTAGGAATGGGTTTGAAATTTTATAATCAGAAATACTGGTCTATAATAATGGACTATTTGGGTTGGATAACAATAGATATTTGGATGTGTGAAGTGTTAAAAAGTCTTTTAATCCTTGTCTTAGGCGTCGGAAGGAGGTTTATTTTTTCACTAAGTATTTATGGCATATAATATTATTTCGATAATAAACTTAAAATAAAATTTTTTTATAATATTATTTTATTTCTTATGATTTCTTAATAATTCGCATACATTAGAAAATGATAATTTTGACAAATTTAACATAAATCACAACTTTATTTTTATTATTTTTAATTTTGGCTTAGAAACCGTTTTAGGCTTATTCAGACTAAAACGTAGTCTTTTTCTCTCAAAAAATTCTAAGCTATAATTTAAATACTTACAATATACCCATTGTCAACAAGAAGTTAAATATATAAATAAATTCGTCCATATAATATTAAATTTTTTTTTGGGGCTATCGGTCATTTTATTATTAATTAAAAACATTTTTAGGGCATTTGACGTTTCAGTTTATTTATTTCTTAAACTATATCCAGAATTACAATTAAACACTAAAAAGGATTCAAATGTAATTAATTTTTCTATATTACAGAAAATTTAAATAATAAATTGTGTTTACGCTGATATACATTACGTGTCTAATTCGTAATCAAAGTCAGTGAAGTTATCTTCGCTCAAATTAATTATAACTGGTTCCTCTATCTCACCGATCATGAGATCGAGTTCCCACATTTTCTTTTATTCTTTAATTATATGGATTTTCCCTAATTTTCTGCAGTAGCTTTATTCAAAAAAATCTTTAAAAAGTTCAGCTAAATTACTAATTTTATAAGTTGTGTTATTTCCAGCAACTCGACCTTTTACTTGAGAGAGATATTTCCTTCTCCAATGGATATTTTCTGGACGATCTATGAGAATAGATTTCCCATCTGATTTTTCCCAGCAAAAATTAAGTTCTCTGAACAATTTCCAAAACTCAGTTCTTTTAATTTCAGGTAAATCCCGATATTCATTGATTTTAGTTAGAATTTTGTCGACGGTTGGGATCTGCTTCTCATAATAAAATATATGTACAACTCCTGTTATTGCAGTTTACATCTCTTCTTCCAACGAGGTTTTTCGTCTACCTGTGATCGAATGTGGCTTGTGACAATTCCAGTTTTTTTTTCTTCTTCAGTATTCGGTACATAGTAGATTTTCTAACTCCTGTCATGTTGGAACACATCTCAACAGAGCTGAGAAGAAAAAATGCCCTGGTTTAACGATTTTGGAATACATATAGATGTGGAAGCCATATTTTTTGGGTATCTTACTAATCTCAAATAATATATAAAAATAAAAATTTACGCCAGTCTTCAGTTACTTGCGGCACTGGAGCAGGTACGTTGGAGGTTTCGGTAACAGTTTTATTACTCTCTCTAGTTCTTGAATAGAGTATATGAATGTGTATGCTTGCGATCGCCCTTCCCCTTCCCAAGAGCTTTGAGTTCAGGAAAATAGAACCGATTTTGTCTTTTGTATTAGGAACATGTATAGTGCTGGCACTCCTCCCCGTTGACAATTTATTTTTCTTGCGATAGCCCCCCCCCCAAGAGTTTTGAGTTCAAGAAATTAGACGCGATTATGTCTCTTGTACTAGGAATGTGTATGTTGCTCGCATCCTCCCCCCTATCGGCAACTTGTTTTTCTTAGGATCGCCCCCCACCTCTCCAAGAGCTTCAAATTCAGAAAAATAGACCCGATCCTGCCTTTACACTAGGAATGGGAATGTTGCTGGTATCTCCCCCCCCCCCCCGTCGACAACTTGCTTTCGCTTGCCATACTGCACTTTTGTGATATCACCCCCCATCCCAAAGAGAGAGGCTGGATCCGCCCCTGACTGTATGTATATTTTTTTCTTTAATTACCTGAAGGTGGGAGGTAATTTGTTATACTAAATCTACGTCAGAAAAGTTTCCTTTATTTCTTAATGAAATTTTAATATTCATTTTTGTATGTTCTAAAAAATCGCAAAAATTACTAAACCAATCGTTACCAAATTTTAACTGTAGCTTTCTTATATATTTCGAAGTGTGGTAGGCTATTAAAAATGATAAATTATTATGACCGCTAGGTGGTGAGCCGGTTAGCCCTCATGGCGTTCTATAGAACAAGCCGTTGTATTGTTGGCTCCTGCAGACCTTATACATAGCTCAACCATATCTAATTATCGACTTATATTAAAAACTGGCCTTTACCTGTGACTTTGTCCTCGTGAAACTTGGAAAATAAATAATAAATACAATTGTTATAAACAAAAGCAGCCTTTATTACTTCTGACAACCTCCTTTTCATACGTGTAAAATTTCATCGGAATCGGTTTAACCGTTTCGAAGAATAACCCGTACAGACAGATATAAAGACTGCCAAAAAAAAAACAGCCTTTATCACTTCTGACAACCTCCTCTTCATTTCTGTAAAGCTTCATTGAAATCGGTTGAGCCGTCTCGGAGATTACCCCGGTACAGACAACCAGACAAACACTTCAATTTTATTAATATGTATAGACGATTCATTGCTGTTCCAGAGTTATTCTTTCTCTTTGATTGTTCAGTATAGAAAATAAAAGATATTAAAAATTTTTTGAAAAACTTACAAAAAGGTATCCTATTAACGGATATTTTGTGGGTTTAACACAAAACGCTCTAAGAGTGGTATTATTGCGAAAAAAGTGATTTTTTGATTTTTCATCTTTGTCGCATTGAAAAATGCTAAAACGAACTTTGCACAAATTATTTAATTTGACTCATCACGTATCCCTAACGAGAAACACTGTAGGTAAAATCAAGTGAATCGATCTTTTGTTTATTTTCTCTTTATTTATTAATTCCTCTTTTTTTACTTTAGAACTTTACCAGAAAAGAAAAGTGAAATTACAAAGCAACTTGCTGAAGTTCAGGCAAGACTTTATACTTTAAAAAACAAACTGTGGTTTGGAGTTGGACAGGGCGATACACCGATTTCTTGGGGTGAAAGTCAAGTATTTTTTCCTACCAGTAGATCAGTTTCACCTCAAAAGTAAGTATATTGGTTGAAAAAAAAAATGACAAATTTTACAGTTCGTAAAACCAAGTGCCATACTTTGCACATGTAACAACCTACCGTTCCCTCAATACAGAGATTTATTGTTACCAGACACTTAAATAGACTGAGTTCACTGTAATAGTACTGATGAATAATCCGAGATCCGTAGATTGGTGCAATCTATAGAAATAAAAGCTTTCTAAAAGATATAAGATTTTTAAACAATATCACTTATAATATATATTTTTTTTATTTAATATACATAGTTTTGTTATTCGAACTCATTTTTATTACGTCAGATCACTGAAGTGCACCGGTGCCGGCGCGGTTCGTACTTGATTAAGTGACCGCTTGGGAAGGCCACGTGACCGTGATTCGGAACTCACTTTAAAATGTACGTGGTCTCCGATACCGACGCGACTTTAATCCAGAACAAACAAACCAAATCGTTACTTTCGCAAAACCATATTGGTTTTAATAATTATACCAAGGATAATTATTTTAATTAGTTTTTATCTGTCTCCACACATATTTTCACTGAATCGATTTGAGAACTTTCATAAAAATTATATTAAGGGTAGAAAAATTTCTATACTTCATGAGATAATAGTAAACAAAATTTTATTAATAAATAATTATGAGCAAAGAAGCTAGCGGAGGTAAACAGAAATATATATATATATATATATATATATATATATATATATATATATATATATATATATATATATATATATATATATATATAACACATTTCCGTCAGTTATACAGAGAACGATAAAAAATTTTAAAAATATTTTTAATAAGGGATATGTAGGTCTATTGTGACTACGTCCTAGAATTATTTTGAAACATACACAGTGGCTCACACCAAAGTTGTCAAAATTTACTTGGAATGTACTATACATTATTGCTTATTTGGATAGCGGGGGCCAAATAAGGAGAAGTTACTGTTAATGTTTCACATACCTAAGGAAAATAAAAAGCGTGCCGGCCTTTCCTATTTAAGCTAGTTTACAATTTATTGTAAAATAAAAATAATCTCAAAAAATTATACAGAGTTGAAAAAAACTTCCATTTGATTTTTAATATCATTAAAGTCAAATAATTTTCCTATCTTAAATAGAACACCCTGTATTTT
The DNA here is from genome assembly GCA_034092305.1 of Diaprepes abbreviatus. NCBI lineage: Eukaryota > Metazoa > Arthropoda > Insecta > Coleoptera > Curculionidae > Diaprepes > Diaprepes abbreviatus. The sequence continues at coordinate 1,636,291 of JASJET010000155.1, read as the reverse complement.
ATATCAAATTTATATTCCAATTTTAATGGTCCCTAAAACTGTATTAAGATTTTTTTACCGTTCTTCCATATTTTTTTAATAATTTATCATTTTCAATTTTAGATATAAATTTCTTACAATTTATTTTAGAAAAGTAGATACTGGATAAGCTAACGCCATAATTTATCATATACCAAAAAAATTCTGACAAATAATTTAGTGATACTTCTTGTTAGTAAAACCAGGATCGATGTTCGAGGCTATTTGAAAACCCTAATTATTTAAAATTAGAACTTACCTCCAAGAAGAGAAGATTGATTCAATATTATTTTAGTAATCGGCGAGCGTAAAAAAATTCTTTGTTAACATCAAAAATATTTGCTCAAAAATATCCTAATAGATGCCATCCCGACAAGCGTCCATTAGAAAATTTTACTACATATTTTTCAAAGAATAGGAAATGTGATTTATAACAAAACAGCCCGTCAAAAACCAACTACCGGAAATAAAGAAAATGAATTTTTAGTTAGTTTAGTTTAGTTTAGTTATTTATAGTCATGTTTGTCCCAGAATATCATTTTATTTAAAGTTACTTTTACGTTAAAATTTGTAACTGGTTAATCTTAAAATTAGATACTGTCGCAATTAGCAATGCCCCTGGTGGTAGGGACATGTAGCTAGCGATCTATTTTCTACCACCGTAGTAAATGTATGGATGTTTCGTCCCGATACCGGTGGTGGACTCATCTATGGGATCCACCGGTATCTTTCCCAGACATCCTTGTACTTTCCACAAACTTGGACCTCTATTTAAGTCCAGTTTTGCCGGAAAGCGGTGGTGAGATGTTATGTTCCACAACATGCCCCCCCCCCCTAAGGCATTTGCTTTCCGGCTTAAACTGTCGGACAGTCCAAGCCGTTAGAAAGCACAGGCCTGAAAAGGAATTGGAACGGACATCTTCGGTGGTCTTCCAATGGTCGGGTGAGGCTTAATCAAAGCCAACGGCGGTTAAGACCCTCGTCTGCCGCCGTCACTGCTCGGGCGCCATGTCGCAATTAGCAATGACCCTGGTGGTAAGGACATGTAGTTAGCAATCTATTTTCGACCACCGTAGTAAATGTATGGATGTTTCGTCCCGATACCGGTGGTGGACTCATCAGTGGGATCCACCGGTATCTTTCCCTGACATCCTTGTACTTTCCACAAACTTGGACCTCTATTTAAGTCCAGTTTTGCCGGAAAGCGGTGGTGAGATGTTATGTTCCACAACAATACTTAAATATATTTCAATTCTTTCATTAACTCATCAATCCCCTGTCTTCAGAGTATTGTCTAAAATCTTCAAAGATTTTGCGTTCAAATATATTACACATGCTATATTTCGATAATACATCCGTTGCATCAAAAAAGTTTGCAATTATCTAATTGCTCTCAGTTTTTCACCTTTTCCAATTAAAAATAGGCTCAGCACCCATTAGAAATAATACTGTCGGTTGAAATTAAAATTGTGACAAACCAGTTTACTGTATACTATATTTACTGAATTTATACTGAAGCTACTTAAGATAAAATAAAATAAAACCTTCTGTTTATTTTTAGGCCAGCGAAAAGAATTCCTAAGAAAAGTGCAAAGAAAACGGAGAAAAATATTAAGAAAGAAACGAAAGTAGATACTGAAAAACCTGAGAAATCTGGAATTAAATATCAAAATGGGTATAACATTATTAATCTATCTCTTCCATCAACTTTTCAAAGTTAGTTTTAAGCTTAATCGAATTGTTGCCTATAAAATATGAAAACTGACAGATCTTAAACTTAATTCAATTTACCTCTAACATATCGCTGTAAGTAGAGTAGGATTGAATATAAGCGGTGTGTTTCAGGGTTTTCAAAATATCATTCTTAGTTGTCATTCTTTTTAGTCAACTTTGGACATCCAACTAAAAAAAAACGCTTTTAGTTGGAAAAAATTCGCTAAACTGAATTGCTAGTATGTTTGGTATGGGTGTATTTAATCTTATTAGATAATCTAGGATTTTTTATTACTTTTTCAAAATAATATACTACTTTACCTTGAATAAAAAATTTTATTAAAAATGACAACATTTCATTTCTTCTCTAATTAAATTTGACCAAAGCGAAATGTATGAATGACTAAATGAATAAATGAAAAGTGGTGACACTTAAACTTCGATGCCTAAACCTTGTTATGCCTTTGGGATCCCACCATGGCTACAAATCATTCGAGGTCGATCGCCTTTGCGAATCCAAACCGTTTCGTTAACTGAACCTACCTAACGGCTTCAGGTGGCAATTTATCTCTGATATATCTCTGCCTCAGTTCGTAGAGTGCTGATCACTCTATGAAGACATGGTTAACAGTTATATCCTCCTTAAGACACCATCTGCAAATTGGGTGATCCATGATGTCAATCTTATAAAGATGACCTCGCAGGTGACAATGTCCTATTCACAGTCCCACCACAATCCGCATTTCTTCATCTCCAAGGACAGGAGCTCCCTAGTAAATCGTGTATTAAATCCATTTACAGGTTCCCTGGTGAACCACATCTTAGAAGTCTCCTTTCAGGATTGTTAAAATTTTTTTTCCAGTATCAATTGTAATTTCCTCCTACCAATGGTAATTGAAACAGGTACAATTGGTTGGAAACTTTATGGTTCCATTAGCAACCCTATCTTTGTCATATGTTCTACTTCCTCGGTACAGGATATACCGAGTGATCCGGTACACCTTCGAGCCGATTGTGCCGACTATTCCTCGTTGAACTATGCAATATATCCTTGCGGTCAGAGACCAGTCGCAAGCAAAGACACTAAGCTTCAATGCCAGTATTGCATTTCTTCTGTCTAAGCATATGTTTATTTTCTTATTCCTGTTGATTTCCCTCGCACAGAGATGATCACATTACTAAATAGATTCAATTTCTGCTTGAAAGACTATTGTACGTTGCCCAAGAGAGTAAAACTTTCGAACCCCTCTACTCCTACCAAACAGCTCCAGCTCTTTTATCTTGTTGAGAGTCATCCGTACACTAGCACTACACTTGGCAAAAGATCTTAAAAAAGTGATTGGATTTCAAAATTAGCGCCACGTAGTCTGAATGATGGACATCTCTCCACCATGCTTCCCAGCCACATAACTAGCCACCAGTTCCAGTTTCAAAAAACCATAGGCGATAAAAATGATAGACAGTTTTCAGGGCTTCGTTCTCTATGTATACATGGAGAGGAGGTAGGTTCTTTAGGACCTCCAGAGCCCTAGTTGCGGCAGTCCTCATCGCATTCATTATTCCAATACGACCCATACTCTATTTAAACTTTGTCAAGTTGAAAACAGTATTTGCATTTTGTTGTACTAAGCCTTCATACAAGAGCGGTGGACTTAATCATAAAGCTGATCACCATAGTGTATATCCAGTATGGCACTTTCGGTGTCAGCCCGCATGTGCATCCCAGAGTTCGTTTACAATCTCAGAAAGCATATATGGCATTCTTGGTTCCAGCCTCAGTATGATTATGTCACCTCAGTCATGAGTGCAAAATTACTCCCAGATATTTAACTATTCCTTTGTATATTGAAGTCCTGTCCGTTAATGTAATTGTGGACAGTCTCTCTATTATCATTTGTTTGTACTACCTCAGCCATACCCGGGTTTATTTTGAGCTTTTTCTCACGAAACCATCGTTCCGCGATCATTGCTGCTCAGGGCGAAACATCCAGAACTTAGGTTGCCGGCGAAAGCTTGTATATATAAACCAGCCTCGTTTAGTTCACTCAACAGGTTTTTCATTACAAAGCTCCATAATAAGGATGATAAGACTCCTCCCTGTAAGCCGCCTCTGCTTGTCAGTGCTTTAACAGTTATGTTGTTAAGCTCAGCATATATTAGTCTGTGCTGCATGTCGAATCATGAAGATACCTAAGGCAGATCAAACATCGACCGCGACTCTCATAACGAGTCGATGTAGCACAGTATCTGTAGATTTTCCTGCCTGATCACCAAATAAAGAAGGATTTAAGGAATTTTGCACCATTACACCCTTCTTCACCTGTCAATCCACCAACCATTTCAATGCTTTTAATAAGGAAGTAATCCGACTGATAGTAAAATAAAAGGCGAAATGAATCCCGAAACTATTCAAGCTACTTTCAAGTATGTACAAATGCTTCTACAACAACATGCAACTACTCATCGCTGCGGAGCATTGCATGTCGTCGAATCGTGAAATATGTTGTCAAACTCCCCTTCGATATTGACAAAGGCAGATCAACCCTTCGATCATGCCTCTTTAACTCTTTAAGGAGTCCCTGCTTGATAGCCATATTGTAAGGGTTGTGAAGAACTATGCTTTTTCTCCTTGATGTGTCGGTTCACCAATCTTCTAATGTCTTTGATAACAAACTAGCCAGACTGATAGAATGTTGTTATGATATTAGGCGAATTTCGTAATAAGGTTCAAAAAATATCATCCTTAGCAGATGACTTAAAAACTGCAAAAGTTTACATCTACCATTTAATTCTCTGGTATATAACTATTGTTTAAGATATATTGTATTCATAATGTGCTAAGGGAAATGTGTTGTTGTTCTCCATACTCACCCTCTTATTGTTTTGAGCCTTGAAAGTGTTGTTCTAATTTGACCTCTTTCAAGAAGAGGCAGTGCTCCTATTCGGGCACCAGGATCTAGAGTATCTTGCAGGTAGAGTCACTAGCACAATATGAATATATAATATTTTCTTCACTCTCTCCTTTATGAGTCCCTTATTAAAAAGTTTATAATAAATCTTATATTAATAGAATTAATACTATAGAAATTTCACTTCATTTTAATTTATGTAGTTTACCAGCTTATTCAACCTAAATTTTTTAACTAAAAAATACCATCATATCAACAATATCATTTTCATGAATGGACCTCTAAAATTGTATTATTCAAAATTTTACCTAACTATCTATGTCCCTACAATATATTTTCGAAAAATAACATTTTCAAACACTATTTTTGAGATTTCGCATCTTTAAAGTTGTTTAAAGTGTATAACATGAATTTTTCATCTACTTTGCCTTTTTATTATTATGCTCCTTTTAATTAATATTTACGTTTAAAAAATTGTATTTTTACAGCTTAAAACGTCAATCGGCAGTATCTTGGATACCATCAGTAAAGCTGAATTTAAGAAAATCAAAAAGTCTACCAGATACATCAACGCTCCTGTGTGAAAAAGTTAAAAATATAACGCTAAACGATGATACCACGATACGCACTGACAAATCCAAAAAGAAGAAAAGAAAAGGAAAATTCTCCAAAAAAGCTAAAGCCGTTAGTAACGCCAAGATTTTTGTTGCCCAGCCAAAAGACTGAAGATTTCAGGAACTGACAAAGAACTTCTTCAGACGTATTTTTGTGATTTTTGTTTAATTATTGGTACTTTAAAATAAAATACATTTGTGTCCTGAAAACGGATTTAGATATTTTAGACTTATGATAAGTCATTAAAATTCTAAGATATTATTACGAATGTTTGCTAAAGATTAATCACCCATGAGCATAAAAAATTAATTTTTATAGTGCTTTACTATATCTGTAATAATGGTGGTTACTACTGAAGAAGCTGAGAGCTAATTTGATCAGTCAACAAAGATAGTAACGGCCATTATTGTAACGAATACTGTATTTTTCTGCAATTATACATATACCTATTTTCAATTGTTTGAAAAAGCGAATCAGAATATCAACGTCATCACGTCAGATGTAGTTACCTGGAGCAGATTATTTTAAAGAGAGCTCCTTTATTGTTGGTGATTTCATCGAAAAATGAGTGGTAAGAATTAAAATTCCTCTCCTCTTCGAATTATAATGAGAGAATATTTCTATCATAGATTATTAAGGAGTTTTATTTATAATACAAACATATTTTGGATCGATCGTATACAGGGTGTGCAATTTAAATTAAACAAGGACGATTAAATTAGAGAGAAATTTTCTTATTTAGGGTGCCCTTGAAACACTTTGATAATTCTTTTATAATTTCGTATATAGAGACGATTTAAAAATTGACATCTCGGTAACCTGTGGTTTTAGAGAAAAATGTTTTACTTCTTTCTTTTCTATAAAATTTCCGTTCCCCACGTTGGGCGCCAATTTATTACGATTAATTTAAAATTTTTATAATTTTGGTAATAAACTTGTAGTTACAAATACCAACTTTATTCCTACACAATTAAGTTTAGAATCGTGTGAAGGACATTATTTTTAAATTTGTATCCTCAACAAATTATTGATAGTAAAGCTCAGGGGGGTTCCAATATAAATTTAGAAAATGGACGATTAGAAAGAAACAGTGTGTATGCAAAATAAAAGTCAGAAAGAGCAATAAACAATTTATTAGCAGTTAATGTGGAAAATGATTATACACAAAAATAATTAAAATAACATACCAAAAGATTAGTACCCCTACCTGAAAGCTATGACACAATACGTGCCGTCGAAAAAATAAAAGTTAAAATTTCTAATCTTCTTAAAATTAATAAGACATTTGGAAATTAAAGTTTACAATAGTAATAAAACAAGAGAAGAAAATTACAACAGTAATGCAACAAGAGAAGAAAGGGTGGTCTAACATTAGTCAAAGACCAAGGTACGTTTATAATAGGAACGGTTTTCTATAACGACACGATAAGATAGGAAAAGAATTTATCTTCTGCAAAGACACGATAAGATAAGAAGATAATTTGTCTTCTTCAAAGACAAGACAAGATAAAAAAAAATTTGTCTCCTGGAAAAGCACAATAAGATAAGATGAGATATCTTCTACAAAGACACGACAAGATAAAAAAGAATTTGTCTTCTGTAAAAACATTATAAGATAAGAAGAGAATTTGTCTTCTGCAAAAACACGATAAGATAAGAAAGACTTTGTCTTCTGCAAAGTCACAAGAAGATAAGAAAGATAGTCGAGCTCCTTGAACTTGAAAGACTAACAGATGGAGTCAAAATTCTACAAATAAGCTGCAAATAAGCCAGAGATTAAAAATTACGTCTGATCTGTAGTTCTGACTAGGTGGATTGGAACTGGACTATCCTCTTTCAATGTTTTAGCCTCTGTGGGTTTCGTAGAATGTTTATTTGTCATATTCCCTTAGGTGAGCATTCTGTCAGAACAGGAATCTTAAATGGCACAAGGACAAGTACCCTTCTTGTACCTTTTACCCTGGTGCTAATGATAAATAACATAAAACTAAGCAGTACAGCTCTTAGCACAATATTAGCTTGCCAAAACGCTTTAACAACAGGTAATTTAGGTAAAGAAAATAGGTAATTTAAATCAGCAACCTGTATTTTTGAGATAGTTTCTTGGATTCGTGTCAAGATGGCCGAACATGAATTAAGAAAATTTGCTGTAAATTGAATATTATTGCTATATTTCAAATAAATTTATGCTCTACAGTTACACTGAAACATACTTAAACAAAAACAAAAGGCAATTTGTATCTTAGAGAAGATTATCTGCTAAATTTTGAAAAAATACTTAAGAGAACCACATTTTTTTACAGTCCGTGAACGAACACCTAGAGTTCTCGCATCACAAGAAAAACCGTCAAAAGCAGGTTTGAGAGATTTTTAAAATTTGGCAGTACAAACTAACCGAATCAAAAAAGTGACTAAACAAACAAAAATAATACGAAACTCTTCTAAGCTACATAAGTTATAAAATAATAATTGCTTTTTTTCACCAAAACAAAGTTCTGACAAATACAGCAGAATGGTCCAGTGAACCACGTTCATGTACTATCGATAATACTCACGTGACTTATCAGCTGATTTATAAGCCTGTACAAGGGTGTTAGAAAAAATAGAGTGACAGAATTACAAAAATCCCGTAGCACATTGGAGTTATCAATATCTCCTTATTTTTGTAAAAACTATCATGTATTTTTTACATTCTTTAAAATAACTTTTTGTCCCAAACTTAGCCACTCAATAGCTTATTCAGAGATTTTTCCAATAAATATTCATCAACCGGACTTGTTTCCTCTTACTGTCCAGGTTCTGCTTGGAATATACGAATATGATTATACAAATTTATGTAATAATTACAACAAAGTTGATCGGAATCGAATGCGTTTTATTTTTGAACCATTTTAAACCTCAGTAGGTATTAACGACATATACACCATCGAGCATGTTCTCCTAGACCGACCCTGGTAGATTTTTATATACGGGAATATATAAAAGATCAGGTTTATTTAACAATTTATTGGTTCAAAAGATTTGAGTAACAGCATTTTATTAGTTTCTAATATAATTACCCACTAGATGTACCGAAACACTCAAAAAGGGTTACTAAAAAAGCACGATTATCCTTAAGAGTTAATGGAAGTCACTTCCAGCATTTAGATTATATAATCTATAAAGCTGAAGAAATGGAAAATATATATAAAAGACCTAGTTTAAGATTAAAGATCTATTAAAGCAACATAATATCAAAAAGAAAATTATGGACCAGAAATAACCAAAGACGGACATACCATTCAAGGAGTAGAGGTGGGAAAGCTGCCAGTCCGGTCGCGCTACCAACAGAAATAGTTAAACTGGTGACAAAAAAATCTACGTCTCGTAGTAAACTCGTTCGACGGGTGTAATATCCTACAAATGGCTCTTTTCAACTTACGTATTGCGCTCTACAAAGACGAATACGAAACTGTGTACAGTTAGCTTCAAGAATCGTACATTGAGAATCTTTCTGAAAATAATACATAGTACAATATATGAAAAGTTGTAGCAAGACATCAGTGCAACTCAGTTCGGATTCAGAAACGAAGTTGTAACAAAAAGAACACCGTTGCTTACACATGAATTAAAATATATATGTTTGCTTTATCGACTTTGACAAAGTTCGCCACAATCAAATTATTAAAATGTTTAAAAACCAGGACATGGATGAAAACGACGTTAAAATCATCAGTATTTATATAGACGACAAAAGACAGTTATAAATATAGACGGCAACCGTGGAGAACAAATAGTAATAAAGAAATGAGTCATATCTATATGTATATATATATATATATATATATATATATATATATATATATATATATATATATATATATATATATATGTATATATATATATATATATATATATATACATATAGATATTTTCAAATTTTTTTGTTGTTGTCATATATTTTTTCGCAATTTCTCTATTCTTGACTAACTGTCACTGCCTTATTAACTATCGCTTATAATTTTTCTAGGCTGGTTGCTGTCAATACTGCGTATCTTATATTATTTATTGCTATTCCCTTTACTTCAACTCTTCTTGTATATGATTAACCCATCTAGAAAGTAGAGAAATACACATATCTAGAAACGAGTATCAAAAGAAAAAACGAACAACTACTCATAAAAAATCGAATAACGAATAGAGGAAGCGAGGATAACTTTCATAAAAGTGAGAGAGTTGTTATGTGGAAATGGTATGTCTTGATTTAAAAATAAGTTTAATAAGGTGCTATGTACTCTCTGGTATTATGCTATATATTGAATTGTAATTCGAAATGGAGACTCGGATTTTAAAAAAGGTCGATATAAAACAACTGGAAGCATTGATGTATAGAAGAATTCTTAAAATGTCATGGGTAGACAGAATAACGAATATGAAGGCAACGAGAAGAATGCAAAAGAAAAAGGAACTTATAATGATAAGAGAAAAGAAGCGATTACTCCAAGTAATAATTCAAGGAAAGTTCAGGAGAGAAATATTAGAAGGAGGGGTCACTTAAGGTTGAAAAATTTAAAATGATTGGTACCATTGTACTACGAATCAACTATTTGGATTAGCCGCAGGGCAGTAATGTATGTATGTACGTAGAGATGGGGATTCGTACACTGCGACATAATCTATTGTGCCCCACTACTGCCGCCCAGACGTAAGAATTACCTTATCGGCTAGAGGAGGTCCTCCAGTCCTATTTCCCTCAAGAATCTCAGAATGTTGGACGGCTTCAAGGTGGGTAGCTCCCTTTCTTCGATTTGTGCTCCCAAGAACCGCATCCTAGGGCTTTCTAGAGCGCTGCACTCTACAAGGATATGAATAGAGGTTTCGTCGTCCTCCTCACAAAATCTGCACTCTTCTTTTTCTACCAGTCCGAGTTTCTTGAGGTGTCCTTTCAGATGGCAATGACCCGTCAGAACCTCTGTCAGAAATCTGAGCTAGTTTGTACTCAAGCTTATGCATTATTTCAATCTTCTCTGGTCGTAGTTCCCCAAAAATATCTTTGCTTGTCTCAATCCTTGCAGCTCCGTCTAATAATTGAATCTCTTGCTTTCTTCTTCTATCTTTAGTTCTTCCAGCATAGTGCTGCTACTGATTGCACAGAAAGGCTCTGGTCCTAGAAAAGTTATCTCAGCCTCTTTCTTCTCGAGCTTGTCTACTATTTTATTCCCCTCTATCCCGGTATGTTCCGGTACCCACATGAGTGTAACTTTATAATTCTTATTCAAATCATTCGGTGCCTCTAGGCATTCCCAGACCATCTTGGAACTGATAACTTGAGAGCTTAGTACACTGATGGATGCTTGACTATCCATTATGATGATAATCTCTTGGCCGTGATACCTTTTCTTCTTGTTAAATTGATTATACATCTCAATGGCACCTGAAAACTGCTTGGTGACTTACCCAAAATTTCGTAGTGTCTGGTGCTGGGTCCATACACTCCTACTCCACTTCCTTCCGTTGCTTTGGAGCCATCTATATACCATATAGTGGATTTCTTGCTGAATTTTTCAATGGTGTTTCTGTCCCATTGGCTCTTGCAACTCAACTTTGTGTTGAAGTTTTTCACAAAGTTGAATTTCTTTTTCATTTCATCTTGGGGCATATCACAGATTTGTTAATTTCTGGATGAGAGATTGGGCCTTCGTTTTATGACCTCATCTCTCATTATCCTATAAATCGTCCTCTTCGCCATGTTCTCTAGAAATATATGTAGAGGTGTGAGGTTTATGGCGGTCGTTGAGCAGGTTTTCATTGCCCCTGTTATACATGCACAGACCAGTCTTTGAACGTTCGAGAGGTTAGCTCTCGTATTAGCCAAACTCGTTCTTTTGCTCCCGATGACTGCCAGGATTTTTGGGTTTGTACCCCATCTTTTTCCCGCAAAGTTTCTAGAGACCATCAAGCCTTGTTGATTACTTGATTTTCATGCTTATTCCAGAAGAGTTTGTTATCTAGGGTCAGTCCCAGATAGTTGACCTCTGACTTCCACTCAATAACATTCCTATCCACTTTGAAGGTCCTCAGATTCAGTTTTCTTTTCATTGTGAAGGCTGCTAGGGTGGTTTTGGTGGAGTTGATGTTTAGTACCATCGTCTGGTACCATTCTCTAATGTATTCAAGCCTTTTTTGAACTATGTCACAGAGGGTATTCTTGAATTTGCCTCTTGCAATCACGACCACGTCATCGCCATAGCCCTGACAAGATACGCCGATGTCAGTCAGATCACAGAGGAGCTGGTCCATAATTAAGCTCCACATAAGTGGAGAGGCTACTCCCCCTAAGGGCATCATCTGGTGGCACAAGGAGCGATAGTGTCCTGTCCTATCTCTGTCTCTGCTATTCTAGTAGAGAGAAGTCGTGCTATCCATTTGGATGTCGTTCGGTACACTCCCCTGTCGCCGAGTCTTCTTTTGACTGTTTCCTGTCGAGTTTCTCTGTGTAGCTCTACCAGAGTCCTCCGTCACGCTTAGCCCAATTAAAAAGTCTGACAAATGATCATTCCACCAAGGTGCATCCCTACAGCTTTTGCTTGTTTATAAAGGGCAGCTCGATTCATGTGCTCCAAGTATTACTTCATTTACTTCTTTCAGGTCGCTTTCCAGCTCCACATGGTGCTTAGTGGTTCCTCTGGTCTGAATGCGTGCTAAGTTTGCTTTCAGACTGGTGCTGTATTATTCTCAATCTGTTTTCTTGGGATTCTTTCTGAGGACTGGCTCAAGAGGATCGGTTTCTAAACTGAATGTGATTATTCTATGATCATAAAGGGAAGGTACATTCAATGCAGGTCAGTAATAGACCAGTTAATAAATATTTAATGTCAAAAAGTTGAGAAAAACTGTTAATGATATATATCTGCGTTTTATAAACAAAATTGTTTCAAAAATTGCCATGAAAAATACAGGTCTCTATTTACAAAAATTAAATTAAAACTTTTGGTAAAACTATTTTACAAAAAATAAAGGAAAACATTTGCATAGTCGAAATTTAACGAGATATCTAAAAAATATATTTTTCAATTCTTAAATTTTCTCTAATGTCTTCGAAAGTATAAAAGATTTGACAACTCTGTCAACTAAATTACATAATCAATATTAATCGTAATATCATTTAGAAGTTTTATTTCAATGCCAATGTCTATTTACTGAATTAACTATACCTGACGAGTCGTTTTTCATATACAGATTAATTATTGTCTTTAAAGTATTCTATTATTTTTATTACAGTCAAAATAGTCGAAACTCATATAATATCTTGGAAATAGTAAATGTACTATAAAAATAATTAAAAACATATCGGTTAAGCTTTGGAAAATCAGGAAAGGTTTAACTTAGTAATAATTATGTGTTTTCCATGTAAGAGCAGTGTTTGACCCAGCTCCACATGCGAACAAATAATTTAGTTCTCCGTCTGAAGGTGCCAGACATTATTTTTCTTAACTTTTTTAAGCTACTGAAAATTTTAATGCCAATTTAATCAACGGCGATCAGATTCATATTAATGTTGGATTAAGGTCAATTTCCAAACACGATAATAACGTAAGGTTGAAAGTGTCAATAGTGTTTTTTTATAGTTAAATGGTTATTATTTCTGGCAAAAAACAAGTCAGCTAAAAGTTTCTGCTGCCATCCCCACCAATTTCTTTAAACTTAAGAGATAACAAGATAATCAATAGTCTTTATTAAATCTTAGAAACAAAATTTTTACATTCTGTGATCCATGAAAATTAATAAACATTTAATGGCAAAATGCCAAAATTTTCTCTTACATCAAGTTCTGAGATTAATTTTAGACAAACAATCGTACATCATATTGATTAATTGTATACAATGTGTGTTTTAAATTTTCTATAAAAAATACTTTGTAGCGTCTGATTTTGCCGCCTTCAAAATATCTGACGTGTACACATTTTATTTTTACTGTATTAAAATTATTAAAAATGTTTTATTAAAGTTTAAAAATAAAATTTAGGGGTGTTCTTTAATAGACGTTTTTTTGACTGGATTTTTTAACATACTTTTTGACTGATGTGTCGAATTGCTGTATGATGAACCAAAATTTTTTTGAATGAGTCATTGTCTGTTTATAATAACTGTATTATTGAAAAAACCGCGTATTAATGAATATATTAATAATTGTAAACAAAAGTAAATTATTATAAGGGTGATTATCAGAAACCGGAAATCGAATTGGTAATTTGTAATATTAAAATTAGTTTTAGTTTTGTAATAAAATAATAATTCAGGAGGACCTAAAATTTGAAATCACGTTTCGTACATTCGATAAAAGAGGTAGTAATTACATTTCAAGATCCAGAAAATTTGACTTACACTACTTACCTCACTCAAAATAATTCAAGTAACTTTATTCACTGTACGGTTGTAAATAAAGAATAATATAAATATAACGTGTAGTAATTGAGCATTTACCACTCCTGCGTAAAATCAATCAATCTTATGAAATTAGAAAAACCACCCGTACCATCTAAAGTTTTATCTAATCCGGTATAATATCCTCGGTATACTGCTAAAAGTGATCAAATACACTTTTACCGGTTGTGAACAGATTTACGTTTTTATTAAAAAAAAAATAAATTGTTCCAAAAATTATTTCATTGGGACCAATATCTTTTCAACTGGATATAATCACTAATTTAAAGTCATCTTAACACAATTCATGTGTCCTGAATTAATTTATAGAAGACTGTGAATGTTGAATTGGTCCCATATTGTGTGTTATTCATACAAATACACATACATATGTAAATGAAAATTTATTTAAATATGTGTATATTCTGGCATCAATTTTACTGCAATTAACCCGAGACTATTGGATTATATGTTTATTATGGTCACAATATTTTTTGTTCAGAAACTTGACTTAAAGATATTTAGCATAGATACTCGGTATGATTATTTGAATGCCCGAACAAAATATATTTTGAATTTTATTTTTATTTAAACAAAGACAGTAATTTAAAAAAAAACTTTATGGATGTTACGGTCGATTCTGAGATCCTTTATCAAATATTATTGATTCTTCATTAAATATTAGAAAGAATGGTACTTACAGGTCAAGTTTTCTGGACCATGAAATATACTCAAAACTATCCCTCTATCTGACGAAGAGAGTTGCAGCTTAATCTATTTGTTGTTCGAATTGGGACAAAAAAACCAATTACTGAATTACAGTTTGACCTAAAATACATTAATATTTGAAATATCGTAAACATTTTGTGAACTCTAGAATAATTATATACTGCCTTTATTAAATAAATTTAATAGTGTTTTGATTATGTGAGTATTTTTATTTCTTTAGACAAGATTTCAAATAATAGTCGGCCACTTTTTAGCCACAGATAATATACTAGTTAAAATAATGGGTAATTTATTTATAGTTTGGTTATAGCTCACATATAATAATAATATACTTTTGTAACTTCTTGCGTGGCTTAATTATGAGTAGACCCACCAGTTTTTCCTCTGCGAAAATTCTCGTAGTTGGTTTATTCTTTTTCCAATTTCTTCCGTAACACGTCGGTTTCTTGTGGTAAGAAAATTTATAAATATAAATTTCTTATTACTTATTATTAGGTTACTGAACAAAAAGCGGGGTAAAATAATTGCCCGACAAAAACTGTGGTTTATAAAGGGTGGCCATCACTCTCAACATGAAGATATGATAAATTTTGGAGATTAACTGATAACAAGCTAATTTTTTCAAAATTTTTTTATAAAAATATAAAAGCCACCAATGACATTGTCTGACAAATTACATTTTCTGATTTTCCAGTCCGATATATTGAAGTCGTCGCTCCCATGACCGCACGGTGTTTATTAATAACAATTTTTTTTCTAGTTTTTTGGTTTTGCGAAAGACAAAACAATATGACTAACGAGTTGTCCGACAAGAAAACAGCTGTTTAAGATAATTTTTCCCATTTTTTTTAAATTGCACCACTGTTGCAAAATAAGACTCAACGCAACCTATATAAAACTTCTTAGTTTTGATAATGCTTCATCCAGGGGCGGATCCAGCCTCTCTCCTTAGGGGGGGCGGTGATATCACAAAAGAGAAAGCAAGTTGTCGACGGGGGGGGGGGGGGAATATTCCCCTTTCTAGTATAAAAGACAGGGTCGGGTAAATTTTTCTGAATTTCAAGCTCTTGGAGAGGGGGGATGCTAGCAGCATAAACATTTCTAGAATAAAAGAACTCAAGGTTCTTGGGGGGCGGCTATCGCAAAAAAACAAGTTGTCAACGGGGGGGGGGGGGGGAGTGCCAGCAGCTTACACATTCCAAATATAGAAGGCAGAATCGGTTCTATTTATTTGAACTCTGAGCTCTTGGGAGGGAGAGGGCGATCGCAAGCATACACATCCCTATACTCTATTCATGAACTAGAGAGAGTAATAAAACTGTTACCGAAACCTCCAACATACCTGCTCCAGTGCTGCAGGTAACTGATGACTGCCGTAAATCTAGTTATATTTAAATATTATAAGCTTTTATAAATTTACTGCAACAATTAAATTTCGGGATTTACCTGAAATTAAATGAACTGAGTTTTGGAAATTGCTCAGAGAACTTAATTTTTGCTGGGAAAAATCAAATAGGAAATCTGTTCTTATAGATTGTTCGGAAACTGTCCGTTGGAGAAGGAAATATCTCTCTCGAGTAAAAGATAAAGTTGCTAGAAATAATACAACTTACAAAATTAGTAATTTAACTAAACTTTTGAAAAATTTTTTTGAATCAAGTTACTGCGAAAAATTGGGAAAAATCCATATAATAAAAGAATAAAACAAAATGTGGACATTCGATCTCATGATCAGTGAGATAGAGGAACCAATTATAATTAATCTGAGCGAAGATAGCTTCACTGACTTTGATTACAAATTAGATACGTAATGTTTACCAGTGTAAACACAATTCATTATTTAAATTTTTCTTTTTGTTGTATTTTATTGTTTAATGTTGTTTGTATATTTTTTATATATTTTTATTTGAGTGTGCCCCACTCTTTACTTATATATATATATATATATATATATATATATATATATATATATATATATATATATATATATATTTAATTCCAAATAGTCGTAATTTCTTTATTATTCTATTATTGTATTTGTGTCTTTTTCTTAAGTGTGTAGAATTAACACGTTTATTTTATGATTTTGGGGCTAAAGGATTTCCATACAATAAAGTAAATTAAATTAAGATGTCAGTGCAATAGAAATAAAAATAAGTAGGTCTAATTTTAACTGTAACATATAAAAATTAATTACATTTGGATCCTTTTTTAGTGTTTAATTTTAATTCTGCAGATGGTTTTAGAAATAAACTGAAACGTCAAACGTCCTAAAAATGTAAAAAGGGTAAAAAATTATTTACTACTCTCTCTAGTTTTTGAATAAACTGTAGTATAAGAGGCAAAATCGGGTCTATTTTCCTGAACTCAAAGCTCTTGGGGGGGGAGTGATCGCCCCCCACCGCCCCCCCCTTGGACCCGCGCCTGGCTTCATCCCAGACCTACTTTGTTTAAAGTAGCGCCATATTAAATGTGTGCTTTTCTACATGTACTGCAAAGTTTATTTGTTTTTGACCCTGTATAAGGTATCTTCATGAAATAACTATTTTTGAAAGCTTAATTTATGTCTAAAAATAATACATATTATAATTAAGACAAACAAGTACACAGTCTCATCAGTAAAGTCTGCATTAGGTGGAAAATAAATTTTAAATGCGTTAAATTGATATATTATGATTTTTTTATTAGACAATTTGAGTCTTTTCAGTTAAACTATTTTCTTAATATTAATGTGTATTACTTCTAGATACAATAGAAGCTTTCAAAAATAGTTATTTGATGAGATTACCTTATACAGGGTCAAAAACAAATAAACTTTTCATCACATGTGACCACACTTTAAACAAAATATGTCTGGAATGAAGCATTGTCAAAGCTAAGAAATTTTGTGTAAGTTGAGTTGAGTCTTATTTTGCTGAAATTTTGCATATGCGTTAAAATTTGCATTTAGATAAATTTTCCTAATAACTTTTTTTGATATTTTGAGATATAACCCCACTTTTGAATTTTTTTTGGAAAAAATTAAGATTTTACCGATAATGCTAACCACGTCACTACTATTTTTTTGGTTAATTTTCATCTCGATCGAAGCAGAAATTGTTGCCAAAATCGAATAAAGCTATTAATAAAAAAAATCCTATATGATACGGACTTTACTGGTCACACTGTATATGTTGAGAGTGGCGGCCACCCTTTATAAAACACAATTCTTGTCGGACAATTGTTTTTCACCGTTTTTTGTTCAATAATCTAACGCTTACAATTAGAAAAAAATTTGTATTTATAAATTTTCTTACCACGGGAAATCGATGTGTTACGGAAAAATTGGAAAAGAAATAAACCGATTACGAGAGTTTTCGCGGCGAAAAAACTTCTCGGTCTACTCATAATTAAGCCAAACAATAAGTTACAAAAGTATATTAATGTCTTATATGTCGGCGGGCTCCAAGATTATTACCATCTCTAAATATTATTTATAATTAAATTACCTTCGCCATAAGGTCAAGAAATAGCTAAAAATATTATTGACGAAATGGCGATTTAAGATGTAATTAAAATGTTTCTTCTGTACTTGAATCTAATATGGTAGAACGGAGTTATTTGGGACAAATTTTAAACATTTGTGTCTATTATTTTTTACTTCCATGAGATAAAATTATCAAAATTATACTTTTGGTAAAGTAGGGGTGATTAGTACCTTTATCAAATAGGACAGAGTATAAATTTTTGCCCGTTACCTCAAATTATCCCATAGGGTGGAGATATTTAGGATTCTCTAAAGATTGCATCAGAAACCAAAAAATACCTGCTATTGTAGTTATTTGGGACAACTAAAATTAGTTAAAAAATAAACTACAGTAACAGTTGGTACTAGAATGTAAATAAAAAACATTATAAAACTTAAAATGTTAGTTTTATTGATTTTACATAAGTAACATTTCAGAAAATAGGTAATAATTCTTTACGTTACAACATACTAAAACATAGAACAGAGTTTGAATTAAAAACCATAAAGCTATTCCCCTTGAATCCGCGCCTACTTGGACTCCTAAATTAATATTTGGTTAAATAGGTAAAGACACGAGATCCGGTCAAATTTCAGAATATCTTGTGACGTCACCTACCCTGAAGAATGAATTATTGAATTAGCTTTAGAACAAGTGTAATTTTATGATCATTTGTAACATTTGTAACAATGTTGCATTTGTCTGCCGGTATAGTCGAGATTTGTTTATTGTTCTTATTCTACTTGATTTTGGATGTTTTCAACTAAATTTTAATATAATGTTATATACAGATTTATACAAAATATGCTATGGTTCACATGTGTAAATAAGTCTAACAAGGAAGGTACTTGAAGTGTCCGGCTAGGATTTTAATGAAATTTAAATATGTTGTAGAGGGTGCAAAAATAAGAGACACGTATTTTTTTTTATCTGCGGAGATTCATTTTAACGGGGTGAAAACCGCCCTCAAAGTTCATCCTTAAAAACACTATTTTTGAAATATCTCAGGTTCTAAGTGAGATATCTTTACAAAACAAAATAAAAATTACTCCTTGTTCGAAATAATGTTAAACTATGGTTGTTTCATCCCCAAGGATATCAACCCTTATTTTTGTAAAGGTAAACCATCTATTCGCGCACATAATTTAATTCTAAAAATTACGAAATTTAATAAAATTGTTTGAAAATATTTTTTCACATAATTAATTGTAGTTGACACCTCTTGCGGTTTTCAAAAATAAACTAGTAAAAGAGGTAAAGAAGGTGAGTCACTACCAAATACTCTTTTTTAATATCTCAAGTTCTAATTAAGGTAACTCTACAAAACAAAATGAAAATTATTTTTTATTTGAAATGAAGTTAAACTGTAATATTTTCCCCGTCATGTATAATTCTTAAAATTGCCAAATTTCAGTTGATATGAAAGTTACAGAGCTTACTGAATTTTTTTTAATTAATAAGAAAATTATGGTATTTTCTTTCCCAAAGGATTTCATCCCTTATTTTTTATTAGGGTAAACCATATATTTGCACAAGTGATTTAATGGTAAAAATTATGAAATTTAATGGAATTGTCTGAAAATATTTTTTCCACGAATACCATAAGTCACTTAGGTTGTCGTGTTTCGGGGTTTCTAAAAATACTCTAGTAAAAGAATGTGAGACACCCCCAAAATACTTTTTTTTACATCTCAAGTTCTAATTGGGATAACCTTTCGAAACTGGAAATTAGTTTTTATTTGAAATGAAGATAAAATATAGTATTTTGCACCCTCAAGAATATCATTAGAAAAATGCCACTTCATACATGTATAATTGTTCTTAAAATTGCCAAATTTCAGCTGATATGAACTTTTAATTAATAAGTATATACTTATTTCAGTGGTTAAGCATTTATGTCTATAAATTATTTTAATTCAGGACAAATAGTCATTTCTAATTCTGTATCGTTCATTTAAATTAAAATTTGACAATTTTAAGAATAATAATATATGTATGAAATGACGGTTTACTTTTTGAAAAAATAAGGAAAAATATTCTTGAGAGTGACAGTACCATAGCTTAACATTATTTCGAATAAAAAGTAATTTTAATTTGTAGAGCTATCTTAATTAGAACTGGAGATATTGAAACGTATTTGGGGCGGCTCACTTTCTTTTACCAGTATATTTTATGAAACCCCGAGATCCGTCAACTTAAATTACTTATTGTAATTGTAAAAAAAAATATTTTGAACAAATTTGGTTTAATTTCGTAATGTCCAGATTTAAATTAGGTAAATGAACTACAAGCTTAACCCTCATAAAAAGTAAGAGATGATATATATATATATATATATATATATATATATATATATATATATATATATATATATATTTTTCTAATATTTTCTTGGGTATAGGTTTTTCATTAGAGAAACAAAGGACAACAATTTTCTTTCTGACGTTTCGCTCTACATAGCGAGCTTCTTCAAAAGAGCTTGGTATATTTATTTTACATCTACAAAAATTACAGAATTTTTTATATAATAAACATATATCACAGTAATTACATTTTTATATTTTTAATTTAATTAAAATTAATAAAAACAAAACAGATTTTAAAATAGTCTTAAAGTTTAAAATTCAAAATTTAAAACAATACAAACAGGTTAAAATAGTGAAAATTATAAAATAGTACATACCTTGAAAGTAGTTTTGTGTGTATGTTTAAAAATAAATTCAATTATGATCTTTGGTATGCAATTTGTATGGGTAGATTTATTTTTATAAAAAGCAAAAAATAGGAAAAAAGATTATTATTTATTTTTTTAATGACGTTCTTTCACCTGTATGAGTGTATATGAAATCGTTCCAAGCATCATTACATTATTTCTCATATTTATTATAGAGTCGCTTCAAGCATGTTTTATTCAAAAATCAAATTATAGTATATCTGACTTAAATTTTTGACATCTTGCTTGTCATTTACAACATTTTTATCTTTTTTTATGTGTATCATTTCTTTGATGACTAATTTATGATAATTTCTGTCAGTATCTAAAACATGGGTGTTTTTAAAATCAAATTCATGCTTAGATGTTTGTTCATGCTTATGTAAAGATGTCGATGCGTTTTTAGTGTACTTGTGTCCATTCACTCTATTTTCAATATATTGTGTCGTCATGCCAATGTATTTCTTAGGACAATTTAGGCATGGAATTGCGTATATTACGTTAGATCTTTTTTTGGTGGGAACTTTGCTTTTTAACTTCGTATAAAATGACCCAAGTAAATTGTTCGCCTTATGGCATACCGTTATGTTATGTTTATCCAAAATATATTTTATTTTTTCAGACAGTTGGTATATATACGGTAATGCAATGAAAGTGTTTTGTGTTTTGGTATTGTTAATTTTATTTTTTTTGTTTGTGTTATAATGTAAATAGGTTCTTTGTTTAATTATTTTTTTTATGAGTAGTTTAGGAAAATGGTTCATTATTAGGGTCTCTTCCACTTTTTTTAGCACTTCTGGGCGAAATTCGGGTGAAGATAATTTTATAGCTCGATCAACTAAGCCGATTATGACACTATTTTTTTGTTTATTTGGATGTTCAGAGTTAAAATTCAAATACCGGCCCTACCAAGTATTTTTCGTGTACCATTTTGTATGAAGACTATTATCCGTCTTATTTCTGTGTATAGTTAAGTCTAAAAAGTTTACTTTTTGTTCTATTTCAATTTCAGCTGTAAATTTCAGTTTTGGGTGGAAATTATTAAAATATTGTAACAAGCTATCTATTTTGTTTTCGGGTACAGCAGCCAAACAGTCATCTACATAGCGTTTAAAAAAGATTATATTAAAATCCAGTTTTTTCAATACTTCTTCTTCTACATATTCCATAACTATTTGTGCTATTGTCGAGGAGATTGGTGAACCCATAGCACAACCGTCTAATTGTTGGTACAAACTATCTTTGAATTGGAAATAATTATTATTTATTGTAAGTTTTACAGATTCTATAAATTCATTGAGTGTCAATGTTGTGTGTTCTTTTAAATCGTCCCATTTTTCTTCCAAAACTTTGGGAATGATGTCATTGGGTATATTTGTATACAAAGAAACTACATCTAGTGAAACTAATTTATAATTTGTTGGTATTTGTATTGTATCAATGAATTGTTTAAATGTGAAAGAGTCTTTTATATAGTGATTATTTTTTCCTGTGATGTTTGTTAGGCAATTTGATAAGTATTTGGACAGGTTATAAAAAGGGGACTGTATGCTTGAGACAATTGGTCTGAGAGGTGTATTTGGTTTGTGTAATTTAGGTAACCCATAAATTTTTGGTGCTATAGCATTATGTATTGTTAATTTTTTACTTTCTTCCTCAGTTATATGTTGATTTTTTAATAGTTTTTTAATTAGTGCGTTATTTTTAGTTTGGAACAATTTTGTAGGGTCACTTTTAAGTTTCTTATAAGTGTTAGTATCATCAAGTAGTTCGTTTATTTTTCTATCATAATCAGATGTATTCATAATTACGGTTTTATTACTTTTATCAGGTTTGAGAATAATAATTTCCAAATTAAAATACAAAAGCAAATTAATAAAACAAAACAATTTATCAAACATAACCCTCAAATTACTATTCTCAAACCTGATAAAAGTAATAAAACCGTAATTATGAATACATCTGATTATGATAGAAAAATAAACGAACTACTTTATGATATTAACACTTATAAGAAACTCAAAAGTGACCCTACAAAATTGTTCCAAACTAAAAATAACGCACTAATTAAAAAACTATTAAAAAATCAACATATAACTGAGGAAGAAAGTAAAAAATTAACAATACATAATGCTATAGCACCAAAAATTTATGGGTTACCTAAATTACACAAACCAAATACACCTCTCAGACCAATTGTCTCAAGCATACAGTCCCCTTTTTATAACCTGTCCAAATACTTATCAAATTGCCTAACAAACATCACAGGAAAAAATAATCACTATATAAAAGACTTTCACATTTAAACAATTCATTGATACAATACAAATACCAACAAATTATAAATTAGTTTCACTAGATGTAGTTTCTTTGTATACAAATATACCCAATGACATCATTCCCAAAGTTTTGGAAGAAAAATGGGACGATTTAAAAGAACACACAACATTGACACTCAATGAATTTATAGAATCTGTAAAACTTACAATAAATAATAATTATTTCCAATTCAAAGATAGTTTGTACCAACAATTAGACGGTTGTGCTATGGGTTCACCAATCTCCTCGACAATAGCACAAATAGTTATGGAATATGTAGAAGAAGAAGTATTGAAAAAACTGGATTTTAATATAATCTTTTTTAAACGCTATGTAGATGACTGTTTGGCTGCTGTACCCGAAAACAAAATAGATAGCTTGTTACAATATTTTAATAATTTCCACCCAAAACTGAAATTTACAGCTGAAATTGAAATAGAACAAAAAATAAACTTTTTAGACTTAACTATACACAGAAATAAGACGGATAATAGTCTTCATACAAAATGGTACACGAAAAATACTTGATCGGGCCGGTATTTGAATTTTAACTCTGAACATCCAAATAAACAAAAAAATAGTGTCATAATCGGCTTAGTTGATCGAGCTATAAAATTATCTTCACCCGAATTTCGCCCAGAAGTGCTAAAAAAAGTGGAAGAGACCCTAATAATGAACCATTTTCCTAAACTACTCATAAAAAAAATAATTAAACAAAGAACCTATTTACATTATAACACAAACAAAAAAAATAAAATTAACAATACCAAAACACAAAACACTTTCATTGCATTACCGTATATATACCAACTGTCTGAAAAAATAAAATATATTTTGGATAAACATAACATAACGATATGCCATAAGGCGAACAATTTACTTGGGTCATTTTATACGAAGTTAAAAAGCAAAGTTCCCACCAAAAAAAGATCTAACGTAATATACGCAATTCCATGCCTAAATTGTCCTAAGAAATACATTGGCATGACGACACAATATATTGAAAATAGAGTGAATGGACACAAGTACACTAAAAACGCATCGACATCTTTACATAAGCATGAACAAACATCTAAGCATGAATTTGATTTTAAAAACACCCATGTTTTAGATACTGACAGAAATTATCATAAATTAGTCATCAAAGAAATGATACACATAAAAAAAGATAAAAATGTTGTAAATGACAAGCAAGATGTCAAAAATTTAAGTCAGATATACTATAATTTGATTTTTGAATAAAACATGCTTGAAGCGACTCTATAATAAATATGAGAAATAATGTAATGATGCTTGGAACGATTTCATATACACTCATACAGGTGAAAGAACGTCATTAAAAAAATAAATAATAATCTTTTTTCCTATTTTTTGCTTTTTATAAAAATAAATCTACCCATACAAATTGCATACCAAAGATCATAATTGAATTTATTTTTAAACATACACACAAAACTACTTTCAAGGTATGTACTATTTTATAATTTTCACTATTTTAACCTGTTTGTATTGTTTTAAATTTTGAATTTTAAACTTTAAGACTATTTTAAAATCTGTTTTGTTTTTATTAATTTTAATTAAATTAAAAATATAAAAATGTAATTACTGTGATATATGTTTATTATATAAAAAATTCTGTAATTTTTGTAGATGTAAAATAAATATACCAAGCTCTTTTGAAGAAGCTCGCTATGTAGAGCGAAACGTCAGAAAGAAAATTGTTGTCCTTTTTTTCTCTAATGAAAAACCTATACCCAAGAAAATATTAGAAAAAAATATTTAACAAAAGGTTTAAGATACAAAAATAAATTATATATATATATATATATATATATATATATATATATATATATATATATATATATATATATATATATATATTGAATAATAGTGGTGCAAGATGTGCCCCCTGCGGTACACCAGAGGTAACAGTTATTGGCTTTGAAAAATAATTATTTATTTTAAATATCTGATTCCCGTCCGAGATATATGATTTCATCCACTACAAAAATGAGCCCTTTATACCATATCTAGACAATTTACATAACAAAATTTCATTATTCAATTTATCAAAAGCCTTGAAAAGATCTTTGTAAATTGAGATTGACCATCTTCCAAAGATTCTGTTATATATTCAGTATATGTTAGCGATTTGTTGCTATTGACCTCCCCTTACTAAAGCCATGCTGGCGTGTTATAATTATGTTTTGAAAAGTACTATCAAGAAAATTAGTTATAATTGATTCCATAATTTTAGATATTGGTCTATAATTCGCCACACAATCTCTTTTACGAGCATTTTTGAAAATTGGACTCAGAAAGGACTTTTTTCAGGTATTAGTTAAAAAATTACTAAAAATTAGCCATAGTGGTCTAGCTAGTGAAAAGAACAATTTCTTAGAAATTTGGGAGACTATCCATCTGACCCGGGGCCCTTTCTTAAGTCAATATTATCCAACCTTTCAAGAATATTCGAAATATTAAATTTAAAACAGAAAATGTTTAAGTCAGCTAGGTTAGCGAACTCCTCCTCAAAACCGTTTATCTGATCATTCTGTTTTCCAGCATATACAGATGCAAAGTGATCTGCAAAAGCATCAATAATTTCAAATTCATTTGTTAATTGTATATTATTGTAGGTCATAACATGAGGAATACCACCTTGTTCCTTCTTACTGTTAATATACGACCAAAAATGTATATAATCTCTATGTATGCCTGCTTCAACATCTCAAATATACACTTTATAACATTTACTAGATAGATCCTTATATTGAGCGCGCGATTCTCAAAACTTATTGTAATCATATATAGATTTAGTAGATTTATATTGTTTATATAACTCATTTTTCTTTATAATACAGTCTCTAAGTTTAGGAGAAAACCATTTTGGAAATTGGACAAAATAGATTAAAATCCCTCATGTACGTGTTCGTACTGCTACACATGTGCCTAAAACGGTTTCTATGTCAAAATTAAAAATAATAAAAATACAGTTGTGATTTGTGTTAAATATGTCAAAATTATCTATATTTTCTGATGTATCTGAAATTATTAAGAAAACATAAGAAATAAAATAATATTCTATGCCATAAATACTTTGTGATAAAATAATCCTCCTTCTTACGCCTATGACAAGGATTAAAATCCTTTTGAACACTTCGCAAATCTAAATATCCATTGTTATCCAACCCAAATAGTCCATTATTATAGACCAGTTTTTTTGATTTTAAAATTTCTAACTCATTACTATGAAAAATATATGTGTCTATCAGATTTTGTCAAAGACACCGGACTAAAGAACACAGGTAGTTTGCGAAGAAAAAAAGAGTAAAAAATGATTTCTTACTCTCTATAGTCCTTGAATAAACCATAGTAAAAGAGGCAAAATCGGATCTATTTTCCTAAACTCAACGCTCTTGGGGGGGGGGGGCGATCGCCCCCCCCCCTTGGATCCGCGCCTGTATATATATATATATATATATATATATATATATATATATATATATATATATATATATATATATATATATATAGATGGGATTAAAACAACATGGTGTAACCTCACTTCAACTAATAAGTAATTTCTACTTTGTTTTATAGAATTTGAGATTTGAAAAAAATATATTTGAGGGTGACTCACCCTCTTTTAATACTTTATTTTTTGAAATTCCAATACATGTTAACTTGAGTAATTATGGTACTCATGAAAAAAAATACTTTGAAACAATTTCATTAAATTTCGTAATTTTTAGAATTAAATTACGTGCGCTAATAGATGGTTTACCCTTATAAAAAATAAGGTATGATATTCTTCAGGATGTAAATATCTTAGTTCAACATCATTTCAAATAACAAATAATTTATATTTTGTTTTGTAAAGATATCTCAATTATAACTTGAGATGTAAAAAAATATATTTTCAAACAATTATATTAAATTTCGGAATTTTTAGAATTAAATTACTTGGTTTACCCCTATAAAAAATAAGGGATGTTATCTTTGGGGATAAAAAAAACCATAGCTTAATATCATTTCGAACAACAAGTAATTTTCATTTTGTTTTGTAAACATGTCTCACTTAGAACCTGAGATATTTTAAGGACGGTTCTCACCCCATTAACATGAATCTCTGCAAAAAATACATTTCTCTTATTTTTGTTCCCTCTACAACATATTTAAGTTTCATTAAAATCGATACTTCAAATACCTTCCTTGTTAGTAAAGGCAAGGCACTTATAAGAATAGGTCAGAAAACATGAGTGTAAGAAGAAAACATTTTTTTTTGGATATGTATGTGTGATCGTCAAAAAAAAACTTTAGATTTATGTTCTCTGACTCTAAAATAGGGCTATGCTAAAAAAGAGAGAAAAATTCGGTGTTCCCTATTCTGGTGTAAAAATATGCATTTTCCTTAAAAATGTGTAGTAACAATAAATATAAAAGAGTTAACCAGCATATTTTTTTATTTAAAAAGCTTTTTTGTATTTTTTGAACATTTTTTTACACAAATTGTATTGAAATATAAACTTTATATTTCAAATTATATCTATTCAAAAATGATTTTAGCCTATTCCAAATCATACAATTGTTTACTGTCAAAATTGCTATGAATGCGTGTAGAAAAAGCTATGCTGTTTTATGTGTCATAACAAAAGTCAGGTACTCACCACACTTCTTTTTTTAAGAGATACGTGTCCTCCGCACATTTATTTATTTATTTTTGTAAATAATACAGTCCTATTTTACCATTATTTCAAATTTAATTCACTGCATTTCACAAAGGTAAACCAATATCTTTACAATGGCGCTAAAAATTGATTAGAACAGTCTTCTTATTCTTCCTGACGTTTGCAATGATCTCTTCTAGCCTTTCGGCCTTCAGCCAAGAGATTTTCATGCAAAGCAGTTATATTCTTTGGAGAGAAGCGTCCATTAAAGAACATCAAGTTTAAGCTCTACTTGCTTCCCTTCTTAATCTCTGGTTTATATTCTTTATAACTTATGTACTGTTAATGTGCCACAACAAGAAAAGGTAACAGAGGGATAAAAACTCTTCTGGTCCTGTAGAGTATCAGGATTGCACTCTGGGGAAATTCATCTTTGGGAGTTAAATCTCCCCCTTTAGGGGTTACATATTTACTATTTGAACTGGATCTGTTACCCAATACATTTTGTTGTTCTATGGTTTTCTCCCCAAAAATAACTATAGCGTCTTCCAAAATCAGGCCTTTAATATCTTGAATAAAATTTAATTTCATTATAAACTGGTCAATGAAAGTTAATGGAGAAGTTGTATGTACACTATTCCAATTTACCAATGGAACTTTTACAAGTATTTGAGAAAAGTGGTTCGTTATGGCTGCTCTGGTCATATCTCTGTATTTCTGTAGAGATAAGTGAATAAAATCTTCTTTTTCTCTGCAACCTATCTGCATACAAGTCAGATTTTGTGTTGGTACCTCTTGAATTTGTTTTCCTTTAAAGTATATCTATAATTTCAACCTCCTTTTGCGGAATATTAGGGAATTCACTGTGGTAAAGAAAGAAATTGCTATCCTTGTTTGGATTATTCCTTTGTGACACTTTTGATCTAATGTCTTAGGTTATTTTTTCTTTTCCGTAGCCTTGTGGTTTTCTTTACAATAGATGTTAGCTTTGTTGGACACTGTGTTGACATTCTGCTACATTATAACCATCACCACATTTTTAGCATCTTGTTTCCCTCCTATATTGATTACTAACGTACCAAATTTAACACATTTTAGGCATTGTAAAGGTCTAGGAAATTGATCTTAGCTTCGAAGAAGCGAATTCTAATAAATTTCGGGAAGCTTATAATTTTGAATGGAGTTATTAAATCTTCTCTATCTACACACTTAATTGAGTCATTTTCTGTGATTTTCCTACTGATGCGTCTGGCATCAATTATCGAAATGGTCGTTTCCACTTGATAGAGAAATTCCTCTGTTGTAATGTCAGTATTAATATCCCTTATAAATGCTTTGCACGATACCTGGGGCTGCTGGTGTATGCTATAAGGTTTACGGATTTAATTATATCATTATTCAGGAATTTGTTTGCTGATGACGCCGTACTGAATTCTGTAGTTAATCTAATTTTTCCTTTTCTACTGAACTTAATTAATTCATTAATATTTGAGATCTTAAATTTGTTGCTTAATAAGATCAACCAGATTCCTTTTGTAGTGTCGCACAGCCTTTTAAACAATCGATTTTTATTATTAATTTTGATTTTTGCTTTAGGAAATAAAGAAAAATCTCGGATTATTTCACTCAAGCTTTCTTACGCCAAGATGGCCGATCAAGGAAAAAAAGTGATCAAAGATTAATCAAAGTTAAGTCTCAAGTGAAAGAAAAAGAAGAAGAAGAAGAAGAAGAAGAAGAAGAAGAAGTAGAAGAAGAAGAAGTGATAATTATTACATTACACGGAAATTTTAGATTATTTTTCTGTGCCTGTCTCAATTTTAACCTAAAATTTCCCTAATCTATTCTAAGAATCGGTGATTATTTTAATTTAAAATGTGCCTAGTAGGAGTTTAAATATATATCACGTAAAATTTTATATCTGTGTAAAAAAAATACTGTATATACAAAAAACACCTGAATATACCAACTAAATGATTTATATAAGCAGTAGTAAATTTGATTGCATCTTTTTTTATTATTTCAACTGTCGTTACTCTAAGAGTCGATTACGAGGTTAGAAAGTTTCTTTAACCATGGACTTGGTGTCAGTGCCCAAAGATCTAACAAAAATTGTTGTAAAGCATGTAATTAGTAAAGCTTACAATTTCTGTAGACTACATTTTATTTATTATTGCACAACAAAATAAAACTTTTTTTTGTTGAATGAAATATTTTAATGGTTGTTTACTAACTTGAGGTTCCTAATTTCGAATCTACGCTCGGTTTTATTAGCCCGGGTTTTTTAGTTACAGCTACTTCCTTCGTTCTTACCTACATATTGAGTTTGTTCACGTTATCTATATCTATTATGCTCACGTTTTACATAAATCTTTGTAATGTCTATCATATCTTCGTCGACAAAAGTTTGCATTAACGATACATATTATTTTTGCTACATATATGAAGAATATGTTTTTCAAAAGTTTGTAGTGTATACTATTGCATAACGGAAATAAACTAGGCCTCCCTACCGATCACACATTCAACTAAAGTTAAAGAAGAATTCCTTACAATAGCATATTTCCCGAATAAGATAAAATATACCGAACATAAATGGGTAATTGGCGTTGAAATTAAGATGGTTAATTTCCTTTTGGGACCAGAAGGAGGCTATACCAAATACCCTTGTTTTATATGTTTATAGAATAGTAGAACTAAATCTGAATATTGGACAAGAAAAAAATGGCCTTCTAGGAAAGCGCTAGTTCCAGGTAGCCGTAATGTTAGAGAAGTACCTCTTGTGGAACGAAATCGCATCATATTGCCACTTCTGCATATTAAACTCGGTCTGATAAAACAATATGTTAAAGCACTAAATAAAGACAGTGAATGTTTTAAGTATATTTCGAGGAAGTTTCCGAATCTGAGTTCAGAAAAGCTCATAACACGCATATTTGAAAGCCGACAAATTCGCAAATTGGAAAGAATTGAGAAGAACGCATGAGATTTGTTTGTTTCAGTTATTCGAATTTCCTTAGGTAATGGAAAGGATGATGATTATGTTGAGCGCGTTGTAGAGATGTCTCACTTCCAGCAACTTGGAAGTAATATGAGCATCAAATTCCACTTTCTTCACAGCTATTTAGATCATTTTCCGGAAAATCTCGGTGACATGCGTGACGAATAGGGTGAACGATGCCACCAAGATATTCGTACTATGAACGATCCCATAGTCGCTGAAATGCGCATGTGATGGCCGATTATTGCTGGGGTATTTAGAATAGCATTTAGTCATTCAAAAACGATAAAAAAATGTATATAAAAGAAAATTCAAAAGTTTGTAGTTTTTTTTTTAATAAAATATTTTTGTACGACGAGAGTATTTTCTTTTAAAAGAACACCCCTTCTTATAATTCATAAACTAGAGTTGAATTTTCTCTAATTCTTGTAATTAATGGATTTTATTAATTTCTGTTCCTCATTCACATTTGGAAATACTAGTACCTTGTCTTGTCTGCAAACTGAAACGACATATTATTAGTTTTTTTGAATTTAAGTTTAAAATTAAACACTGAAGAAATTTTATACTTAGTGCAAGTTCTTTTCATAAAACCGGATCGGGATGCAGTAATAAAGAGAGAATTAAATATGTCAAAGCAGTAGATGACAAATTAAAACCCCTTATAAGAAAAATAACCTTTTTGAAAGTTCTTGTTATCACAGTAACCTAACAATATGTTTTAAAATTGCCTTGCTCATCTTCTTACGCCCAATTGTTACAATTTATTAATTAGGACACATGGAATGTTCAATCTTTTAGGCGTTACATTTATTAATTAGAAAACATGTAATGTTCAATTTTCTAAACGTTACAATACACAAAGCTTAGTTACGTCGACATTTCATTCGCAATATGTTTCTATAAATTCGCCATAACGTCAAGACACATATACAAATCGGTTCAGATAAACTACTTTTATCACTTTAAAGAATGTTTGCAGAAAGGAATTAAACCAATGTAATACTTGTGGAATTTTTCTAGATTGTATTATTTGTAATTTATGGAGTCCTTAATGATTTTCGACAGTTTTGATAATTTTTGAATGCATACTTTAGTTTCATGACGTTTATTTAGAACATTAATTCCCAAAGACGCTCATATGGACTCTTAGAGGTCGCCTGGTCCTGTAGGAGTTCAAGTCAACGGAAAAAAAGAATTGGAGGTGCATGGGATGTACACGGAAGTCCACGAAAGTGCCATAACATTTGACGAGTGGAATGAAAGGATCGATTTCTTTTATGTACGGATTTTACAAGATTTAATCTTGTGTCATTTCAACTAATAACGGTATGGATTGAATCTCAAAAATTTTTTTATTTTAATATTTTCCACTCTACTGTAACCATATAAAATTGTATAGCTCTGTGCCAAGCCTTATAGTCCGCTATAGGTAAAAATTAGTGTTGTGTTTGATATAAATTCCAAGATAGATGAGACCTATCCAGGTATGTTGTGGGCAATGTAAGAACAAACCCTACAGGAAATGTAACAGAAAAAAATAGGTTGGGGTCAAAGTTGACTAAAATAGGTTTTTTTGAATCTACGAGCCAAGGAAAGCATTTTGGAAAAAATGCTGTCAAATAAAAGTTATAAAGATTTTAAAAATCTACAATTTGAGATTTTGTGCGATAATTTTCGTCACTTTGTTATTACAAAAATTTCAAAAAACCTTTAAAATTGACCATTTTTTGCATATCAATTGTGTATTGCAAGATTAACTTTTTGTGCACTTTTTTGATTTTAAAAGGAAGCCCTCATCATTTTGAACAAAATGATATTTTATAATAGTAAATCAGATATAATTTGTTGATGAGATATTTCTATTTGTTTATCCCAAGACTCAAAATATTGAATGCTATAACTTTTTTTGGGTGGACATTTTGACCTCCACAAAGGCTCAATCTCTTTGTGAAGGCCTATATCATGTTAGGGGCAAATGAAAAAATTAATTTTCAACCCCTGTGCCATATTCATAATTTTTCAAGCTACCCTAGTTTAAAAAAAAACACCGAAATTGTTCGTTGCTGAAATACGGAAAATTTTTCCGAATGCTGCTGATTTGAAGTTGCGAGTTCAGTTTTCTCGCGCGCGCGAGAGCTCTATTTCTTTATAAAAAAAACTTTTTAAAGGGATATTTAAGGGGTTAAAAATTATTTTTTCGTTTGCACATAACAAGATATAAAAGTTTAGGCCTTCACGAAGAGATTAAACCTTTGTGGAAGTCAAAATATTCACTCAAAAAACAGTTATTGCAATCTGCATTTTGCGTCTTGGGATAAACAATTAGCAATATCTCAGCAAGAAATTATTCTATTTACTATTATAAAATATCATTTTTTTAAGAAAGACGAGGGATCCCTTTCAAAAGTAGAAAAGTGTGAAACAAGATAATTTTGCAATAAATATGCCAAATGCAATAAGACGGTCTAGAAATTTAAAATTTCCGGATTTCATCCAAAATTGTTACTAGAAGGCTTAGAAGGGTTTAGATTTAGATTTGATTAAGACGATTGAAATTCAATCCAATATGGTGGGTTGAAAGTTTTACCTTTTGGAATTTTTTCAGATTTGGTATTAGGGGGTTTTCGGGGTCGTGTATTACGAATATGAAGCTAATTTTTTACAACTATTAGGTTGATAAGATAGAATATGAGGGACTAAAAATTTTACATTTTCCGATTTTGTCTAAAATTGATATTGAGAAGTTCTTGGGACGTGTACAAACTCAATATATAGTATAAAATATATCGGGCTAAGAAATCTATCAAATTATTTAAATATCGATATTGGAAGGTTTTGAGGCCTATATTACCAAGCTAAAATTAATAGGGAATTTAAGATAGTGGATTTACTATGACAGACTAAATATATGTTTTACAGAATATCACTGGTATTTGGAGAACTCTAAGAATCAAAGAATATTTAGTGGTTCATTTTAAGATGATTTACAACTTTGGATAATATGGGTATTTTTTTGCCACCTTGGAATCATTGCGAAATGTTCTAACCTCGATTATTAGTTAGTTCAAATCATTTATGGATATCATTATGAATTCGAAACTAAAAATTTAAAAATAAATTTTTTATAAAAAAAATTGAACCGACTTCTAAAAGTACGCTAAAAAGTGAAAAATAACCATAAATTTTTATATGACATTGAAATTTTTAAGGTCGGCGCCAAATTATTTCTAAATAAAATAAATAACTACTAATATGTGCAAATTATGGTAAGAAAGCAATTACAAATAAAGTATTTTTAATCTGTTTACGCGAATCACATTTTGTCCAGTGTTGGTTTGGTGCCGACTTCAAAAATTCAATGTCATATAAAAAAAAATTTAATTATTTTCACTTTTAGAAGTCGGTTCAATTTTTTATAAAAATTTTATTTAGAACACAATTTAAATGGTACATACAAGGTACAATGTACAAATTTTGTAAGAGTTTCTTACTAATAACAAGAGGTGTACCGTATACTACATATGACAATAACAAACAATACTTTTTGATAAACATTCTGCATTAAACTTTAGTTATCATTTCTAAGTGTAAAGGTAAGGCAAGGTGTGTGATCCAACCTAATAAATAATAATTAGCTAATATATATGTAGAAAAAACTAGATGTAACAAAAACAGTAGAAATCTGTTTGTAAAGAAAATTTTCTTCTATTTTATTTATAACATTTTTCATAAAATTGGTATTCTAGGAGTTATTGTCTCTCTTACAACTTTCCCAAAACTAGAAAAATACCTTACTAGCCTGATGTAACCACGTATATAGATGACCTAATTCTTATTCAATAACCAGATATACAGTCAGGTAGATAGCGCTACCATGGGTACATTACTATCTCCAGCTATTGCAAATAAATTAATGATCTATTCTGAAATCAAAACTCTTCAGGAATCCTACCTTAAATGCAAAATGTGGTGTCGCTACATAGACGACATATTTGTGACATGGCAATATGGTGAACAACTTCTCAATTGCTTCCTGACCTCTACACCTGAAAATACAGTTGACTCCGGGCTTGAAAAAAGCAATCAGCTCCCATCCTTAGACGTCCTAGTATAAATACAATGAATGGACGACTGCAACATACAATATATCGAAATCTAATACGAAAAAATAGATCAATGCCACTCATAAATATAGGGCATAACCAACATCCTAATGTCAAAATCCCCTCATCCAATTGCTAACCAACGAATAGAAATACAGCTTAAAAAAAGCTCTCAAACAAGGTGATTACAAATCACTAGCTTTAAACAAAGCAAAACTGCAACAAAATTCACCTATCCACAGCTGACAGATCATCGTACTTCAAAAGTCGAGCGCACAATAAATAGAATCGACAGATAACTATGAAAACATAACATATAACCTCCTCTAAATCACAAAAGTTGATAGGTTAAGCTGTAAGAAACTCAAAGACCTAGATAATCAAGGAATGTTCAAGATCGCATGCGGCATGAGTAGTAAAACATACAGTCAACCAAACAAAAGTATAACAGCAAGGCTAGAAGAACATAAACTCAGTATTAATAATAAAAAGACAACAACATCTCTTTTCTAATATAAGTTCACAAGAGGTCAAAAAATTAATTTTGACAACTGCCAGAAAATTCCGACACAAAATATTATAAGGCAAGATTGTTTAACGAGTCCATTGAAATTAAAACGAGAGGCACTCTGAATAAAAGATATAATGCATTTAACCTTTTTTTCCAAAATTCTCTTCACACCACCAACGGCTCTCCAAAAGGGGACGAGCCAACTTCAAATAATACTCTACGATCACGCATAAAAGCACATTCAACTCCCTTAGTTCATCGCCAACTCACAAACGGAGAAGATGCCAAATGAGATTTTGGCAAAAGGTGTGCCAAGAAGTCGAATCAAAGGACGCATGTACTCCGGAATTAACAATATATAAATTTAAACACACACACATATATATTTGTAGTCGGGACAGCTGAATAAACAGGACGGTGCTTTAAATATTCCAATTATGAAGAAGGCAGTAATAAAAACTCAAGAAACAAAACAACAAAAAAATCACGAAATATATGAGGGAACAGCAGAAGGAGTCTGCGAAGCTGCTCTTTCAATTAGAAAGCAAGTCAGCTTAACAAAACTCGAAAGACAACAAAGACCACTATCAGTTCGAGACGAACCGCACTTGAAAATGCCAAATAAAATTTGTTGTTTTTAGCTGAGTTTTAGTTAGAGTTTTCCGTATATATAAGATGTTTTGTGCATCATCTATCTTGTTAAGGTTTTCAGTTGCTTCTCTGATGATGCGCGTTCTATAGTGCGATCTCTTTGGTTTTCTGGAAATTTTTAGTGTGTCCTGCCTTCTGATGATGTTTGAATAAAGCTGATGTGGTTTGCTTATTCTTTGTGCTATTTTTATATTCTGGGACTCTGATAGAGATTCTTCTGTTTGTTTGGCCGATGTATTCTTTTTCACAGTGTCTACATGGACTCCCTGGTTTTCCAAAGGTATTTTGTCTTTAGAATTGCCCAATAATGCATGTATTGTTGTTTGTGGCTTGTAAATTGTGCATATGTTATGTCTCCTCAGAATTATTTCAATTACGTCTCTTACACCTTTTATGTATGGCACTGGTTTGGGTTTATCATCATCTTCTTTTTTCTCTGCTATTACATTTGTGTTCTATTTTATGGCCTTTTTGATATTTTGTTCTTTGTAGTTGTTTTGTTTTAGAGTTGTTGTGATGTTGTTGAATTCTTCTTGGCGGTTGGTAGATTTGGTTAGTCGCAAGGATCTGGAGATCACTGTGTTGGCGACTGGTTGTAACTGTGAAGTATGATGGTGAGATTCAGCATTTAGGTATCTGTTTGTATGTATGTATGTGTTTTCTGTAGATATATAATTGATGCTTAGGTCGTCTTTTCTGGTGATACGAAGGTCAAGGAAAGGTAGTTGCTTATTGACCTCGACCTCGAATGTCAACTATATGCGGTGGTGAATGCTATTTAGTTCCTCTAAAAATATGTCTAGGTTGGATCTTCCGTGTGGACATATAATATGATAACGTTTCAAGAGTGATGATTTTGTTTTGATTTTTCTTAGGGCTTCTTTTTAGAAATATTTCATAAAAAGGTTTGCGATGACTGATGATAGCCAGGGTTGGGAAAAAAACACATTTTTTTTTAAAAGAACAAAACATTGTGTTTTATTTTAAAAACAAAAAAAAAACATGTTTTTCATTAATACCTAATTCCTGTTTAATTTACCTTGTTTTAAATATGTTTTAAACTTAATTTTAAAAGAAGTATTATATATAGGTTTGAAAAGAAAAAAGTGTAAGTAATTAAAAATGTTTAATTATTTCGATTAACGATTATAATGTCACTGCATTTACTTTTTTTTTTCTTTCTCTTTCTGCCTTCTTCAACTCCTCAATCCTTCACGCTCACGTTCTCAAGCGAGCTATGTGGAGTCAGCGCCCTCATAACTGCAACCAATTTTGCCGCTTTCTCTGTCCCGAGCCTGTTACGTAATTTGGAATGTACCAATCCGAAAGTGGAAAATAATCTTTCGATTCCTGCAGAAGACGCAGTCGCAGTAAATAACTGACTTGTGATGTCGAGCATCCCTGGATCCAGTTTGGTCCCAAGTGATTTCCACCACACTGAAACGTGCATTTTCTTTAAAAGATCTTCCTTAAACATGTATTCCAGAAATGGAAAACTTCTCGCCCGGTACGTCAGGACATCTTTCATTGCTTGCGGACAGCTTGAATCTATGAACTCCATGCCCATTGTGTCCTCCTTTTCTGATAGTCCTTCACCTTTATAGTTAAGGTCTAATATATAAGCAGCAAAATGTGCAGGTGTCATTGCGGCTTTAAATCTTGCTTTAAGTTTCTTCTGGTAACCAGTCCGATGAGAGGAGATCTTTCCATATATGTGTACAATCGCTTAGGACGCACATATCTTTCTGAATGAGATCATGCGCTTTTGATACTTTCTTCAGCTTTTTGAGATAGTTCTCAACATTTTCTTTAAACTCAACATCTTGGACATTCCTTACGATTGTTAAATCTAATACAGACCTGTGCTCGCTGCATACTTTGACAAGACAGTGCCAATTGTTGACATATGATTCGAGACAATCTGCTAATGTATTCCAACGTACATCTTGAGGTAGTACGAGTGCTTTTCCACCGGCTTCCTTTTACTTTACTTGTGGAATTAAATTCGATATCGTTTGGCTTTCTCTAACTAAACACAACAAAAAATTCAGGAAATTCCCGAGATTTACCAGTATATTCGCCGCACGTCAGGGGAATCCCGCATACTGATTTCAAAGTTGCCATCTCTTAGGTAAAAAATATACTACAAAATAATAATATTTCTAACTAATATAATATACTATACTATAATCCGGCCAAAAACAGTTCAAATAAACGGGGAGCTACCATAACTTTATACTGCACACCACTGAGAACAACTGAGACCTTGTAGGCTATGTTTTTTAATTTCCAAACGTCTGTTGAAACTTCATATATATATATATATATATATATATATATATATATATATATATATATATATATATATGTATATATATATATACATATATATACATATATATATATATATATATATATATATATATATATACATATATATACATATATATATATATATATATATATATATATATATATATATATATGTATATATATATATAAGTATATATATATATATATATATATATATATATATATATATATATATATATATATATATGGAACTAAGCAAAATTCACATGTTAAACGGATTCATGCATAGCTCAATAGTCAAGAGATTAGTAATTTCATTTTTTTCCTAACATCATCTATGACATTCCTGATACATAATCAACCGCAACAAATAAATAGGCATCCGAGTAGTAGATAATTAATTCCATTATAACATAACTGTGCATATACAAAAAATGATCTTAAAAAAATGTTCGCCCATGTTGAGCCCCTAGGGGACGCCTCTGGACCTCCCATTTCCGTTTTGCTTTCATCGAGAATCGAGCGCGTCGAGTATATTGAATACCGGATGCCTAATGCGGACAAATTAAACATACCCAGTGAATTTAAAAAGGTTTTCATATCCCGCAAAATTTGATGGGTTAGAACTAATTGGCATGATGACCTTATACTAACTAAAAATAGAAACGTTACCAAATTGGGGGGAAACTCATGTGTTTGGTACTGGAAAATTTAACGAAAATAATTATTATGCTCGGGTAAGTTAAGCAGAAAATATCAAAAACACTTGGGGCAGGCATGTGAAAATTAAAAAAATATATATTATACAGTTTTGAACGGAACATGCTCGACTGATAACCCAGATTACTTATGGCAATAATTTTACTTTTATGGAAGAAGCGATGACGTTAAATAACGAAAAATAGCTGAATTTTATCTGCTGAAGATACTTGAAAAACATTCATTTTATTTTTAATTTATCAACTAATAACAGAATGCTATTTAGATAAATTTGAAACTAAGCGAAATGTACCTAATGTCCCTTAACAAGAGGTATATTAATTGTCTAAACCAAGACCGGATCCCCAGACAGGGGCCATTGGACCAAAGTTAGACCCTATACGGTCCGGAATATTGCAGCCAAAATACGTGACTATCAAAAAGTTTTACTTTTGGAAATATGGGGATCTAATATAGTTACTTTTTAAAATTATTTTCATATTATACAGGGTGTCCCAAAAGCTCTGAAAGTATCAAAGTTGTTTTTTTTTAAGTGGAAGTTTATTATTGCATTTTTGTATTCTCCGATCAAAATAAATGCCTATTTTTAATATGGTTTATAGTACCTAAACCTGAAGGGTTTTTAAATAATTTCAATTTTAACAAAATCTGACCTAATTTTCGTGTTTTAAATACTTAAGAAGTATTCCAGTTATGTACTCGAAATTTACACTAAAGTGTAACAATAAATCATATTTTATATCCCAATTATAATAAACTCGCTATATTATACAGGGTGCCCAAAAATTAAAACTAATCAAATAAGAACTTTAAGTGGCTATAACTTGAATAATTTAAATAAACGCTATACTTTTTAGCTCACCAGTAAATGTACCTTTTAAATACCTATCGAATGGTGTAAGGGTGTTCTATAGCTAAGTCTTCGCGTTTTCACCCAATACGCCAAATTATCGTTCTCTTCACCATTTTGTATTTTTTAGATAGATGTTCTAATGTATCTAGTGTCCTATGACATTCAAAAACGTCCGATAATTAATTTAATCAATTTAGTCTGCAAAGCCTTTTGTTACATTAGCGGTATTATTTTTTGTAACTGTGAAACTTCATTTATTGAATTGAGTTATGTGAATATTATCCTGTTATTGCTTTGTCAAAATGAAGATTTATCCAAAGGAAATGGAAAATGTCATCAAAATTGTTTTTTAGCTTCTCGAGTCTATGCTCAAAGGTTCCTGAAAGAAATCATCCTAAACCAGTTGTTTTTGTGAAACTATAAAACTAGTTTCGCGAAAGGGGAAGTGTCAGTTATAAAAAACCTGTTATAAGAAAACTGGTCACTGAGGATAAAGAAAATGTTTTTACTGTACTTGGTTCAGTGATCGAAAATCCCAATATTAGTCAGAATCATATATCCGAAAATACTAACATTAGCCAAGCAAGTGTTTCAATGATTCTTAACAAATACAGATTTAATCCTTATAAAATTCAGCTATATCAAAAGCTTCACGGAAATGATTTTGACAACCGAACTGAATTCTGCTTGTGGGTGGTAGATAAAGTGGAGGAAAATGGAAACTTTTTTGATAATGTGTTGTTTAGTGATAAATGTACTTTTCATAACAATAGTTTCGTAAATAGACACAACTTTCATTACTATTCTGATTGACATCCGCATGACTACAGAGTTATGAGAAACCAGAATAGGTGGTCGGTTAATGTGTGGGGAGGAATAATGGGTTCATACTTAATTGGACCCCAGTTTTTTGAAGGACCTTTAAATGGTTTGATGTTTCGCGATTTTCTTTTACAGCAACTTCCAGTGTTATTAGAAGATGTTCTTTCAAATATTAGAACAACTGTGTAGCTTCAACTGGATGGAGCTCCGCCTCATTATCATCGCGAGGTTCGACAATTCTTAAATGTCAACTTTCGGAACAGGTGGATTGTGAGAAACGGATTTCAAAATTAGCCCCCGAGATCTCTGGACTTAATTGCACCAAATTTCTTTTTATGGGGATATATGAAAGGAAATATCTACAATGCGTCCTCGACAACACCATCAGATATGAAAATACGCATAAGAGACGCTTTGCAAAGTGTACCTTCGCAAATGTTGTCCAGAGTTAGCAGTGGTTTCGAAAAAAGAATATGTAAGTGTTTGAAAATGGATCATCGACATTTCGAACATCTACTATAATTTTTTTTTCTGTTTTGTTGAGTCGTCAATATGTTATTACCATTATTGGTGTTATAGACTGCTGGACTACTATAAATTGCGCTTCGAGTTTCTAAACATTTATAAAGATATTCCTGATTATTATTCTTCTGGTCGTGAAATACCTGCCATGTTCAAATGTCAAAAGCAACTAGATATATTAGAACATCTATTCAAAAGACACAAGATGGTGCAGAAAATGATTATTTGACATATTTTGTGAAAACGCGAAGACTTGGCTATAGAACACCCTTATACCATTCGATAGGAATTTAAAATGTACATTTTTTGGTAAGGTAAAAAGTTATCATTCTATTTAAATACATATATATATATATATATATATATATATATATATATATATATATAGACACACACATACGCGCTCCAGCTCCTTAAAAAGTTTATATGCCTCCCAAAAAGGGCTGACTCGATCCTGCATTTAATTTCTTTATCTGGATCAAACTGTTCAATAATATAACATCCAAGATACTTCAAGTGAAAGAGCCTTTCAACGATTTGTCCGTTTATAGCAACGTCTGGACGACTGAAAATAATAAATTTAGTTTTAGTAACATTTATGTCCCGTTTCTTTCCCAACCCTATTGACAGAATCTAAGAGTAGCTGTAGACCCTGAAGATTATCGCTTATAATAGCCATATAATCGGCATAACGAATCGAGTTTATTAGTTCACCATTGACTTTAACCCCAGTTACATAGTACTTCTTTAAAAATTTTGTCTGAATATAAATTGAACAGAAGTATATAGAGAATACATCCCTGTCTCGCTGAATTTGACATTCCTTGGTGAGTTTATCAGTAACTTGGACCATTGTCCTTTGATGCCAATATAGATTTTATATAATCAGCGATTTCTTGTCATCAACACCAACATTCTTCAATATATCTATGAGCTCTACATGTAGTACCATGTTAAACGCTTTCTCGTAATCGATAAAGCATACGAAAGTGCTTTTACGTTGTTCTCGGCCCTTTTGGAGTGTATCTGCTACATCTTTTGATATATTGTTCATTTGATACTATTATAAAAACAGATTTCAGCCATTCTTCTGATATTGTATACAGAATTAAAAAACTTATCCAATATATCATTATTGTCTTCATGAATCAGTTGCAGCATTTCCACTGAGATATCGTTTGGGTGGGTTGCTTTTCTGGATTTTGCACATGCTGTGAAGAACCTGTGACTTCAGAATTTCTGGTCTTTCAGCTACATTCACAACGTCTAGTATGTATGATCTTTGATCTTCAAATATTTCGGATATGTAGAAAATACAGGCACTAAGGATTTTTTTGTTCATCGATAAGAGGTTTGTCTGTTGTGTCTACTAGTTTATTAGGGGTCCTCTTGTTAAATAATCCAGGAACTTCTCTAATCTTCTTGTACATGTTGAATATATCATGTTTCTCTCTATTTTCTCTATTTTTCTGCATCTGTGTCCCATCCACTTTTCGTAAGCTGCACACATCTCTTGTTTGATGTATTTTTGCTTCTTTTAATATTCCTCCCTGTTGTATTTATATTTTCTCCTTTCCACCATAAGATCTAATATTTCTTCAGTCATCCATCGTTGTTTACTCTGTTTGGTGTTATTTATAGGATGTTTCTCCATTAACCTTCAGATTAGATCATGAAATAATATCTGCATTTAGTTTACATATACTAATATATTCTCCCTACGGTCATCACTGGGCGCAAAGTAATTTTACACTTTCTACTCATCATCATTGTCGTCGTCATCATCAACATTATGAGTCAGCATTTCTTATCTATTGGTAGACACATGCTTCTTGTGGCCTATTTTGCTTTATGGTGATCCTCTTTAGGTCATCGGATCATCGGGTTAGCGGTCTTTCTCTGTTTCTGTATGCGTCCTGCCCCGGTCACCACTTCAGTATTCTTTTGGCACAACTATTGTAATTCATTCTTACCACTTTACGGGCCCAGTTTCATTGTAAGTCGATAAGTCGTTTAGTTACGGCTTTTATTCCATTTCTAGGATGTATTATTTGGAACATGATTTTTTAGAGTTAATCCCAATATTCCATGGCTCTTTAAACAACTTGTATTTTATTGACGCTTTTTTTATAAGGTCAATGTTTCCTTGCCGTAAGTCAATTCTCAAGGGACACACTTTACGTTTGAGTTATATTGGAATGATAGATCTGAAAATGTGTCCTAATTTTCTGTAGAAGCCCCAGTTCAGACAGATTCTTCTTTCCAATTCAGAAGTTTGATTGTTCCATTCAATCTTTATTTTGTGTCCTAGATATTTATATGATGATACTTGTTCAACTTCATTTCCGTCTACTGTGGGATTATAACGTGAGGTGAAGTTTGTCATATACTTTGTTTTTAATACGATGATTTTAAGTCTAACCTAGTGGGGTGCAGACGCTATTTTTCAAAGAATCAGAGATTTTTCATCCAGTCGATCCGAGGTAGGAACGATATCGTCAGCAAAACCAAAGTGACTCAACCTTTTACCATCTATATTTATATACATAAGACCTTATGTTGTTATTAGAGAGCAGAACTGCTTTTAAATTTATTTTAGA
Source organism: Diaprepes abbreviatus (assembly GCA_034092305.1). Lineage (NCBI taxonomy): Eukaryota > Metazoa > Arthropoda > Insecta > Coleoptera > Curculionidae > Diaprepes > Diaprepes abbreviatus. The sequence goes on along the minus strand of JASJET010000155.1, from coordinate 1,592,600 downwards.
AGAATCTATAAATAAGCGCCATTCGTCCGGGTTATATCTAAATCCTAATTTTTCCATAATACTATTTGGATTAACACAAACATACATGTTATCTTGCAAAGAAAGAAACGACGATAGCTCCTGGTTACAGTTCCTAAACATTGTAACTTTGGTTTCAGTGGCTAGTAAATTGTTGTTCTTATAATCTAGACACTAATACTTCAGCATGCTCTTTGGACAAGTGGAGGTACCGAATTAGATTATATTTAATTCAGGTTGTTCGATTAAATGAGATGCTTTTTCTTCACTTACGGGAAAAAAATAATCATCCTCTTCTGATACATTATCGGGTTCTGCTTTATCATCATACATTTCTAAATCTCCCTCCCATTTTACCGGGGTCGCTGGAACTGGTAAACATTCTCCATGAAGAACCGGTATAATTGCTGAGGGAATATCCGGATATTCAATATTATGTTTGCTCCTTCTTGAAAAACCAGACCCTTTTTTCATGCAAAAGTAACAGTCGTTAAAATGATTTGTTCTCGCCAAATCATTGGAATTGAAAAAGGCATAGAAGAGCGTTTGCCTTTAAACCAGTTACTTAGATTTGCTACACAGGATTGACAACATCTGTGAGGAGCCCAGTCTCGATCTTGATCGCCAACAAGACATCCACAATACTTATGATAAGCTACTTTGGTCTTTTTGTTAATTGTTCTTTTATGTGATTTAGGGGTAAACTGACCACATATATAGCAAAAACTATTCGCGTAGTTAACACAGCCACGTTTCTGAACTTTATAAATTTTTGTACTGTCGCGTACGTCGGTTCAGAGATATGATGATACGTTTACAGACGTCATCTAACTTTATTCAACACAAAGATAATACTAATACAAGGTTTTTGTTCGCTCACTTCACTTCTCTATCTAATACTGACCACTATTCGGGCTAAACCAATACTGATTTGTGCTGGTTTTATAGCCGTTCCGTACTAATATTTCCTAGGAACATGGGGTATCGGAAGTTCGAGAAACGATGGCGTACTTCTCGTATACAGGGGCCATCTATAAGTGGATTCGACTACGAGGCAGAGTGAAATTTGGAATTATACGGGTTTTAATTGGTACTTCCGTTATTGTAAGCCCTAGGGGGTTGAGACTTCGTGGTTGACTTGTCATCCCTAGACACCCCCACATGGTGTTGACAGATTGTGCATAATTTTCCTGACTTATGGAAAAGAATGTGATTAAAGTACTCATTCATTTTTGCTTAAAAAAAACTCAAAAATCTTACGTGTTTTTACCATCATTTTCACATTTAGAGACCAAAAATTAACCAAAGACTACCTTTTACATTACAGTCACAAATTGGCTGTAAAGTAGTATTATTTGTTCCTTGACCCCACTGATTTCAAGAGAATTCCTTTACCATTTAATAATTAAAAATCTAAGATTTTTCATTAGGCAACTGACCATAGTTCACAAATTAAACATCTATCACATAATAATTTTTGCAGGATAAATTACTGTAATGAAAGTAGGTTGAGAGAAAATAAACGTGAGTGATCAATAAAGCATTAATGATCTATATGCATATTCCATAACCTGCGATAGTACCTTTTTTTCTTTTTTATGTATGTAAATCTCTGTTTACGTTTTCCGGGTGAGCAAAGCAAAAACTAGAAATGGATGTAACCTAGCTGCCTTATACACTCGTATATGTAAAACTTAATTATCCAATATCCTTCTTCACTAATCCGATTCTAATTAAAATTTAAGTTTTTCTCACGACACACCGGATAATAAAGCGGTTATAAGATCTTAAATGTGTATATAATTATAGTTTTGTCAATAGAAATTCTTAGGAGACATATATAATTAGTAATCGATTGACTATAATATCTTATTTCCGTTTGTCATTGTATAATAATGTTAGATCTAATTATAGTGGAATTTTTAGACATGTAACAGGGCATGCGAAAGGCAGAAAGACGTCCGTTATGATATCCCGAATTATCTGTTAATTTCTATGTTAGATTATTAAAAAAACAGTAGTTTTGTATAAATTATAAACGACATTTATGTAGAGTATAGTTTAAACTACGAATTAAGTTCGATACCCTAAAAATGCCTAAAATTCGACAGATCGTTCTCGTCTATTTTATTTTACTTTAAGTGGGGAATAAATTCTAAAATATTTTATACAGGATGTCACAAAAAAAGTGGGCCTGAAATTTTTAAATGGTAATATATCAATATTTATTATATTTTTTGAATTTTTCATAAAATGAAACTATTATACAATATGACATAATTAGTTTCAAGCAATTTTGAACAGTTTTAACCATCTACAAGTATCTGTCAATGTTGGGCACTAATCAATTAAATGTTCAATCAATGAATTAATTGATTGAAGATTTAATTGCGATTAATTTAATCTAATTACAATTAATTGCGATGAAAATATTAATTATACGTTGCAATTAAATTAATTGATTAGTGTATATTAATTGTAGCTTTCAACTAAATCCGTCACAATTAACTTTTCAACTGTTCTAAAACACAATTAAAACTAACAATTAACCCGCTTGGATATAGATAGGATAGACGCTTATTACTATTACATTATTGACTATTGTCGTGTACTATAAGCAACAAGGAAGTGATGGTATTCGCTCGCAATATGTGTTTTGGGTAATTCTTGGAGAAGGTGGAAACACAATTTTTCGATGATTTTTTACATACCTCCTATTTTTGGGTCGTAAAATACGAATATGTTGTCAACTTTCACCAATCTCACGTGGTTTTTCCGAAAAAAAAAGTCATTTTCACTCATATAACTTATATTTTCCGATCACTACCTTTAAATTTTGGGCATTTATATTAAAATACACAAACACTACCCAATATTTAATCTGGTTTTTTTAACAAAATTTACACAAATAACCGCGGAAAAATACGTATTTTCCATAAAACATAAGAAAACCGTTGTAGTTTTATATTGTTTCTAAGTATGCTTGGTTGGTTGCATACGATTTAAATTTAAACACGTTATGCGATGTTACCAAGTTGACGTGGATTTTAAATTATGATGGAAAACTTGACAGTATTGTTGCGTAAATTGTGGGTGAACGTGCAAAATCGGGATGCCAAACAAAAACAGATCGTTCGCAAGCTGCGTTGATTTAAAAATGAAAATCATAACTAAACTAACCTGAAAATTTTTTCTATGATATTTTACACACTTTCTATTTTTGGGTTTTTCGCTGATCTTGCGTGGTTTTTTCCATGGAATCTAAATAAGTTTAGTTCAGGTTAGTTCAGGTCAGTTCAGATTAGTTTAATTATGATTTTCGTTTTTAGATCAACGTAGTTTACCGAACGATCTGTTTCTATTTGGCATCGCGATTCTGCACGTTTACCTACATTTTACTCAACAATACTGGAATTACCACAATTAATTGCATTTGAACTATCAAGTTTTCCATTCTAATGAAATTTAAAATCCACATCAACGTGACAACATCACATGACATATTTGGGTTTAAATCGTATGCAACCAACCATGCACACCTAGAAACAGTTTAAAACGACAAGACAACGAATTTCTTACATTTTATGGAAAATTTGTATTTTTCCGCGATTATTTATGAAAATTTTGTCAAAAAAATAATTGAATATTGTATAGTGTTTGTATATTTTACTATAAATGCCCAAAATTTAAAGGTAGCATCGGAAAATACAAGTTAAGGATGAAAATGATTTTTTTCGGAAAATTCACGCGAGATCGGCGAAAATTGACAACATGTTCGTGTTCTATGACCCAAAATTAGGAGGAATGTAAAAAAAACATCGAAAAATTCGGAAAATTGTGTGTTTCCACCTTCTCTAAGATTTACCATAGCAGCTTTTATTTTCTACATAACTTGATCTTACGAACATTTATTCATAAATACACATAATTTATACTTAGTTTTGGCGCCACTCCGCTTTTAATACAATAGTAAGTTTTAATTGTTAGTTTTTAATCAAATACACCAAAAAGATTGACAATGAGTTTTCACAATCACAATTGATTAATTGTAATTGCGATAGGCGTGATTAACAATTAATTAATTGTTAGTTTTTAATTTTAAAAACAATTAAATTTTGCTCAACACTGGTATCTGGTAGTTAAATAACTTTCATTGTAAAAATTTTACATTTTCAAAAAATCCAAATGGCGATATGCAATATGGCAGACATATTTTTTTAATATACGACCTAGTTTTACTACGATTAACAGATTTGTTCTATTTAATTATTTTATAATAATATGTGTACAATAGTGGTAAATAGGACAATTTTTAATAAAGGAAAATACACAAAAATAACAAAATAAGCAATGAATTTATTACAAAATAACGATACCCTTCCGGATCTAGAAATGGCCGCTGCCTCTGGCTGGGAAAGCTTGATGGAGAGATGCGCATCACTTTGCATGCAGACTACATGGCGCCGGTTGCGACACTTTTTCCAAACTTAGTGGATTAGGAGGAGCAAAATGGATCCTGGTGATTTCTAAATAGATCTTGACAGGATGAAAGAGCTGAAACTCGAATGTTCGGTTGAAGCACGGGAGTCAGAGAGTTTTACTCTAGGCCAATATGTAACGGTCTTATAAATGGTTCATACAAAATATCAAAGGTAGGAAAAACTCATGATAAATAGTAATATCTCCATTAAACTTGCTTGCAAAGCCGGGATTAAATATAAAATCTATATATACACTCAGTCTTAATGAAAGAAAAAATCATGCATAAAGCGACTATTGCTTTACTAGGACTACTGCTAGGCAAGTTCAGTTAACGAGGCTGCTGGTATTCGCAAAGGCGATAGGCGTCGAATTATTCACAGTCATGGTGTCATGTAAAGGGTCCAAAGAGACTAAAGCCTCAAAGATCAAGCATTGCCACTTTTTATTTATTTATTCATATAGTCTTTTAACTGCAGCTAATACAAATGGGTAATAATAAAACATGGTTTTATTTAATGAATTTTAAAAATATGCAAAAAGCTTTAATAACTACACCGTTAAAAATAACCTTAAATTTAAGGTACATTCAATACAATTTAATTTAATGATTTTGTACTTTAAATCGTGAATAAGTTACATGTTCTTTGAAATTAAAACTTTGTATATTAAATATAATTGAATGTTACCTTAAATTTCAATAAAGTTGATGAAATTATTGGTATAATTCCATTAGCTTTAGTGTAAAAGTTATTAAATTTAATGCATTAATATTAAATGAATTTAATAAACGGTTTATGAAATTTGCTTCCAGCACGTTACCTTAAAATAGATGTAAAGTTCTTTTAAAGTGTAGTAATGAAAAGCTTGCCTATCACCTTAGATGGCAGATATCTTCTAAAGTCTAAAATATTGATCCTGGGAAACAAAGAGATTTCATTGTTTCATTATATCTGCATCGTAAACTATGCTTTTCATGCTTCGAGATTTGTTGAAAGCCTAAACGTGCTGCCAGTACTGTATAGTACTGTACATTGCTCAGTTTAGTACCTTTGACATTTGTAGACTACACTGTAAAGAAACTTCACATTAATTTTAAAGTAATGTGATTGAAACAAATTTAATAAACGGTTCATTAAAAGCATTTAATGTTAATGCATTAAATTTAATAATTTTTACATTAAATCTAATGTAATTATTCATTAAATTTGGTATGTTTTCAATTACTTTATTGAAATTTAAGATAATATTCAATTAAACTTGTCCAAAGCTCTAATTTCAAAGTGCATGTAACTTATTCACGATTTAAGGTACAAAATCATTAAATTTGATTAAGGCACGTACATTAAACTTAAGATTATTTTTAACAATGTAGCTTCGAACTCCAACTGATGATCAGGTCTTTTGTCTTAAGAATCATTGGCGTGCGTGCGTAAGTGCGTATGTATGTGTGTGCTTACGTGAGTGTGTGCACATGCCAACGTGCATGCGTGTGTTAATGCGCGCATGTGTTAGTACGTAAATGCGTACGTTCGTGCGTGTGAGCGTACGTATGCGAGTATGGTGATGATACCGATATATATATATATATATATATATATATATATATATATATATATATATATATATATTTCATGTTGGAGTGTCTCTTCCTATGGTTATAAACACTATTTAAGAAGTAGTAAAAAATAGTTTCAATATGGTGGCCGCATTCCAGCAGAAGTACAAAGAATTCGCTGACTTTGCACAGAACGGATGCTACTTTTGAAATATTTTTTATATTGCATTTTTACATCAGATGGTATAACCTTAGGTTTTAGTCAGAAATGTTATTGATATACCAATTTTAACCAGTAATTATAATTTTGTTTTCATTTATTCAATTTTCTAGAAAGATGCAGAATGAGCAGTGTGAAAATCATTTTAGACAATTTTCATCTGACAGACTTAAATAAAGGATTTAAAGGTAAATTCAGTAATTTTCTAAAATTAGAAAAATGTATACATTATATCCAAAATTATAAGATGAAAAATACAAAAATAGACCAGAGATATATTGATATTATTCATAAATTAAACGAACGATCCACCTTCTAAAAAATATTTCTCTTAAGCATTAGAACATTCTGTTTATACTTACTATATTTTTTGGTTTTTAGTATTATTTATACACAACTCAATATCAAACAGCAAATTTCGCTATCGATTTACTGTAGCGTCAGGTAGTTTTACTGTCTTATCACACCGAAATGACACCAGAAATGACATATGCTCTAGATTGAAGTAGTGAGTTTGAATCATAAAAAAATATTAACTAAAAAAATGTCTAAAATAGACGATTTTCTTATAATTTTTCCTTTATTTGTCCGTATAAAGTAAAATGTTCCTTTTGATTCATACTATTCCGATTTTCAAAATATGAAAGTTAACTTTATAACATGTAAAAATACGCAAAAGAAAAGGGAAAAATACATTTTTTCAAGTGCGAGGCAAACAAATTTAAACCCAAGTCAATGGTTTTGCATCTCAACAAATAATTTCCCTAAGGAATGGCCACGATAGGTCAAATAGTTTTTGCACAATAATTCGTTGATGCAGTTTGTCATGCGAACACTGTACGATTAACAAATGTTCCACAAATGTTTAATAATAATATAATAATATGTATGTAAAATGGCTCAAATTTCCAAGCCGCGTAGTATTTTTTCAGTTCGAACAATTAGAAAAGCCTATGAAATTTTTTGAATACCACCGTCATTTCTTAACTTATAAAAAAATTTAATAACTTTGCGATTATTGAATGAAATGTTACAAAGTAAATATAGGATGATAATACTCGGTAATTTTTATTCCTTTTACGTATTGAAGTGTAGATTATTAATTATATTTTCATTCTGGAATTACATTTTGTAACGTCAACAGTAAAATTTTAAGTAAAACGCGCTATTTGTTGATTCGTTTTTGAAAAATTATTTGAATATGACGAATAAGAAGGTTATTATTTATAGAAATATTTATAATTAACTAATTTGGTAATTTAAATTCGTGTTGTTATTAATTTATTATAGCTATTTGATCATAAAAATCTAATAAATGTATCGTGGTTAAATAAATTAAAAAAAAAAGCTTTTCGAGACGATACCGGCATATAGTATATCTATTTAAAATACTGAAATTGATGTTAACAAATGTAACCAACATTGATCACTACTATAAAATGGCCACTCGTTTTAACATTTAATAAACACAAATATAAAATGAATGGTCCTATCTGTTTCAGAAAATTATAACCAAAGTGTCTCCTTATAACTGACATGAGTTTTGAAAAGTGCTTTTTTAACATCCAATACCAAGTTTATATAGCATTTTTCGGATAATGCTTTTATTTCAAATTTTTGCTAAAATACAAGAACTCGCCTCCATTCTTGACAGAACGATGACCGAAGGTACAAATATTTACTAGCGCTTTATCAAGATTAGCCGAGAAAAAATATGTCGGACTGTAATATGGTGGTGAAATTAATTGACCGATATTTAAGGTCTACAGGAGCTTACTCAACTACGGGAGTGGCTTGGCTGTTCGCCAACTAGCTACCAGAATCAGAAGTAATTTTCATCTTTATACATAAACACTTCGAAGTTAAATAATTCGTTTAATTCTTTCCAAATATAATTTTCTTCCTCAGCCACCATTTGGATATAGCCCTCTTCCAATTGTTGTCATATTTCTCGATTTCCAGCCTTTCTCATTCATTGTCTGATCTCCTCACTTCCCTGTTGTTTTCCCTGGTTTTACTCTATGAGTTCACTTCTCTTCCTATAGTCTGACAACATGCCGGCCCACTGCTACCTACAGCTCACTATACAGGTCATGACATATGTTACTTTTGCTTTTTTTTCGTATTTCCTTGCTTTTTATTTTATGTCGAAGTGTGATATTCCAATATAGTTCGCTCTACAGCCTCTTTGGGCAACTATATATATATATATATATATATATATATATATATATATATATATATATATATATATATATATATATATATATATATATATATATTTATTTTCTTGATTCTTGAACCATAGATTATATCATTTTATTTTGTCATTTCTTGGGTTTAGGTTCTAAATTTAATAAATACACAAAACGATTGACGTTTCGCCCTTTATTCAAGGCATATATGTATATATATATATATATATATATATATATATATATATATATATATATATATATATTGCTACAAACTGCGGTAATCGATTTCTCAGAAAATAGACTTTGGAAAATTTGTCTAGTTTAAATAATACCCTGTGTGTTATTTCATTTTTAAATTTTATGCAAAATTGTACACATATTTCATGTTTAATGTCCTATATCTAAGTATAACTGTTTTTAACATATTTTAAATTTTATGTCAAAAATGGCGTTTGCAGGCCTAAACGTAATTATCAATTTTTTGAAAGCCTTTAATTAGGGTGATCAAAAACTAACTTTAAATATTAACTTAAAAAAATCATTAAAAGACAATTTTTTAAAATGTTAATCCCCTATATTTATAATGATATCTTATTTAGCATTAAAAAAAGGGTGACTTTGAATAAGGTCGTCTATTCAAAAAATTTGTACTTTTCCAAATATTGGCAATTTAACATTTTGTATTATAAAAACACTATACAGATTTAAATTTTTCTTATTAGATGGCTATGACGGCGAAACGCGACGAAAGATAACAATAAGGCACTACAGAAATGTCAGTGTTTCTTACCATTTGACAATTACACAGGTTTACAAAAAAAAACTGGATGCCTATTTCATCAGACCATTCTATTCTTATGTACTTAGACGCCCTTAATCCAAATCTTAGGTCCGCTAATCTCTATCACGTCGTGTTCAAGGTCATTTCAAGGTCAAATAGAATAAAATTCACGAAATAAAAAGAAGTAGAAACATACGTTTTTGAGGTCATTGAATCCGAATTCGTGATTTGTTTAATTCCCAAAGGTTGACTACAGGTCATTTTAGGATCATTACAAGGTCAAATTGAGAAAAATTCACTGAATAAGTTTGAAAAAAATGTAGGTTTTTGGGGTCGTTGAATCCGAATTCGTGATTTGTTTAATCTCTCAATGTCAGCCGGAGATATTTTCAGGGTCATTTCAAGGTCAAATCGAAAAAAATCCAATAAATAAATCTGAGAAAGAAAACATATAGGTTTTTGGGGTCGTTAAATCCAAATTCGTCGTTTGTGTATTCCCCTAAGGTCAGCCAAAAGTCATTTCAGCTTTGTTTTAAAGTCAAATTGAAAAAATCTACTAAATAGATGGGTAAAAGATGATAGGTAAACTTTTGAGGGCGCTGAGTCTAAATTCGTGGTTTGTTTAATACCTCAAGGTTAACCAGAGGTCATTTCAAGGTCATCCGTTACATAGCAGACAAGCAAGTAAACCAAATTTGTGAGCCGTAACTCAAGCTCCCAAAAACTCGTACCCCACGCACAGCTAGATTGATGTTCTTTACACAGCAGATATATCAACGGAGTTAATTTTTATAAAATAGTAATCCATAATCCAAGGTTCTAAACTCACATAACCCTCGCACAGCTAGATTGATATCCATTACGCAGCAGACAGAGGCGAAAAGCAAGGATTTATGAATGTATAAAATAGAACCCAAGCCTTCCGAAAACCATATACTTCAGACACAGCATGTTTGAGAGTTTGGGGTTTGTGTTATACACTTACAAAAGCTCGATCTGCTTGCCTGTTTGCGGTGTAACGGATATCGATCTAGATGCTCGTGTGTTCTCTTTTTTACAGATTTATTTAGTGGATTTCTTCAATTTCAGCTTGAAATGACTTTGAAATGGCCTCTAGTTAACCTTTAAGTGTTAAACAAACCACGGATTCAGATTCAGCGCCCCCAAAAGTCTATATATCTTCTTTTCCAGATCTATTCAGCAAATTTTCCTCAATTTGACCTTGAAATAACTCTGAAATGGCCTCTGACTGAATCTGAAGGATTAGGCAACCATTTATTTTTTCTTGTAAACCTGTAATAAAAATCATACCGGTGCGATTAAATTGTACGCAGGAAGATTATGTAAATTTGCTTATTATCTATAGGGAATGTAACAAAGTTTTCTTAAGAACATTTACTGATAGATATCTAGATGAACAGAAATCGAGACGGAACAATATTAAACAAATACTGGAAAATTTCAAAAATTTTGGCACCGTTATTGCAAAAGGGCATAAAAGAAAACCTATTCTCAATGATAAAAATGTGGAAATTACAATTCTGAGATATTTTGGGGCCTATTCTATGACAAAGTTAAGACAAATGGCTCTACAAATAGGAATCTCGAAGAGCTCAATACATAGAATTCAGTTGAAATACAACTTCCACCCTTATCTTTGATTCAACACCTAAGGAATTTTGCAAATTTATATTAACGATGATACAAGACGACTCTCGATTTTTAGACAACATAATTTGAACTGATGCAGCAAAATTTACAAAAATGGCTTTTTTAACAAACACAATTCCTATTTTTGGAATGATTCAAATCTTTATGCAGTAAGATTGCGAAATTTTTAAGTACCTTGCAATTTGACGTATTTTGTGCTGTAAAAGATGATGGAATAGTCAAACTATATGCTTATGAAGAAAACTTGAATGATAATTCATTAATAATTCAAAGCAAAATATGTCTCCATTTTAAATTATGTATTAACTTTTTATTTTTTTTTATTAATAGTTTTATTCGAAATTTAATTTTAGCAGAATTTATGCTTCGATCCAGGGGCGGATCCAGCCTCTCTCCTTGGGGGGGGCGGTGATATCACAAAAGTACAGTATGGCAAGCGAAAGCAAGTTGGGGGGGGGACACCAGCAACATTCCCATTTCTAGTGTAAAAGGCAGGGACGGGGCTATTTTTTTGAATTTGAAGCTTTTGGAGAGGGGGGGGGGCGATCACAAGAAAAAACAAGTTTCCGACAGGGGGTGGGAAGATGCGATCAACATACACATTCCTCGCATAAGAGGTAGAATCGGGTCTATTTTCCTGAATTCAAAGCTCCTGGGGGGGGTGCTATCGCAGAAAAAAAAACAAGTTGTCAACGGGGGGGGGGGAGGTTGCCAGCAGCATACACATTCCTAATATAAAAGGCAGAATTGGTTCTATGTTCCTGAACTCAAAGTCCTCGGGATGGGGAGGGGCGATCGCAAGCATACACATTCCTATACTCTATTCAATAACTAGAGAGAGTAATAAAACTGTTACCGAAACCTCCAACGTACCTGCTTCAGTGCCTCCGGTAACTGAGAACTGCCGTAAATCTAATTATATTTAAATATTATAAGCTTTTATAAATTTACTGCAACAATTAAATTTCTGATAATTCAATTTAATTTCTGTCAGTGAGCAAAGTACACCTTACAGTGTGTCCTTAGTGATTTTTTTGTTTGTGCTTATTTTTATATATTATTTGAGATTAGTGAGATACCCAAAAGATGGAGGGCATTTTTTCCTCAACGAAAAACTTATTACGATGAATGTTAATGATGCCTTAAGACATTAATATCTAGATAATAATGTTAAAAGCTCTGTTGAGATGTGTTCCAATATAACAGGCGTTCGAAAATCTATCATGTACCGAACACTGACGGAGAACAAAACGACTGGAATTGTTAGTAATTCCAAGCTATATTCGATCACAGGCAGACGAAAAACCTCGTTGGAAGAAGAGATGTAAACTGTAATAAAAAGAGTTGTACATACATTTTATGATGAGAAGCAGATCTCAACCGTCGAGAAAATTCTAACTAAAATCAATGAAGATCGGGATTTGCCTGAAATTAAAAGAACTGAGCTCTGGAAATTGATCAGAGAACTTAATTTTTGTTGGAAAAAACCAGATAGGAAATCTGTTCTTATAGATCGTCCGGAAAATGTCCGTTGGTGAAGGAAATATCTCTCTGAAATAAAAGGTAGAATTGCTGGAAATAACACAACTTACAAAATTAATAATTTAACTGGACTTTTGAAAGATTTTTTTGAATAAAGTTACTGCAGATAATTGCGAAAAATCCATATAATAAAAAAATAAAAGAAAATGTGGAAACTCGATCTCGTGATCGGTGAGAGAGGAATGAATTATAATTAATTTGAGCGAAGATAGCTTCACTGACTTTGATGACGAATAAGATACGTAATGTTTACCAGCGTTAACACAATTTATAATTTAAATTTTCTGTAAAATATAAAAATTAATGACATTTGAATCCCTTTTTAGTGTTTAATTGTAATTCTGCAGATGGTTTAAGAAATAAATAAACTGGAACGTCAAATATCCCAAAAAATTTTTTAATTAATAATAAAATGACCGATAGCCCCACAAAAATTTTGATATTATATTGACGAATTTATTTTTTTTTATATATGTTTAACTTCTTGTATTTTTGATAATGGGTATTTTGTAAGTTTTTAAAATTATAACTTAGAATTTTTTGAGAGAAAAAGGGCTACGTTTTAGTCTGAATGTGCCTAAAACAGTTTCTATGCCAAAATTAAAAATAATAAAACTACAGTTGTGATTTGTGATAAATATATCAAAATTATCTAGATTTTCTAATATATGTGAATTATTAAAAAATCATAAGGAATAAAATAATATTATAAAAACTTTTTATTCTAAGTTTATTACTGAAATAATACTCTATGCCATAAATATTTAGTGATAAAATAGACCTCCTTTTGACGTCTTCCGATGCCTATAACAAGGATTAAAATCCTTTTTAACACTTCACACATCCAAATATCTATTGCTATCCAACCCAAATAGTCCATTATTATAGACCAGTATTCTTGATTATAAAATTTCTAACCCATTCCTATGAAAAATATATGTGTCTAACAGATTTTGCCAAAGACACCGGACTAAAGAACACAGGTAGTTTGCGAAGAAAGAAAAGGTAAAAAATGAAAAACTCTCCCTAGTTCTTGAATAAACTATAGTATAAGAGGCAAAATCGGGTCTATTTTCCTGAACTCCAAGCTCTTGGGGGGGGGCGATCGCCCCCACCGCCCCCCCCCTTGGATCCGCGCCTGCTTCGATCTAGATGAAAATTAACAAAAAAAATATTAATCACGTGATTAGCATTATCTGTCAAAAAAATCAAAAGTGAGGCTATATCTCAAAATATCGAAAAAAGTTATTAGAAAAAGTTTTTCTAAATTTTTAGCCCATATGCAAAATAGTTGTATTAGATAATTTAGATTTTTTGTAAATTGCACCACTGCTGCAAAATAAGACCCAACGCAACCCACATAAAACTTATTAGTTTTGACAACTCTTCATTCCAGATATATTTTGTTTAAAGTAGCGCCATATTAAATGTGTGTTTTTCTACAAAAAGGGCTATTAAAATTTGGTCACATGTGACACAAACTTTATTTGTTTTTAACCCTGTATAAGGTAACTTCGTAAAATATGTATTTTTGAAAACGTAGTTGGTGTCAAAAAGTAATACACATTATAATTCAGACAAACAAGTACACCGTATCATCAGTAAAGTCTGCATTAGGTGGAAAATAAATTTTTATTTAACCTTACGTAAAGTTTATCTAATTTGAACGAGTTTTTTTTAACCGACTTCTAAAAGAAGAAGGTTCTCAATTCGTCGACTATGTATTTTTTTCTATATATATATGTACACCGATTTCTCCCGAACGCCGGCATCGATTTAAATGAAATTTATTACGTTATGTTCAGGAAGTTGCTGCGGTGGTCTCATATTTTTTTGATTGAAATTGGTGCAGTGAAATCCAAGATGGCGCTGACAATATGGTGCCCAAAAAAAGAAAATTTTGTCTGATTTTCTCCTAAATTGGTATTGAGGAATTTTTGGGGTCATATACAACGAATCTGAAATTATTTTTAAAAAATTCAATATGGCCGATCTAATATGACGGACGGAAAAGTCAATTTTGTCTGATCTTTTTCAAAATCGGTATGGGGGAATCTGATATTATTTTTTAAAAATTCAATATGGCGTATCCAATATGGTGGATAAAAAATTAATTTTGTCCAATTTTTTTCAAAATTGATATAGAGGAGCTTTTGGAATCGCACATTATAAATCTGACATTATTTAAAGAAAAATTAAATATGGCGGATCCAAGATGACGGATTAAAGATTCTACATCTCTCGATTTTGTCTAAAATCAGTATTGTGGGATTTTTAGTGTTAATTACGAATTTCAAATTTTTTTGGAAAAACTCAATCTGGCGGACTCAATATGGTGTTCTAAAAATTTTAAATTTTTTGATTTTCTCCAAAACTGATATAGGGGTTCTTGAGGCTGTAAATTATTTATTTAAAAGTATTTCAGGATTCAATACGGCGAATCCAATATAGCGGATTAAAATTTTTGCATTCGTTGATTTTGTTCAGGAGTGAGACTGAATCGTTTTTGATGATGTAAATAGCGAATATAAAATCATTTTAAGAAAATCCAATATATTGGATGCGATATGACGGTCTAGAAATTTTAAATTTAAGGATTTAATCCAAATCTGGTATTAGGGGGCTGTGGCGGCTTTAGGCCCCTCATACTCTTTTGTCAAAGATATTTTCTATACCTATTCATTTTACTATTTGTTATATTTTGTTATCCTGTTGTATAGATTCAATATTCTTTATAGTTCATTTTACTACGCTGCACTGAAAACGTGATATTTCTTACTTTACTAAAATAACCTATACTTTTTCGCACAATGTAAGAATTGTACCAATAAACTAATCGGGCCCTTTTACGGTCATTGATGGCTCGGGATTTCCAACTACTTGCAAGCAGATGTGTACTCGGGATTTCCAACTGCTTGCAACAAAATGTGTACGGTGTTGCCATTTAGGCGGAATTATTTACAAATTTCTGAATCACAACTAATAGACCGTTGAAAAGTTGGATAACGTGACAACATCGTACGATACTAGTAAGTTATAGGCAGATCCGTTTAAATACCCTCAACTTCCAAGTTAGAGGTCTATTCTCTCCTATTCTATTCAACTCCTATTCTCTATTCAATTCTATTTTGCTCTATACTATTCAACCCCTATTCTCTATTCAATTCTATTCTGCTCTATATTATTCAATTCTACTTCTATTTCTCTATTCAACTCCTATCTCTATACTATTCAATTCTATTCTATTCTACTTCTATTTCAACTTCTATTCTGCTCTGTTCCATTCCTGTTCTCTACTAGTCATACTCCGTTTACAGTGATTTCCGTTTTCAGTGCAAGCAACAACATAATAAACATTGTTAAACCATTTAAAACGCGTTGTTATTTCACACTTACACGCATACTAAAAATTATAAGTTTAGCGCACACAAACCGCTAAAGGGCTTTGAAGGATTTAAATTTAGATAACTTTAAAGCGTTAAAATTATGTTTTTAAAATTCTATATGGCGGATCCAATAAGTTGTGTGGAAAATTTTTTCCCTTAATCGCATTTTGTCAGATTTGGTGTTAGGGGTTTCGGGGTCGTGTATTACGAATATGAAGTTAATTTTTTATAAAAACTGAATATGCAGTATGAAATATATCCAGCTAATAAATTTACGTCTCAAGTTCTTTAAATATCGATATTGGAAGGTTTAGGGGACTATATTACCAATCTGAAATTAATTTGAAATTTAAGATAGTGGATTTACTACGACAGACTAAATATTTGTTTAACATAATTGCACTGGTATTTGGAGAACTCTAAGAATCAAAGAATGTTTAGTGGTTTATTTTAGGGTGATTTACAACTTTAATAAAAGGGCTACTTTTTTGCCACCTTGGGGTCGTTGCGAGGTACGCTAATCTCGATTAGTACTTCGTTCAAATAACTTATGAATATCATAATGAATTCAAAACTAAAAAACGAAAAATAAAATTCTCATAAAAAACGGACTTCTAAAAGTGCGCTAAAAAGTGAAAAATAACTATAAATTTTTATAAGAAATTGAAATTTTTGAAGTCGGCGCCAAACTATTTCTAAATGAAATAAATAACTACTAATATATACGATAAGAAAGTATTTACAAATAAGGTATTTTTAATCTGTTTATGCAAATCACATTTTGTTAGGTATTAGTTTGGCGTCGTCTTCAAAAATTTCAATTTCATGTAAAAATTTATAGTTATTTTTCACTTTTTAGCGCACTTTTAGAACTCGGTGCAATTTTTTTATAAAAATTTTATTTCTTAATATTAATGTGTATCACTTTTAAATACAAAATAGTTATTTTATGAAGTTACCTTATACAGGGTCGAGAACAAATAAACTTTGCATCACATGTGACCAAATTTTAATAGCCCTATTTGGATTTTGTAGAAAAACACACATTTGATATGCCGCTACTTTAAACAAAATATGTCAAACTAAGAAGTTTTATGTAGGTTACGTTGAGGCTAATTTTGCAACAGTAGTGCAATTTAAAAAAAAATGAACAAAAAATCTAAATTATTTTATACAGCTACATATGAACTAAAAATTGCATTTAGAAAAACTTTTTCTAATAACTTTTTTCGATATTTTGATATATGTATAATTCCACTTTTGAATTTTTTTTGGAAAAAAATTAAAATTAGACAGATAATGCTAATCACGTGACTGCTATTTTTTTTTGTTAATTTTCATCTTGATCGAAGCAGAAATTCTGCTAAAGTGAAATTTCGAATAGAGCTATTAATAAAAAACATCCCTTATAATGCGGACTTTACTAGCCACAGTGTATATATATATATATATATATATATATATATATATATATATATATATATGGCTGTTGGTGAGGCGTAATTTATCATTAAATAATTGGATCTTGTTTTTTAGTATACAATTTAAATCGAAATCCATATATGAAAATTTTACCCAATTTTATTATGACCGAACTGGAAGATGAACATTTAGAATTTAAAAAAATCTTATTTTTCAATAAGACAGATGTCCTGCCCATTCCACATTACTAGTGACAAACTGATTAAGCATTCTTTTTCAGAATAAGTGGATTTGCCGTTTTGGACCAATGACCTGGCCTGCTAAGTCGCCTAATCTAACCCCGTTAAAATATTTTCTATGAGGTTACTTAAAACAAAAGGTTTAAAATAATGATTTTTATGACAGCATTCACCTACTCAAAGAAAATATTGTGAAAGCCATCGCAACTATAAATACAGATAAATACATATATGATTGCATGTATACAAAGAATTTAGAAAAATATTAGAAAAATGTGTAGCAGTAGGTGATCAACACATGGATTAAAATTATTGTTAATGTTTCAAAACATTACTTAAAAAATAAATTAAAGGTAAAATTAATTTTCATATTTTTTTATTAAACTACGTCTCTATTTCGGAATTACATAAAATTTATAAAAAATTACAAATAACACTATTTTATTTAAGCCTAATTCTACATTTGTGAAAGTTTTAAACACCGTGTATATGTTATCATGACTTTGATCACTGAGTTTGAAATCCGCAAAACTCTTTATCAAGAATAACTTTTCCTCGAAAAATAAAAAATATTGAAGTTTACTCCATTTTTTAGTGTCAGGTTAAAATAGTTAAAAAATATGTTTAATGCGCCTACGCCTGTGATCTAAATATTGAACTAGAAACGTATTCATTAGCACAAAGATCAACCTGTTTCTATTTATAGTACGTACTCTCGTATTACATCCTCAAATAGATTATTTAAATTAAATCGATAAATACTTTATAAATTATGATAACGGAAAATAGAAATGAAAAAGCTGTTTCTCGAATCAGGAACTCAAAAGCTGTTTACAGCGCATTTTGTAAAACTGCCTTGACATCATTTTGAAAAATTAGTTTTGTATTCTTTCTTCAAACGTAGATATACCTCTTGAGGCTTTTCAATAAAACTGTACCATATAGTAGACGCGAATTGTCTAAAACTTTCTATAATAAATCGTTATACCCTAACTGTTAAAGATAATGCAAAGTTTATTTGTTTTAAAATTATCAATTAAAAATTGAAAACTTTGTTTATCATTATTTTTTTCATTAATGCCTTCTTGTCGGAAATAGGCGGAACTTTAAAAACCACATAAAATATTACATACTTCAAACGCCCTCGCGTAGAGGCTATGTGGTATAATTTAAGCAGGAAATTTCTCTATAACCACTTTTAGAGGAATCCGACTGAATTCCTTTTATGGTATATATTCAACTTACCCCCTATAACTTAATGGGTAATAACAAATAAAACGAATTTATATACTAGCAGGACTCTCTGAGACTATCTCGTTGTACCGAAGATAGTTTATCATATGGGAAAAAGCACACATTGACATAACAAGCAGTCAGAGTTTAAATCAGAGAAAAGTGGGTACTCACACTTACAGTTTGAAATCGCGAATTTTTTGTCGCAAATGAAATGTCAAAATTTTGCCATGAAATATAATATATTATTACCAACTATAAACGCCTTACCAAATCCTGGCAACACCCTGTAAGGTACCTCAGTTCAGACTTACCTAATGATTGTCCTAATGCTGACTGGAGTTTACCTATACGCTAGCTCATCTCAGGGTAGATTCGTTGTTTTTATATTTTTCCACTATTTTTAATATATTGCCTGTGTAAGTTTTATAAATGTCTAAATCGGGAAAAAGGCGCCACCAAATTTTACTTTAGAATGAGCCCTAATGATTATACTACGAGCAATTGTAGTAAAGAAAACTTGGAAAAGAATAAATATTTAATATGACATATCCGGGTAAATAAATCGCAGAGTCTAAGTACTTAAAAGTATCCTAGTTTAAAATTATAGGAAATAAAACCAATTAAATAGAGGCCAATACATTTATTCCTCACGTTATACCCCTTCCCAGATATTAAGTACACTCCTGGAAAAAGTTATCACCATGTGAATTATTGCAAGCTCCTCTAATGGGGCTATCTAATAGAAGTGCGATTACAAATGTTAAATTGCAATAAAAAACCTTGTTGACTTAGTCGAAAGTTATTGTCTTTCTATGACGTAGCAAAATGTGAATATTTAAACAAAAGAATAAATTAAACTTGACAGTGTCCTGCACAGTGAACGGCAAACCGATCCAAAAAGTAAATAAATCAACTACTACCTTTGGAAGGTTTACGTCGACATAGCCTAGTTATAGAAGAAAATAACACACTCTATTTTAAACTAGACTATGAAGGTCCATAAGCCCAACAATGCAGGAGACTATCAACTTTGTAGTAATAAAAAAAAACAATATCAAAAAACTACCAAAAATATCTGCAGAGAGAAAGAATTAGAAAATTGATAAGGAGAGAGATAATGAGTGTTTAAATGACAGTTAATAAAAATATAAGCAATAGAAAATTACAAAAAAAAGGTGATAGATAATTACAAAAATTAGATCATAGAAATCAACTTATAACTGTCGCTCAAGTGGTTAAAATCTTAATAAAATTTTACTGAAAAGTATGTTACAAATTTGTACAAAATAACTAGTTTCCAAAATATTCAATTGTTAAGCAATTAAAATTTTCAATAAATGTGTCACTATAATATTCATTATTTTAAACAATAATTAAATGGGTACTTGGCCACTCTGGGACTCTAAAACAGAACCATAAAAAAAAACCTCAATTACAGTAAAGTATCGCAAAAATAAAACATTTAAATTTGAGGCTGTAGCGCAACGAAGTCGACTGCGTTTCACCTTACATAGTTTACTGGTTCGCCGCAAATATATGATATGGTAAATTACCAAAAGATAAATATCATAAAAAAAAATATAATATTAAAGTCCAAATATTTAAAGTCTATTAATTAGAAAGGTTCAAAACATATAACACAAGAATCCCCTACCTGTTAGCCCTCTAGGTAATCGAACAGAAAACTGTGCTTAGATAACTAAACGATTCAAAATAGAGGTTTAATACCCATTAGGCTTAACAATCAGAAACTCTTGTGCACATACTTTGGCTAAAATTTAGGCACTTAGCTGATTCACTTTAAAACAGGTGGTTGAACAAGGCCTGTGACATAGACGGCTCCCCAGACAGGACGTTGACCTGGCTCAAGATGGAGATTGTCCCTTTCAAAGGCTCACAATCCCAGAAGTGCAGCACGAAACCCCAAACTGTACATTATAACTATTTATAGTTTTCCCAAAAACGTAATTATTCCAAAGACATATTGTACTTATCCCAAAGACAATACTGTAGTTATTCCTAAGACATATTCATTCCAAGGACCCTCGAACTCAAGAAGATGTTGGCATCTGTTAACTGATAAGCCGTTGTTTCTGGCTGGCTGAAGAAAATAATCGCCAAACTGGCTGTAGAGTGAAACGACCAAAATCACCAAAAATTGTTTGCACCCCGACTAGGTTTTGTCACTTTAATCGGCCCTTTATGACCAATTCCCTTAACTTGGGAAAGCAGTAGAACTAAAACCACATCTTCACGCTCTTGCGTCAGATAGCCAAAAGAGAACGATTTCTCTCAAATCACTAGCACATTTCCTCCAACGGAAGTTACCAAAAAAACTTTATAAAAACATCTATCAAAAATCTATCCAAAAAAATAACCTTAATCTCGTAGCCATAATCTCGAACCCTTGACATTTATCATACAATTTGAACTACTTCCGGAAAATATATGCAAAAATTCTTCTATCTCAACTTTAAACTGGCCAGTACTAAAATCAGACCGAGACAACCAATATCTTAATAATCTAACCTGCCTCGTACTACAAAATGAATACTCAATAACAAACTACTTAATGGGTTCGAAATATTTAAAAATGAAATCCAATTAAGTTCAAATTAGTTCGATATAGTTCGAGGGTCAAATTTACAATATTATAATTACAAAAAGTCTAACGAGTAAGTAAAGAGAAATATTCAACTAATAAACTAAAAACAACATAATGAAAAAAAAAATCGATACTATTTTATTTCGAATTTAGCATTTCGATAATATTCAACTGATGGGCCATCTTATAGGCAACCCTAAAAACTTTCTGAAATTTACAAATTACAGAAATATGTTAAGTTTCGATGTCAATCAAAATTTCAAAATGTAAACAAAAGGAATGATCTGAATATAGATGAAAACAATATTAATGAATGAAAAACAAAAGGTAATAATTAGTTTTAAAATAGAAAACATCGTTTACTGTAAATTTACGTACAAAACAAAAATCTATTTATTACTTTATTAATCTGAACCTGTAATTTAATGTAGAAAAAGGTAAACGAAAATATTGATTATTTAAACCCAATTTTTAACCGTAACAAGTTGTGTTTTATAATTAATGTATATAAGATTTGAAAAATTCCCTGTAGAAGAAATTTTTTTTAATTATATATTACGCATCAATATTGTTTACAATCTTTAAGCATTTGTTTCAAGGATGTAAGCTTGACTAAAATGTGTTTGTCGGACTTGCATTGTCTTTATTTTTGTTTGTTTATACGACGTTTCGATTAGATTCTACGTATTTAATGGTTATTAAGTCTATATAAGTTATCTGTCCATCGAAGAACGAGGTTTCACTTCCGTGTACACCCTTCAATGATTTGATGTTGCAAAGTGGTGGTTGCTAAAGATAAGGTATCTTAACACAGGATTTGCTGAAGATTCCATTATTATTCTCATGTGAGCTGTTTCTATAAATTTGCACTTTTTCATGCTGGGTTCCATAAATATTGCCGAAGCTTCAGACCATTTTATATGGTGTTGTTAATCCCAGGCGTATTTTGCAGCATCAGACCTCATTTTAAGGGACACAGATTATTAAATTAAAATTATTTTGTCTTAATTAAATATGACAGACTCAATATGACCGACTTCATTTCTCTTTTATTCGTTACTCAGAGTGAATATTTGAATTACTTTCAATAAAATATTACTTTTAACAATTCTAGATGTAATAATAGCTCAATATTAGCATCTAGGACATCTAATACCTGCATGCGCACAAAAATTAATTTTAATATATCCCATTTTACCAAAAAACTAGTCATGGGTAAGTTTTTTAGATTGCGAATATATAATTATTATCTTCAAATTCAATATGAAGGATGCAATAATGCGAGCTAAGTATTTTGCATGGTACTTATTCGGAATACTGGCAACTCCGCTTTTTTCGACGATTTTTTTTAATATCCCCTACTTGAGGGCCGTAGAATATGTATGTGTATGGGTGTAAAATTGGGACTCTTTACACTGCGACCTAACGGATCTATTGCGCTCCTCTACTGCTGCCAAATCGGGAGGGACACCTTCCCGGCTAAAGCTGGTCATCCAGTCTTATTCTTCTCAGGGTCCTTAGGATGTTGGACGGCTTCAAAGTGGCTAGCTCCCCTTCTTCAATACTCCCAAGAACCGCATTCTAAAGTTTTCTAAAGCGCTGCACTTTGGAAGGATATGAATAGAGGTTTCGTCTTGCTCCTTGCAGAATCTGCACTCTTCACTTTCAAGCAATCCGAGTTTCTTGAGGTGTCTCTTCAGGTGGCAATGCCTTGTCATGATTTCTGTCAGAACTCTGAATTGGTTCTTACTTGGGCATTCCTTGAATCTTTTCTGGTTGTAGTTCCCAAGAAGTATCTTCACTAGTCTCAATCCTTGCAGCTTCATCCAATAATTGAATCTCCTACTCTCTTTCTCTCTTTTTGGTTCTTCAAGAATTACACTGCTACAGATTCCACAGAAAAGCTCGGGCCCCAAAAATGATGTCTAAGCGTCTTTTCTCACGAGCCTGTCTACTATTTCGTTCCTCTCTACTCAGGTGTGTCCCTGTACCCACATGAAAGTGATCTTATTATTCTCACTCAATTCATTTCATTCTTCTAGGCATTCCAAGGCCATCTTGGAGCTGATAACTTGAGAACTCGGGGTACTGATGACTGGTTGACTATCCAACATGATGAAAATCTCCTGTCCGCGATAGTTTTTTTCTTTATTGAAATGAATACATTTCCTAATGGCTGTATGCTTAGTAACTTACCCAAGCTTTCCTAGTGTCTGATGCCGGGTCCATACACTCCTATTCCAGTTCCCTCCGTTATTTTGAAGCCATCTGTATACTATTTGATGAATTTCTTGTTAATGTTTTCAGTGATGTTTCTGTCCCATTCTCATTTGCGACTCAACTTTGTGTTTAAGTTTTTCACAAAATTGAAATTATTATTCATTTCATCTTGGGGCTTGAATCAGATTTGTTGATTTCTGGATGAGAGATTGAGATTTCGTTTTATAACATCATTTCTCGTTATCCTATAAACTGCCCTCTTCGCCATACTCTCCACACGCACAGGCCAGTCTTTAAACTTTCGAGAGGTTGGTTCTTGTATTGGCTAGACTGGTTCTTTTATTCCAGATCACTGCCCCATATGTGGTAATCGCTACTGCTGTGAAAATACACTGCAGGATTTTTAGGTTTGTGCCGCAGCTTCTTCCCCCATATATTAAACCTCTGACTTCCACTCATTAACGTCCCCATCCATTTTGATGTGAAGGCTCTAAGGTGGTTTTGATAGGGTTAATATTTAGTCCTATTATCTGGCACCATTCCTTAGTGTATTCAAGGACTCTGTAGACTATGTCACAGAGAGTATTTTCGAATTTACCCCTCGTGATCACCACAACGTCATCGGCATAGCCCTGACAAGATATATCGATTTCAGTTTCTATGAAAAGAAGTCGCACTATCTATTTGGATCTCGTTCCGTCCACTACCCTACGAGCAAGTGCTTTTTTGACTGCCTCATGTGGAGCGTTGTCAAAAGCCCTTTCTGTATCAAGAAAGGCACATATTACGGTTTTGTTAATGTTCAGTGCATCTTAAGTCTCATCGTTGATTGTACCAGTGTGGTTTCCGTAGACCTACCCGCTTGATATGCATCTTGATGTGGATGCAGTGGCTCTTGTTCAAGAATTTCTGTTCCGATTGACTTATCTAGTGCTTTCTCCGTCGTTTTTAAAATAAACAATGTGAGACTGATGGATCGCAGAGATTTAGGGTATGTAATGTCATTTTTCTCCTCTTTCGGAATGAAATTGATTCTGACCCTTCGCCATATTTCTGGTATGTAGCCCAATTCCAGGCTACTTTGGCTGATGCGTACTATGTATGCTAAAATCTCTGCCTGACCTCGTTGGAGCAGGGCCAAGATTATTCCAACAAGTCCTGGAATTTTAAATGTTGAAAAATTATCCATTGCTCATTTTAGACCACCGCTACTGCTTATGTGTCTAGCCATTACTATAGCTTCCCTGGTAGGCCTTTCGTGATATTCTATTGCATTATTCGCGATGCTAGGCTTGATCTCTGGAAAGTAAGTATTGAGTAAGGTTAATGCTCTTTCCTCCTCGCTCTCCGTGATTGCGGCAGGTGTATATCGAATGTTTTCTGAGAATTTCTTGAAGATGTTTCTTTTAGCTTTCTTAATTTCTTTGTTGTAGGTTGGAAGTTTCTCAGTGTAGCTCTGCCGGAATTCTCCATCACGCTTAAGACTATTAAAAAGTTTGCTCGTTTCCTACAGCCAATAACAAATTTAATTCGTGGCCAAACTCTTCTATGGCATATTTTTGTAATGTGATATTTCTGAGCAGACTTTTTCAGAATAGTTTAATTAAAAACCAAGTTTCTTTTAAAACTTGTTTACATTTTGGTTGTACTGCAAATTAGTTGTATCGTCAGGTTTCGAATCGTAAGAGAAATCATTATCACAATCACTTCATCATCATCAGAAACGATTCGTTCATTGTTGATATCGGTTTCGTCATTACAGCAAAAAATGGCTATGACAGATAAATGAATAGCATAATTGAGATACCGTACTATTTCAGTGGGGCTTTCGCGACCGAATTTAACCATAACATTAAGACCACCACAGCTACGACGTTCGTAGCAAAAGACAGATCAAATTCCTCCAATGGTATTTCGACAATTTCCCTCGTCTCTGTAGCCCAGCATTTTCCCGGGATGAAAACAAGACCCAAATTTAAAAACATACCCTCGGTATGTTGAAGGTAAATGTTGAAATACCTCCTATTTCTTTAACTGGTCCGTTCATCAATGCTAAGACTGAATCGAGTCAAGTGACTGTCATCGGCTTGTCGTAAGTAGCGTAAATAATTTATCGTTTCAATTTTCTTTTCTTCATAAAATTACAGTAAGAGCTTCATTACGTCTGACTCATTCTTGGGTAGCTTAGGTCCTCTTTATTGAAAAGACTCGCATATGAACTTACTTCTAGTAATTTGCCGATCTGCGCAGCTAACATGGATAATATGTCACCGAAAGATTGCATACGTGTTGCATCAAATTTAAAAATCTGCTGATTGGATGATTTGGATTTCTTAGGTTCTGAGGGTTGGTCTTGGTCATCTTCCAAAGTGTCGGTGATTGAAGTGGAAAGTAATAGTATTTGTGGTTCATTTTGTGTTTTGAAAGAAATTCTGTTAATATGTTCAAGGTACCTGACGAAGCCACCTGTATTTGAGCCTTTCGTGGATATCTTTTTAGGACATGTAAGGCATTGTGCGGACGATATATTTTTGATCTTAGTAAAATATTTCCAAACTTATCCATGTCCATGCACCAAACCTATAAAAACAATAGATAAACGGCAGTACATTACGTAAAATCAAAAAATAAGGTAATTATTTAACTACTTACAATTGTAACATTTATAAGAAAGAAATCCAATGCCCTTGTTTAATTCTAACGCGAGTAAATTGCGTGCATGGATAATTTATTACTTAAATATCTACTATTTACTGAACTAACTAAAATAATTTGAGGACATATACCTACCCAATAAACTAAGCAGGTTATTATGCTTTATTGAGCAAAATAAAAAGAATCATTTGCACCAAAAATGTAGCTAATAAAATTACATCTAAATTTAAATCGATGCATCTGTTTGAAATTATAATATAAATAAGTAGGTATTTTATTTTACTTGCTCTACTTTACCAGGAAGGCCATGAAGATAAAAACTTTAAAGAAATACGTATCTATGCTGGAATAAATAAAAATATACCTAACCTATAAAAAACGCCTAATCTTAACCTAATATAACCTCTAAAACTATAAAGCAACTCTTAACTCAGTCAGTCGAAAAAATCCAAAAATATATCAGAGATTTAGTTAAAAATAGAAATAAATATTACTTATTTACGAAAACAACTAATGCACAAAAAACAACCTGTCGCAATGGCGTCGGTTAGCAACGATGACCGGAGGTTTGTCATCAAGTATGAGCAAGAAATTCAGCGAGCAAGTGACCCACAGCGGCGACATGATATGATTTTTTGACTGCACGGTTCGCGATCGGGGCCAAGTATCGACGTGGCAACGTCGCGTCGTATTTGTACTGCCATAGAAAAAATATACCAAGAATTTTTACCCCGTGCTTTAATTTTTACGCTCCTAAATGGTACGCCACACTGGTACGCCGTCTCATTCATAAAAAGCAATTTACAATGTTGTCAATGATTAGATATCAGTATTTTAATGTGATATACATGCTTTTGTTAGAAACAAATATAAAAGATTTAAATTTTCGGATTTATGTTGAAGACGTGGCAATACTGCATATCCCTTCCTACCGACTAAGAGGGGTAAACTACACTTTTTTATCGATTTAAATGCAAGGTTGCCGCAGCCTAGCGAAGTTTTACTGAAAGGTTTGATCGTTACAACGCGCTCTTTGTAAACTTAAACAAATATAATAAACCAAGGGATAAAAAAACTTGTACCCGCAGTTTAGATCAACTATCCATTACGGCAACACTGCATATACATCATTCCTTGCCATTTTACTACTTATAGTAAAAACTACTTTTTATCAATGACCGAGTTTTAATACTTAACGCTTCCAATCCTCCCATAAGAATAAGACGTCTTAGTATAATTCGTCAATGGTACTGCTTAGGTTTCCTGCGAAACTACGCATAGTTTTCGAATTTTGCATTTTTTTTGTAGTTTTGAGATTTTTCGAGTTCTCGAGATCCAGACCCTTTTTTTCTAGTTTTGAATAAGGCCAAATTTCCCCATCATTTCTCTTCAAGAATTCTCGTCCAGAAACCCAAATACATACATAAAAAAAGCGGTCGAATTTAGAACTTTATTTTTTTAGAAGTTTGTTAAAAATTTGGATATTTCTAATATTCCTTTTAATTACCTTTTGTATTTTTTTAATTCTTTCAAACTTGGTACTGGAAATAGTTTGTCAGGACAGTAGTTAACGAATATAACATTACTGTCTTAAAATTTAATATGGCGTACTAAATTTTTTTACTGTTCAGTTTTTTCCAAAATTGGTATATGGAGGGATAAAAACATTTTCATTTGCTAATTTAGTGTACACTGTAAAAATGAAATGCATTAAATTTAATGTAAATGTGCTGGCAGCAAATTTCATAAACGTTTATTAAATGCATTTAATGTAATGAATTAAATTTAATAATTTACATTAATCTAAAAATTTATTCCATTAAATTTAAGGTTTAATCATTACTTTTTAAGGTGACTGTACATTAAAAATACAGCCAGCGTTCATTGAATTTGAGATAGGTTATCACATATTTAATGCACCAACATTACTATGACTTCAAAAAATTCTGAAATTACCAGGAAAAGGTGGAAATATTTCTTTTAGATAGTGTACAATTTGTAGACGGGTGAGTCCTTTAAGCAACTTATATTAAAAAAAAGTTCAATACAAATTGTGACATCTCCCGGAATCTCATGAAATGTACGTTATCGAATACTGAATAATAATGTAAATTCCTTTAGTATTAGCGAATATGTGGTTTAATTTTAATGTAGAGAAGTTGAAATATCTTTTCAGTTACTTTATTGAAATTTAAGATACCATTTAATCAAATTTATTGTACAAAGAACTGATATCTGAATGAATTGCAAATAAATGTAAATTATTCACAATTTTTGGTACAAAATCATTAAATTTAATATAGAATAGACATTAAATTTGCATAAAATTTAAGGTATTTTTTAACAGTGTAGTTTACAATGATGTGGATATAAATAGGTAAGTTTATTTGCATTCTTGGAGAAATATATTATAAAAAAAATTAGGAGATAAGTTTGTTTATAATTCAACTAAAAATTGAACCTTTTTTGGAAAAAAATGCTTAAAAGTGAAATAATTCTATAAATTTGTACCTGTATTTGAAATTTTTGAAGTCGTTACCAATAAAACCCAATAGCACACAATAATAAAAATTTTCAATTACACAGTTACGATTTCGATGATTTTAATGTAATAAAACATCAGACAACTTCTTTTCCTGCATGAAAATGTATTGTTTGGAGTCATATATAATCTTATTTTTGCTGTTCCACATGATATCTTTCCCGATATTTCATTCTAGACTGCGAAACTGCAGGAGCAATAATCGTAACGAGTACACGCTTAATACATAAATGGCGCCAATGTTTTTGCATCAAATTGGAAACAATTATTCCGTTCATTCAATAGCAAGTGCTGATTCAACTAAATAAATTGCTATTCATATATTCACCAATATCATTAAATGAGACGCAGCAAACCTAAACGTTTTGTAAATTACCGGTAAAAAAGGAAATGAGATACGAAAGGAAAAATAAATCTTGTAATAGTGCCACTGCTCTTGATTTAGAAACCAAATAGCTTGAAGCAACGTAAAGATGAATAGCATTACTTACCATTAGATAAGACATTTCAGTTTATATTTCGAATTAATCTAGGAATTATTACCATGCTACTAATACATCTAAGTAAAGCTACAAAGTATTGCCGACATTTTGGGATAAATATATCCTATTAAGTTAAATGCTTAAAGTATATATGGCAAAAACTTTAAATCTTACAATCGTACTTAATAATATGATAAATTGGATTGGCTGTACAAGTCATTTGCTACAATTTTGCTTTCACGAGTTTCTCGTTTGCTAATTTTTAAATTAATTAAAATAGTTTGTTAAAGTTTTACTCCCAAAAATATTTTAACAAAAATTATACCGAAGACAAAAAATTGCCCTACAAAGTGAATAATAGGTTGACTATTTCTTGTTGCCATTAATTTAATAATCGCGAATTTGTGTATTCTCTTGAGATCGGCGTCGCTGTAGTGAAAGCGATTATTTTTTATGTATTTTCACGGTATCTTCTTGTACAATATACATAAAAGTTTTAAGAAATTTCCTTGAATTAAAAAATAGTATTTATTATTGTAAAGAAATTAGAAAAATATAATGAATGCCAAGAAAACATTTTTTCAAGCAATTATATATTTCCAATTACGCTTATATAGATAGTCCTCGAAAGCAAAGAAAAAATTGACATCTGGGAGGAATACATCGGAGAACTTTTTCAAGACAACAGACCACCAAGAGAGACTGATTTGAGTGATAGTTTGACTGGCCCACCAATTACAAAAGAAGCGATTGAAAAAGCTATCCTTCTTCTTCTTCTTCTTCTACGTTGACTAGGGATATCCCTGTTTGTCATCCTATCTACACCCGCCTTATTCTGCTGATGAAGAGAACAAGCTCTGGGCCCATCTCTTTGGTGGTCGTCCTGGTAATCTTCTTCCTCTTGGTCGTCCATACATACAAACTTTGGCTAGTCTCTCTTCACTCATTCTCTCAACGTGTTCTTTCCAACCTCTTTTTCTTTCTTTTGTCCATTTGATCACGTCCTGCACATTACATTTTTCTCTGATTAAGGTATTTGTCAGCCTATCTCTGATTGGCACGTTCAGCATTGATCTCAGTACTTTCATTTCGGTGGTTCTCATTTTCTGCTTTGTCTTCTTTGTGTCTGCTCTTGTTTCCGTGGCATAAGTTAGAATTGGTCGTATAATGGTCTTATATATTTTTGTTTTTCCCTCTATTTTCATGTATCTGTTTCGAAATATAACATCTCTTAAGCATCCTGCCACTTGTAGGGCTCTTGTATTTTGTGACAGTACTTCTCCAGTAAGATTACGACAGCTTGTTGTGTCAATGCCTAGGTATTTAAAGTTCATGACTTGTTCAATTATGGCATTTTCTATCTGTAGCTTACATCTTCTTGGTTCCTTGGAAATTACCATACACTTTGTTTTATTCGTTGATATCTGCATATTGTACTTCTTAGTTGATACGTTAAATAGGTGTGTCAATCTCTGGAGGTCGTCTTCGTTATCTGCGAGTAGGACCGCATCATCCGCGTAGCATATTATATTGATATTGTGTCCGCCCATCTGGTATCCGCGTTTCGGTCTGATATCCTCTATTATGCGGTCCATTGTCAGATTGAATAAGAAAGGGTTTAGCGAGTCTCCCTGCCTTATCCCTTCGTTTATCTTGATGTCTTCGGTTAGACCTTCGGATGTTATTATTTTTGTGCTGGAATTTGTGTACAAGTCATCAATTATGTTTATGATCTCCACTGAAACATTTTTCTGTTTTAGGATGTCCGTTATGTGCTGCTTTTTGATGCGGTCAAATGCTTTTGTTAGGTCAACAAAGCATAAGTATGCAGGGTGGTTAAATTCTACTGATTTTTCGATTATTTGTCTCACTATAAATAAGGCATCTGTGGTTCCCCTGTTTTTTCGAAAGCCCTGTTGTTCCTCCGAGATCTCTACTTTCTCTTCAAGTTTGTCACGAATAATTGCTGTAAATAGTTTGGTGACAGAGTTAAGAAGTGTAATTCCTCTGTAGTTGTCCGGGTTTTTGTGGTCACCTTTTTTGTGTACGGGAATTGTATAGCTGGTTTTCCATTTTTGCGGTACTTGCTCTTCTTTAATAATTTTATTAAAAAGCTTTTGTAACTCCTCGGTAAGCATTTGGCCTCCGTATTTCAATAATTCGTTGGTAATTAGATCTAGTCCAGGAGATTTTCTATTCTTTAAATTACGTATTTTATAGTCTATTTCTTCCGATGTTACCTGCATTTTTGTAGTGCTCAGATTTATGGATTTTGCTGTTATGCTAGTGTGAATCGTATTTGTATTACCAAATTGTCTTTCAAAGTATGATGTCCATTCTTCCTTTTTGATGTGAGCTGTACTGATGTATTCATTAACATTTTTTTCTGTTTCTGAATCATTCTCCATAATCTCTTCTGTGCACCGTATAAGTCATGCTCCATGTCCTTTGTGTATCACTCCCAGTATTCTTCCTAAAGCTATCCATAACTTAAAATACAACAAAGCAGCTAGACCAGACACAATGCGGTCAGAAATACTCAAACTCCTAGATGAAAGAAGTGTTACGGCATTGCATAAAGTTTTTAACATCATCTACAATACGGGTCGCTACCCCAAACAATGGCTTTGTTCTACTTTTATCTCGTTACCAAAGAAACCCAATGCAAAAAGATGCGAAGATCACAGACTTATCAGTCTACTGTGTCATACATTAAAGCTTTTCTTAAAAATAATACACCAAAGAATATACAAGAAATGTGAAAGAGACGTGAGCGACTCCCGGTTTGGATTTAGACAGGGATTAGGTACAAGGGAGGCGATAGTCGCAATATAGGTACTGGTACAAAATTGCTATGACCAAAGAAAAGATGTGTGCCTATGTTTCATAGATTATGAGAAGGCTTTCGACCGTGTTCAACATCAAAAGTTAATACAACTCCTCGAGAAGCTCGACATCGATCAAAAGGACATCCAATGCATCCAAAATTTGCATTGGAACCAGAATGCACAGTTAAAAATTGAAAATGGTATGTCCAATACTGTACAAATTGAGAGGGAAGTGAGACAGGTGTGCATACTATCTCCGCTCCTATTTAATCTATATTCAGAGACAATTTTCCGAGAGGCCCTAGAAGATGTAAAAAAGGGCATTAGAGTGAATGGTGTATGGATCAACAACATTCGTTATGCCGATGACACGGTCCTGATAACCGAAAATATAGATAATCTACAACAAATAGTAAATATGGTTGGACAACACAGTGCATCTATGGGTCTGAACATCAATACTAGAAAAACAAAGTGTATGATCATCTCCAGAAACTTGGATGCATTTACAAACTCCGGAATAACATTTGATGCAGCGCCCATTGAAAGAGTGGACAAGTTCAAATACCTGGGAACATGGCTTTGTTAGGATTGGACATCGGACAGAAAAATAAAAAGCCGTGTTGAGCAAACCCGACAGGCTTTCCAGAAGCTTAAAAATGTGCTTACCTGCTCAGAATTCGATATTGACTTAATAATAATAATAATAATATCCTTTATTTGTCAACAAAATTATGATCACATAACAAAGCAACGTCAGAGAAAGAAATGTTTAACATTAAGAATTGTAAATATGTCGATCTGACTACAGTTAATATAAAAACTAATCGACATTTCGATAGGAACCTTACACAAAGGAAAACTAAAGGAGAAAAAAACACATACAAGATAATTTTAAAAAGTAGTAATAAGAAAGTCAGTTTAAACTGAACAAAGTTTTACAGCTTGCAAAATAAGATATTCTAATTTAAAAAGAATAAAATTTTTACACACAAAACAAATGCTTGAGAAAAACCCACTAAACAAAAAATATTAAATTAAAAATATTGACATTACAAAAACTATTCATTAAAATTGAAAGAGTAAAAGCACCTATCAGAAAGCCATTCATTTACGCGTCTCTTAAAGCAATTAATCGACCCGATAAGCCAGATTTCTCTTGGTAACATCCTTACAGCTTTAATCGCCATATAGTATAGTCCTCTCTCATAGAAGGTGGAGTTATGGAAAGGTACCCTTAGGTCATTCGCCCCTCTGGTAGTCATAACCATGTTTCCCCCATAGAACTGTCTATTCAGCGGAAATAATTCCGTATTCCTTCTGACAAGCATAACTAAAGATCTAAAGTATAATGAGGGAACAGTAAGCAACTTAAACTGAGTAATAAATGGTCGACATGAAGCTCTTGGATGTAGGTGGAAGATGCATCTTATTGTGCGTTTTTGAATTTTAAATATATTAATAGCCTTTCTTGATGATCCCCAAAAGGAAATACCATAAGAGACAAGAGATTGTATTTGTCCAAAGTAGAAAAGCCTAACAGTCTCTGCAGTGATCACGTCACGAAGCCTTCGGACTACACCACACAAACTGCTAAGCCTAGCCCCAAGAGCTGAGATATGATGTTCCCAGTTTAAAGAGGGGTCCAAATGAACACCCAAGAACTTAACCTGTTCCAAAGTAGGTATAGATCTACCCCCAAGCCACACAAGCAGTGACTCAGATCTTATTGCACGTTTTGAAAAAAGAATGAGGCCGGTTTTATCTACGTTTAGAGTGAGGCCGTTATCAGAACACCACTGCTGCATTTTCAATGCAGAGTTTGTGCACTTTTGAGACAGTCCTGCCATAGAAGTGTCCGCCAGAATCACTGATGTGTCATCAGCAAACTGGCAAACGCTATCCGCGGCCAATCCATCCCCCAGATTGTTTACATATATTAAGAATAATATGGGTCCCAAAATGGAGTCCTGAGGTACCCCCTGCAACAATTTAGTTCTATCTGAAAAGTAATGATGATTATTTTTAGCAAAGCAGACTGTTTGCTGTCTATCTGATAAGTAGGATTGCAGCAAACTGGCAGCAACACCTCTGACCCCATACACACCAAGCTTTGTCAAAAGCAAGTCATGATCCACAGTGTCAAAGGCCTTAGACAAATCAAAATATAGGCCTGCCACTTTATAATTTGTGTCAATTCTTTCATTTATATAAGAAATTGTGTTAAATATTGCCATTTCAGTAGATTTGTTAGGTCTAAAGCCAAACTGATTTTTACTCAGGATATTGAGTCTGTTTAGATGTTCAAGTATTCTAGTATATATAACTTTTTCAAAGACCTTTGACACTGCTGGAAGCAGGGAGATTGGTCTGTAATTTTTGATGCACTGGCGATCCCCTTTTTTAAATATAGGAATCACTTTGGCTGTCTTGAGATTAGTAGGAAAGATCTGTGTGGCAAAACTTTCATTAACAATATTTGCTAAAGGATTACTTATGCAGTGTGCGACAAATTTTAAAACATATACGGGCACGTCGTCCAGTCCCGCTGAAAATTATTAGGTAAACTCATAAGTGTTCGAAAAATTTCATCGGAATTAACTGGTGATAAAAATATTGTAGGATAATTAACTTCAGTTTGAAACGTAAGGTTAGGATTTGAATTATTGTGTACATTGAACTGTCTGCTAAATAGTTCAGCAATATCTTTTGGGTCACTATGAATATGATCATCTATTTTTAGGGTTATGTCGTAACTCTTTTTAATCTCACTGCATTCGATTTTAAGAATATTCCAGGCAGTTTTAATTTTATTTTTGGAATTAATAATCCTACTATCATTTAAATTTTTATGATAATCAGATAGGTATTTCCGGTAAATCTTTCTTTCTGACCTATATGTTCTATACACAGCTTGACTTTTTGTTTGCTTGTACCACACATACAGGTCTTTGATGTAGTTTGAATAGTTACGGATTTCGGTATTTACCCAGCTTGCTTTCTGATATTTAATTCTACTTGTACTAGTTGGGAACGAAAGGTCAAAATAATAGTAGAATATTCGAAAAAATGTGTCATATTTTTCGTCAGCACCGTATGCTTGATCTAAGGTTTATGAAATGCTACGTATGGTCAGTGCTTCTTTATGGCGTGGAGGGTTGGACCCTAAAAATGAGTAATATCAATAAACTGGAAGCCTTCGAGGTGGGGCTGTATCGCAGAATTCTTAAAATCTCATAGACGGAGAAGAAGACAAATGAGGAAGTTCTGGGGCGTGTAGGAAGAGAGCGTGAACTATTCACGTAGTCAGGAAAAGAAAAATAGCCTATCTGGGACATATCATGCGAAACGAAAAATATGGGTTCTTACAGTTGATGATTGAGGGCAAAATTGAGGGCAAAAGGGGAATGGGGAGGAAGAAAATGTCTTGGCTTCGGAACATAAGACAATGGACAGGGTTACGTAATGTACAAACACTGATCCACACCGCCCGAGACAGAGAATCAATGGAGCATGTGATCGCAAACTTCCATTAATGGATATGCATCCGAAGAAGAAGAAGAATTACGTTTATATAGATTTTCATCTGACAGTATTTGAGACTCAAATAAAAGTAAAGGATTGTTTTTGCATTAAGAGCTAAAGCTCATAATTTAGAAAAGCACATCTTTTACAACGGAACTTTCGTATCTTAAACAAGAACATTTAGAATTTCTCATTTAGAAAACACCGGATTTTCATTTTAAAAACACAGTGGATTCGCCCAATATCCTTCGGCCAGTCAATAATATGATGGTATCATTCATATCGAAACATCCAATTTTGGTACCCAGGGGTAAGAAACAGATAGGACTTCACATATATTTCATATAATCCGGCAGGTTATCAGTATATGTCGTAGGGGCACGACTCAGTTTCATTATCTCGTCTAGTGGTATGTATTGCGGACCTGAGTATTTTATTGGTTTCTTTGTGTAACATAGGAACAGATGAGTGGATTGTAGAAAAGTAAATACTCTTATATATTTTTTGACTAAATAATGAAATACGTAAATAGGATATAAAGGGCGCCATCTTGACAAATGCAAGGAATTATGATGGTAATTAACGTATGTTAGGTGTAATAAAAACGAGAAACAATATGGACATGTCAACTCATCCCAAACATCGCAGTTTTAGTAAAGGACTATAATAGTCGTAAACATATTTACGGTCGAATGATTATCGCATATAAGGATGAAGCTCCATAATATTTTATCGGAACTGCAGAAAGCTCTGGCCATAGTAGTAGAGTAGTGCACTAACTTTACAATAATTCCTGAAAGAACTAGTTTTACTCTTCACTAAAGGGAGAAAGATTGGCGAGAAAAAAACGCTAACGCTCATTAATACAAATGAATTAAGAAGTTTTACCTAGGATTAACCCGGGTTTCAAAGCTTACCTAAAACTTACACTTGCGAAAAATTATAAGCAAATTAAGTGACCACCATAACAGCACAAACGGCACTTGAATACGGTCCCACAGATTGGTTTGCTTGTACTATGAGAAGCACCTCAACAACAACCATAGAAACCCTACTAAATCTTCCCTTTTGATATAACAATCAAGGCTGAAGCAAGAATGGGGGCTGGAACAAAAAAGGTCTATTTTTAGTGAATATTAACACTAGAACCACTGGAATCACATTTTGGGACATAGGGAAAGCAAACTATTGCTAAGCAAACCTTCCGCCAAACTAAACCACTATGTCCCAGGCCTAAGCAGACAATAGATTAGGCAACAGAACAGATAACCTGCCATTGGGCATTTATAATGAAAAACCACACAGTTGTGCCAAGAAGCCTCGTGAACATCAGCTGCGGTTGCATGGGTGTGTGGAGCAACGGCAGCATCCCACTCACGTAAAAAAAATTGTTTTTAACTATTCTAATGATAGTTAACACAATTATTTGTATCTAAAAAACGTCAGCTGGCTGTACCGTGGTAGATTATACGAACATGCAAAAAAAATTTCAGTGTCTTCCTCTCAGTTAAAAATTTGTCAGATGATAGTTTACATGCTACTTTGAATAAATAAAAACGGCTCTATGTTGGTGGAAAAGTCGTCAGCTAATGCAGTGGAAGGTGCAGCGTCGAAGCCAGGCGTGAGCGTCGATCGCTTACTTAATTATGTCAGCTGACGGGTTTTCAATCGTCATACTGCCAGCTAATTTTTTTTATTAATAAAAATATCATATTAACAATCATTCAACCGTAGGAGAAATAGAAAGTAAACCGAGCCATTCGAGAAGAAATTGTTTAAGAAGCAGCATAGTGACTGTTGAACAGAATAAAAAGTGTCCAACGTAAGTCCTTTTGCGTTTTTTGCCGAAAGACAACTTCACAGTTAAAAGTATTCAGTGAAGAAAATTTATCCAAGTGCAGTGAAATATTAACTATTCGGCAGAATAATAATTTAGTTGGAAAAGAAACAGTACTTCCTACATAGTATAATGATTTTCAGGTATACCACAGGGACTGTTATTGTCGCTTTACAGTGTTGCAGCCAAAATACAGAAAATCTAAATCAGCACCATCAGTAGAAGCCGCGTTTCCTTCAATATTACCGTATATATATATGAATTATTTCTTATTTTGAGTAATTTTTCATATTATTTTTCCTAATAATATTATATAATATCGTGTATAATATAGTAATATAATTAGAAATCTTCATACTTCATCGTGTGAAACACACAAAACTTGGATATAAGTACAGATGCGTTAACCACAGGTGAGCTCGTTAGGAATCTATTGTATAATACAGAATCTAAACAGATGTCATTCCACAAATTATACGAATCGGTTTTTTAGATCATTCTAAATTTATAAGTGCAAATTCTTGAAGAGTACTTAAAAATATAAATAGGCAAATTTGAATTTCAAAAATCGGTAAATTAGAACTTGATTAAATGCACGAAAGAAAGTTAAATTATCAAAAAGGAGGGGAGTATTTTTAAATTGTATGAATGAACCGAGCTAACATGCAGTGAACGCATCCTCATATTTATAAGTCCCGCCCAGTTATGTGTGTTTCACACGATGAAGTATGAAAATTTTTAATTATATTACTATATTATATATGATATTATGTAATATTATTGGAAATAATAATATGAAAAATTACTCAAAATAAGAAATAATTCATATACATGCGGTAATATTGAAGGAGACGCTGCTTCTACTGATGGTGCTGATGTAGATTTTCTATATTTTGGCGGCAACGCTGTAAAGCGACGAAAACAGTTGGTGTGGTACAGCTGAAAATCGTTATACTGTGCAGGAAGTACTGTTTCTTTTCCCACTAAATTATTATTTTGCCGAATAGTTAATATTTCACTGCACTTGGACAAACTTTCTTCACTGAACACTTTTAACTGTGAAGTTGTCTTTCGGCAAAAACGCAAAAAGGACTTACTTTGGACATTTTGATATTCCGTTCAACCGTCACTGTGCTGCTTCTCAAACAATTTCTTCTCGAATGGCTCAGTTTCCTTTCTATTTCTCCTACGGATGAATGATTGTTAATATGATATTTTTATTAATAAAAAAAATCAGCTGGCAGTATGACGAGGGAAAACCCGATCAGCGCTCACGCCTGGCTCCCACGCTGCACCTTTTACTGCATCAGCTGACGACTTTTCCACCAACATAGAGCCAGATGACGTTTTTATTTATTCAAAGTAGCATGTAAACTATTATCTGATAAATTTTCAACTGAGAGGAAATCACTGAACAAAATTTTTTTTACATGTTCGTGTGACCAACTGACATATAATCCACCACGGTGCAACCAGCTGACTTTTTTTTATCAAATCAAATAATTGTATTAACTATCATTTGACAAATTTTCATTCGGGAGGAATTAATTAAAATTATTTTTTTTACGTGAGTGCGAGGCTGGCGCTGCTCCACCCATCCACGCAGCCACAGCTGACGTTCACGAGGCTTCATGGCACAACTGTCTGAAGTATTTCACAAGTTATCGCTTAAGAGGAAATTGGTCCGGAAAATCTGTTGCTGCCTTGTATACTAATACTTCATAGTTAAACATTCCTAACTAGTTTTATTAAAATCATTTAAAGTATGTGCAATGCAACGAAAATAAATCTAAGAATATTTCACAAGCAAAGAACATACTTTCCTTAAAAGTATGAAATTATCCAAAATCAAATTAAGAAACTGGCTCTAAGAAATCGATCACTTTAAATAAAGATTTTTTCAGATACAACAAAATTGAAGCCTCTAGATTGATTTGACAAAATTAGGTCTAGAATGTCCCACTATGTACCTTTAGAAGCATTTCAATGTTTTGTTAAACCTGGTGTAAATCATACCACTGGACAATTCGCATCTTTACTGTATAAATATAAACCTGTCTTTGATTATTGTCTCCACGCGGATATATAATACAAAGAAAAACAATTCCGCCCACATAGGCTTATGTACCTTTATCATTTGCCAAAAAAACAACAGCTATTTTTAAAATCGTCAATAAATCATCCATATAAAGTATGTTCTGGACTTTTCTTATTAACCTTGACGAATATTAAATTTCTAAAAGTATAGATATTTTGGGTATTTTTTGCTATCGAACAAATAGAATAACAGGCATTTTAAACATATATTATTGTATTTATTGTTTCTTAATATTAGTTATTTATATATACCTTCATAATTTCATGAGAAAAATAATGCTAAAAATGTTATTAAACATTCGTAGATGATAAAATGAAAGAGATATATCTAGCCAACTGGCGGCATATCCATAATGAAATTAACAATTTATGTAATTCCATTTTTGTTCCAGAAACCCACGTACGTCCCTGAAAATAATTTCCAAGAAGACATTTTTAACAAAACATCGTTTCTGTAGCGGCAATGGCAACGGAATGAATGAACGAACGAACGGATGCGGCCCGGTGCCCGATCGAGAGGATGCACCGTGAATGGGCCGGAAGTGTCGACGGACTCACAGGAAGTACACAGATGGGATTAAGACATTCATTGAAGAATAAACTGGCAAAGAAATATCCCGAAGAATGAATTAGAAGGATTAACAACTTTTGTTAAGAGATCAACTGAGTAGTTTAAAATATAGTTATGTATGAGCATAACGGGAATTAAAGCGAATACAATACATCTGAAATAAAATTTTTATAAAAAAATTGAACCGACTTCTAAAAGTGGGCTAAAAAGTGAAAAATAACTATAAATTTTTATATGAAATTGAACTTTTTGAAGTGGGCGCCAACCTAATACCTGACAAAATGTGATTTTCATAAAAAGATTAACAATACTTTATTTGTAATGGCTTTCTTACCATAATTTGTATATATTAGTAGTCATTTATTTCATTTACAAATAATTTGGCGCCGACTTCAAAAAGTTTAATTTCATATAAAAATTTATAGTTATTTTTCACTTTAAGCGCATTTTTAGAAGTCAGTTCAATTTTTTTATAAAAATTTTATTTTTCTATTTTTAGTTTTAGAATTCATTATGATATCAATAAATTATTTGAACTAAGCACTAATAGAGATTAGTGTATCTCGCAATGACTCCAAGGTGGTAAAAAAGTACCCATTTTATCTAAAGTTGTAAATCACCCTAAAATGAACCACTAAAAATTCTTTGGTTCTTAGAGTTTTCCAAATACCAGTAAAATTGTGTCAAACACATATTTAGTCTGGCATAGTAAATCCACTATCTTAAATTTCAAATTAATTTTAGATTGGTAATATAGGCCTCAAAATCTTCCAATATCGATATTTAAAGAACCTGAGATGTAAATTTCTTAGCTCGATATATTTTATACTGCATATAGAGTTTGTATACGCCTCAAGAACCCCACAATATCAACTTTCAATATTTAAAGAACCTGAGATGTAGGTTTCTTAGCTCGATATATTTTATACTGCATATTGAGTTTGTATACCCCTCAAGAACCCCACAATATCAATTTTAGACAAAATCGGAATATGTAAAATTTTCTCTCCCTCATATTGTATCTTATCAACCTAATAGTTGTAAAAAATTAATTTCATATTCGTAATACACGACCCCCAATTCTGAAAAAATGCAAATAAGGTCAAATTTTCAACCTACCATATTGCATCCGCTATATTGAATTTCAAAAAAATTATTTTACGTCTTAATCTAATCTAAATCTAAACCCTTCAAAGCCCCCTAGTACCAATTTTGGATGAAATCCGAAAATTTAAAATTTCTAGACTATTTACATCCTCAAAAATTATTCAGACCCACCTTTGAACAAAATTCAAAAATGTAAAATTTTTAGTCCGCTATCTTGGATTTCCATATTGAATCCTGAAAAAATACTTTTAAATTCATAATTTACATCCTCAAGAACCCCCTATATCAGTTTGGGAGAAAATCGAAAAATGTTAAATTTTTAGGACACCATACTGAATCTGCCAGATTGAGTTTTTCAAAACATATTTTAAATTCATAATTAACACTAAAAAAATACCCCAATACTGATTTTAGACAACATCGGGAGATGTAGAATCTTTAATCCGCCATCTTGGATTGAATTTTTTAAAAATAATTTCAGTTATGTACGATCCTGAAAACTCCCTCGTAACAATTTTGGAGAAAATGGGACAAAATTGATTTTTTTGTCCGCCATATTGGATCCACCATATTGAATTTTTTTAGAATAATTTCAGTTTCGTGGTGTACAACCCCAAAAATGCCCCCATACCAATTTTGGAGAAAATCAAACAAAATTAATTTTTTTGGCCGCCATATTATCAGCGTCATCTTGGATATTACTGCACCATTTTCATCCAAAAAAATATGGGACTACCGCAGCAACTTCCTGAACATTCATTCAAATCGGTGTAGCTGTTCCGGAGTAATCGGTGTACATACATAAACAAAAACCATACATACTCGACGAATTAAGAACCTCCTTCTTTTAGAAGTCGGTTAAAAAGTTACTGTAAATTCATGAAATATTTACTATAAATATTGGGGATAAATTTCAAGTATTTTATGATTATTTGTGATTTTATATGATGCTATTGAATACTCATGAAAGTGATATGGAGAAATCTAAATATATCCAAAGGAGCATCAATTTAAAGATTGCTAAATAGATAAAGTAATATTTTTTAAAATATGGAAAACAATCACAAATTTGCACAACAATGTGTATGGAGTTAGGAATCTCTATGAGATGATAAATCAGTATGGGGCTAGAAGAAATTATTTAATACTCTTTAGTCCATTCTAAAATCGTGGTATATTAATTTTTTTTTTCTATTTAAGTAATTATTTTTTGCTTTTTAGACTCTAGTTTAAAATCGATTGCAAAAATTGTACCGAAGAGGCAAACAAACGAAGAGACAGGCAAGAAAGCGAGTTAATATTGCATTGGCATCCAGTTCTGACGTATGTTTAAAGTTTCAAATTTCTAGCTTATTGGAAAGTTAGTTTAAAATCGATTACGAAACTTGTATCGAACAGACAAACAAAACTGAGTGAAAAGAAAACGAGTTAATAAAAACGTTGTAAAATACAAAATAATTAATTTTCAGAAAATAATAAGAAATAGATATATCATTTTTAATCCTAAGTCGTCTGCTATACTTACTGTGTAAGCCAGCAAGTATAGCAATGGTTGAAGTAATTATATTATTTAGGGATGCGATAGGCGAAACATTTACTAAGGTTCAAAAAGATAGTTTAGTATTAACCATTTTATTGATACATGTAGCTGTTTCTAGCCCGTAACCTGCAATTCCAGAAACATTGAAAAGCCATTTTAAAACGTATTGAGTTATAGAGGTGTTAAAAATGTTCCTTTCCCACAAAAGTAAGGGATTAGATTTTTTTCGGAAAAGCATTTTCAGTGTTTTTTTTGCTGTTCAATTCTTAGATCACAACTAACAAAATTTCGGGAAAATATTTAGTTTTTGAGATATTCCTTAAAATGTATCAACTTTCAGGGTTATTAATGTCTCATTTGCCATTTTCTTGCCTTTAGTGTCATATTTATCTATATTTTTTGTTAAAATTATAACAATCTATTTTATTCACTAAGATTTTTGTGATGATTACATTTCCAAAGTGACAGAACGGTGAATGGGCATGAATGTAACCGGCACGAGGATAAAATGAATGAATATCTCAAAAATTAATGTTGCAGCAAAATTTCATTGCTATTGTTTACGCCCCAAAATACATCTGTTCAAATTTCATTTTTAGCTGTGAAGTAGAATTAAATACTAAATGAATATTAACACTAATCTGATGGTAAAACTTAAGGAATGGTACAATTAAAGTAAATTTTAAATATAATTTAATGATCAAATATATTTGTTAAAGAAATAAAAGTAAATCTAATTAAAACAGGTCTGTCAAGCCAATCGTCAGTTAACCTGTCAAACTAATTATTGACTACTTTTTAAAATTATTAATCAGGTTATTCGTCGTAAACGAAAATTAAAGCAGGTAAATAATGTAGTTTTCATGCAGGTGACTCGGTTTCTTTTTTATTAGGGTTAAAACTGTTTATGGATCTTTTTAATAGTTTTTCTTAAAGAGTTCTTTACAATGACAACTCGTCGAGAATGCGGCCTGCGGTTCCCACGGATGGGCCCCTCCACCGGAAACGGGGTGCTAGGCCAGAACAGAAATAGTTGATCTGCACCAAAAAGATCGACATAAAAATACAGTAATTTAATTCCAAACTGTATCGTTAGTTCTAAACATATAATTTGTCTAATTGAGATTGTTTGATTTAGTTCTCACTCACTTTTTAAATTATAAGAAGAAACACATATTTAATAATTTAAATTTTAATTGATCTGGAATGGATCTGGATTTAATCCGAACTAGCTGACTTGTATTTTATAT
The DNA here is from genome assembly GCA_034092305.1 of Diaprepes abbreviatus. Taxonomy (NCBI): domain Eukaryota; kingdom Metazoa; phylum Arthropoda; class Insecta; order Coleoptera; family Curculionidae; genus Diaprepes; species Diaprepes abbreviatus. Next base: position 1,548,591 of record JASJET010000155.1, on the reverse strand, counting down.
TGCATATATTTTATGACAATGTTATAAGCCATAAAAATATTAAAGTTAAATCTAATGAGTTCTATCACTAATCAATTAATGGAAATAAGCAAGCAATCATGATCAATTGCTACATAGCTTCGATTCCCTTCTAGTAATCGGAACGCACCTTCATTTTCCCAGAAGGATATTTAAAACGAGCTTAAATATCTCCGATTGACAACATGCACTTTAAAGCTGAATTTCGATTCTAATCTTGATTTTTCATTGCCAGCCCTCAAAACTTTCCGAAAGGTTCCTTCTGCCTTTTTAAGTTTTCCCTTTAGGGAAACCAACGCTCATTTAGAGGTTAATAAACAAATTATATATTTTTGTTATATCATTTTTCATTTGTTTTAGGGTTACTTTGCCTTCCGTGCTTTATTTCTGATTTGGTTTTTCACAACCTTCTGTTATGTTTTATTTGTACAGCATTGAACATGGCTGTGTAGACACCATCGTATTCTTCAACTAGCACGTAGTTGAGATTTATATGTAGTCCAGCAGGACCAGAATTTAAGAGCAATGAAAGTTCACTAGCAGAAATATAGTATCAGATCAATGTATATATATATATATATATATATATATATATATATATATATATATATATATATATATATTTATATAATGTAAATATTTTAATATGGCTTTTATATCTACTTATATGCGGTGTAATTTTTACTATTTAACCTAAAGTTTTCTGTAAATGTAAGACTCTCCCGATAAAGATTATCTACATTCTGTTGTTCAGAGAAGTTCAAATTCAGTAAATTTTGCAATTTTCTACAATTCCTTCGTAAAAACTATAAATAGCATCAAAATTTCTTTACTCAAATACGTATTCGAAAATAGTTGTGTTTTATTGAAGTTTTTCATCTAAAGATTAAATGAATCTCTCTAGAAATTAAAAAAGGAAATTTAAATTATTAATATTAGAATCACGGACATAATAAGCTGCAGCAAACTTTATAAGGTGTATAATAATTGTTATATGTTTGTGTCTTATCGAAACTGTTATTTTTTCAAACTTGCCACTTTTCCGAAAGAATAATAATAGAAAACACATATTTTAAAAGAAATTTGATCGACTGAATTAGTTTATTGTGATAACATCTTATTTCTATTTGTTTATTTTATTATATTTAGCAGTATTTTCTTTGGATTTTAGAAATTAAGCTTAATTATTCTTCTCTTGGCAGCGCGGCCCCGTGTGCACGTTATACATCTAATGAGGCTTCATTACATAGAACACAACGTGAAGAACTCAGGTTTGTGGTTTTTAAATGCGGAAGTTTTACATTTTCTGAGGAGTCAGCAAAGAACATTATTATTTAGAGTAATTTTTTAAAAGGAAATAAGATTTTGCTACATTTTTATTACCTACATATTATATACAACAAAACAAATAAAGATTAGAATTCCGAGTATTTTTTAAAACGCAATAATAAAGCTCACAGGCAAGGGTATGTTTATAAAAGATACAAATATTTTAAACTAATCGACAAAATATTTTAAAAGTAAACAACTGAAGCAAACAAAATTTAACCTTTCAAACAGACAATCTGTCTGTTGATAATGTTGATTTCAAGGTAAAATCATTTCGCAACAGTTTATCTTTGGGCTTTAAGATTCTATAATTTTATAGCCTATTTAAAACATTTTTACCATTTCATCGACCGTCATTCATTTACGGTCAGCAAATGAGCTTCCCTATGCTGCCTCGATGTTGCAGGGTAATGAAAATTATTAAAATTGCTAGAACCATCCACATATTAAATTTCTAAAAGTTTTTACACTCGTAGTCAGTGACTTTGTTTCTTACGTAGCATTCGGATCCGCTCGGACCGATCAGACACAGTTCCATCGACTTGAAATTCACGTAATAAACGGTTCGTATACAATATTCCAATGTACATCGAACAGAAAACGTTTTTGCACGTTAAAAATGGAATCGAATTGAAATGACAAATACGTCAATAGATGATTTCTCCCTTTTTTTGTTAATACTTTGTAATTGGAGAAACAAGTTGACCTATTTCTCCTTTTTTTCCAAAATATTTAGGCACTTCTACCTATCTGAAGTAATTAACAGTTGTTGCCATATTTAAAGAGAGAATAACGTCTGGAATCTCATTCTTTTCAATATAATTTCTTTGTTTTATTGTAAAAAAAATGAAATAAGGATAGTGACTCCGATGAATCAGTTTTCGTTAAAAACTGATTAGATTTTAAAAAGTCTCTTCGCTAATTCCGAGCCGATCAGCATTTTACGTTAGAAACAAGGTCAGTGATAAATTAATGATAGACCAATTAATGATTTACATGCAAAAGAAATTGCAGGAAGAAAAGTTATTAACAAATTAAGGTGTACAAAAACGTTTTATTTTTTGGAGCTGTAGCAAAAAATATAAACTGTTCTTGAAAAAAAAGTTCAGACAAATATTGGCACAACTTGAAAACCTATAAAAATGAGCTAAAGAATATCAAAATTGCCAATTCGTTTAAAACTTAGGTTAATACAAGGATCTTATGGTATAAAATGATTGCAAGTTGATTTATAAAATCGTTCCCGAGATGGGATATATTTTTTCAAACGAAACGAAAAATCTCGTTTCAGAACCTTTACAGAAAAAGGCACACGTACTTATCATTACTAACTTTTAAAAAACGTTCCACTTTAATCCCTTAACCAATAACGAAATTAAACAATTTAATTATTACGAATTAACCATTTTTCTTAAATATCCAGTTTAAGGGCCAAACTTCGATAAATACATGTGCAATTTTCTGAAGAACCACCGAGAAAATAATTCCGAAACGAGTTTCTCTTTTAATTTTTCGAAAAAATTATCCTATTTCGGTCACGAGTTTATAGCTTAACATGAAATTTTGGGCCATCATTTTATACTATAATACATTTTTAACATGTTTTTGCAATAACTTTTAAACAAATCGATCGATTTTGAAATTTTCTTGTCTGAAATATATTCCAGAAAACTTTATAGTTTCACCAGTAACTCGGAAAAAATACTTTTTTACATCTGAAACCAAATTTTCCCATAACTTTTTTTATGATACTTATTACCCCATCGGCTCGAATACCTTCAGATCTCTGTATATAATTCCAGTCAAAAATCATGGGTTTTCGACGTAATTCGATTTCAATTTTGTAAACAGGTCTACAACAGGACGTAATATTACTTATTATTGCATATTCTACTACCTTTGCCTTTTTGTCAAAAAATAAGTTACTTTGAATCTGTTTAGTTCTATCTATTACTAACTAGAATAAGAGTGTAATCGTTTTGATTTCTAGATTCTATATTTTTATAGAAACTGCGACAGCATTAGTGAAGTAAATTTAAGTTCTGTTGAAGTTAGATATAACTGAAATGTAGAAATGAAAATTAAGCATTTAATAACAAATTATTAATTAAAAAAATATATTAACAACATAACACATGATAGATACTTTTTCCTTCGACTATTACGTCGGCCTTAAAAGATTCTTGCACCTTGTCATAATCTGTATTTACTATACAAATGAATAAAGAATATTGGTTTATTATCCAACCAGTTTCGGGAACGTTCGGATGATTTCGTGAATTCGCTATGTCTTCTTCTTTTTCTCCTTATGTTAGAACGATGTCTTATATCTGCTTTTAACTCACCTAAGGCGACGAAGTCCAGCATTCATTTCATCGTTTAGGGAGTCTTCTCGGTGGTCGTTTCGGGTCTGATTTAGCCCATTTGCCTAAATGATTTCTACATTCCCAATGCTTTGACCTTGTCCATCTTATCACATTCTATATGTTACAGTCGTTTCCGATTTCTGTGTTTCTCGCTATAGTCTCGTAGACTTACTCCTTGTATTGTTCTAGGAATTTTCATTTCAGTTGACCTCAGGAATCCTTCCATTTTTGCCATATCTACGCACATTTCGGCTGCATAGGTAAATATCGGTCTTTGACAGGTTTTATATAATAGAATTTTGATTTCGGTGATCATATGTTTAGTTCTCTAAATGATGTCACTCAAATAACTCAATATTCTCTTTGATGATGTTTCCATCTCTAGAAAGGAGAATTTCTCAATATATATATATATATATATATATATATATATATATATATATATATATATATATACATATATATATATATATATACATGTTAAGTATATGTTTTTTGTTATTTTTTTCTTGGACCATCAATGATATATATATATTGATCCCGAAAATCTAATAAACAATTTTTTTAACAAAGGAATCCATAAATTTTATAACGAAAACTCACCACATACTGATACAAAACAGAAAAACGAAAAATACATATCACTTCCATATATTCCTACACTCTGAAAAACTCCAAAATGCTTTTAAGAAACATAAAGTAATTGTCGGCGATAAAGGTCACAACCTTCTAAAAATATACTATAGCAAACTAAAATATTTTCGAGATACATCGGTTTTGATGTGAAAAAACCAAAAGTTACTAATGCTAAACACAAACAGTTAAAAAAACGGGTGTGCTGATGTGCTTTAATTTATGGGAAAGCGCTGTGGCACTCTTCGAAGGCCAGAAGATCTTATGCTGAAAGATCTCCAGCTCAGACATTGTTAAGTTCAAAAACCTTTTAAAGGGTTGATCGGGGCTCAATTAATTTACAATGTTATTAAAATGCAAAAATAGTGAAAACGTTTAAATGCTATTTTGGCAAATGTTTAATATGTGCTCCATACACTTGAATACATATTTTCGAATATTTTCCCGCTGCACTGTAAATAATATTCCGACATTGTTACGGACTTCGTTAGAATGCTCTGCTATTCTCACTAGTAGTTCTTCTCTAGTATTTACTGGTCTTGAATAAACTAGTTGTTTTAGATGTCCCCAGAAGTAAAAGTCTAAGGGATTTACGTCTGAAGACCTTGGTGGTCATAAAACAGGCCCATCTCGGCCTGTTCATCGAGGGTTAAAAACGTTTTTTAAATGTTGACGTACTATATGGTTAAAATGAGGTGGAGCATCATCATACCATGTACCACATTTGCATTATTCTATCAAGAGATACGTTTTCCAATAAAGTATTTAAATTTTCCTGCAAAAATTGTAAACTAATATCACCATTGAGTCTTCCTTCCAAAACAAATGAACCTATGAGGTTATTTCAGATGATGCCAGCCTACGCATTTACAATAAACCTTTGTTGGCATTTGTTATAAATTATAGCGTGCGAGTTTTCTTCAGCCCAAAAATGTAAAATCTTTGAGTTTATTATCTTATCTCTTGTAAAATCAACCTCATCAGTAGACAAAATAAGGTCAGAAAAATTTAGATTTAGGTTATGTTGCTGTGTAAACCAGTTGGAGTATTGAAGTTTTGCTGGATAATCATCCGGAGACATAGCGTGTGCTTTATCAACGTAGTAAGGATGAAGTAATTATTCTGTTAAGAGTTTCATGTACAACCCATCTTGCAAAATTTGTTCCTCTACGTGAGGGTCTCGTGCTCTCCTGCAAGGCCTCTCACCGTCACGTCGCGGCAAAAATTACCCTGAATAAACAAGTATAAAATTAATTCGTTAACTCTAATAAATATTTTCTAATTATATTTTACTTGTTTCTCTTAGGCTTCGATTAACTCTTTGGAAGGTTTTTGGACTTGGCAATATTCGAGCTGGAAATCTTTCAACAAAAAGTCTTCTTGCCTTCGAAGAATTTGACAGCGCTTCACTATAAATTAAATGCCTATCAGCACACTCTGCGTAAGAATATTAGTTCATTTTTTAAAATATTTTTACTTGAAGGCGGTTTTGACAAGTTGCGATAATAGTAATTCGTATGTAGGTATTAACAATAACTACCTGAATTTTACATGTTTGTGTTTAGCATTAATAATTTTTGAGTATTTCGCATAAAAACCGATTGATCTCGAAAACCGCCAGGTTTATCGAAATAAATTGGTACCTTTTTTAAAGAGAAATGGCCAAAGTACTTAGAAAATATGTTCTCAGCTTTGTAAAATTACACCTATCAAAAATTAGGCCCAACGAGTGTGGCTGCAAATCCATTCCTGACACCTCTGATGATATAAAACATCTATTGTAGTATGGTATAATGAGTCTTTATGGCCTCTATAAAATATTAATTTCATTAAATTATACAAGTCGGTTTAAAACTTAGAGCTGATAAGGTAAATCGTACCCATTTAGGGCTCTGAATCTCCGTTAAAGGACACTTTAGAATTTCTTTCTGTGCCAAACTAGAGTTATTTTAACATCTCCCGTATGCTCCCGAAAAATGAGGAGACCGAACACCCTGTATATTCCTCATATATATATATATATATATATATATATATATATATATATATATATATATATATATTTGTCAAATTAGACTCGATCTAGATTTATACCTTTAAATGAATAAGTAATTATTCGTTCAACTTTATCTTTTTTTTTTAAAAAATTGCCAATTTTTGAAATTCATTTTAAGTTATTGTGAGGTATATCCTTACACTTCGTATTACTTTTTGTTAAAAATAACTATATCAAAATAAAAAAGGGTGTTATTCTGAAACCTTTTCTTTGGAATCTAACAGTTGAGAAAGTTGATAAACTTAAAAAATACAAGATTTCGTTATCACATCTAGTCAACTTTATTTATTTATACTTTTTTTTTGTATCAAGTGCTAGTGGACCAAATTTAATAGCAAACTTTTACACATTTTAAGCTGCATGTGCTTTTTATATAGATGTTTTAAGAGCTAGTATGGCAAAATCACGTTTTCTCAAGAATATTTTATTTGAACATATTTGCATTCTTATCAAGAAAAAAAGATAAGAGATTAAGAGATACGTGTGTACATAAAGATTTCAATTCATTATTTATTTACCGTGATCTGCCTATAGACTCTATAAATAGTTACAGTATCTAATAAGATAGAGAATATGGTTGCTAATTATTTTATGTTTAAATATTACGCAGTTAAAAATTAAATCGAGCTTGGAACGATTCCATTCCCAATATTTTTTGAGACTAAATGCAAAAAATAAGGAAAAGAAAATAGCTTCAATCGTACTTTATAAATTTAAACTACAATACAATTGTTTAAAGGCTGTTTATAGTCAGTGGGAGAGAAGCTTTTTTATTTATTTTTGCTTTCAGTTTTACTGCAGGCTTCTTTCAGCATTTTTAAGTGTTGGAAATTGCTACAAATGCAAAATTTGCATTTAATATCAACAAAATTAGGATTTAAAAACTTATTTTTATCGATAAATATTGTTAGATATTATTTACATATTAAAAATAACAATAATAATAATTTTGGTAACCACAAATTCATAGTTTTACTTTATTTTGAAATTGACGTACCGATTAGCATATTATACTTTTTTAAATAATGCAAGTAAAAAAAGGGATTGCATAGAATCGATGTATGTGTATTGTTCTAAACGAGACCGCACCCGTGTCGAAGCGATCGGTTCGTCACAATCTAATTTTAGACCCTAAAAGAGGTGTTTCGTCCTAGCTACCGACGGTGGATTCATCAGTGGGTCCGTCGGAGCTTTCCCCAGACACCTTTGATACACTTTCTACATCTGCATACTCATATTTAAACATTTCTGCGTCGGAACCTATAAACCAGATTGTGAGTGTGCCGCCATCTGCGACATCACCCCGCCAAGGCAAATACTTTGTATGCAGACGAGATCGTTAGATCCCGCATGTATAGAAAATGTTTCCTGATGAAACTACAGATGCGGACGTTTTTAGGGTCTTTTACAGGCCCATTGCTATAAACCAACAATCCAGGCAACCCTTGCTGTCTTAGGTCCTGTCACGGTAGCCATGTTGTAAACGAGACCGCCCCCGTGTCGAAGCGATCGGTTCGTCACAATCTATTTTTTGGCCCTAAAAGAGGTGTTTCGTCTTAGCTACCGACGGTGGACTCATCAGTGGGTCCGTCGAAGCTTTCCCCAGACACCTTCGATACACTTTCTACATCTGCATACTCATATTTAAACCATTCTGCGTCGGAACCTATAAACCAGATTCTGGGTGTGCTGCCATCTGCGACAGTATCAAAAAATAAAAGATCTAGTGTTTATCGACACTTTTCCAAATATAAATAAAAATATTATTACGGTATTCAGTATTCAAACAACCGGGCCCTAGTTCTGACGATATGCTTATTCTACGGGTGAATGTTCGAAGGCAAATAGCATATTACCTTAATATAAAAAACATAGAATTTTGTTTATTTTAACATATATTTTAATATTCATTGCCCTTAGGAATGCAATATTGCCATGAATATTACCATAATCAAACTATATAAGAATAAAGTATTTTGAAGATTAAAAATGAACAAAATATCAATCTATATGTCCGCCCTAAATCAGAGCTATATAATTTTACCTCCATTGCCACAACTGTCAATCCTACTGAATGATTTAATGTTATCCAGTTTACAAATAATTTATGTAATATCACAAAACTTTGAATAAATAAATATTTAGTTGAACTATATATTAAATATATTTCTCCCAAATAATAATATTCTCGTCGAACAAAATAAAACATTGGATATATACATTTTACAATATTTATTATAGCTGCATATTAAGAACTAAATCAAAAGAACATTGAGATAGCAACATAATGAATTTTTTTTTTATAGTTTTATGGCACCAAATAAAATTAAAATATTTGAGAAATAGATGAAGCATATATAAAGATAACCTCAATTGATTAACCGAAGGTCAAAAAAGCAACCCAAAGCCCGGTACACAAAATTTTTGATCAAAACGACTCTTCAAAAAGTGCGGCCATTTACATTTCTAACATATTTAAAAAAAATCGCAGGTATGGAAATTATCAACACTGCGGTCACTTTATTCAGTATTCCAGCATTTTTCAAATGAAAACTCGTGGGACACAAACCGAAGAAATTTAAGATTTAAACACGTTATTAAACGGAAATGTTCGTAAGTGAAACAAGAGAACAAGTATCTGATGATGAAGGTTAGCATATTAACAATAAGCGGATAGAAAACTTCAACAAGAAGATGGAAAGTTATATAGAAAAGATTTAGATAATAAAAATAATGTTAACGAATTAATTAACATTTGCCTAATAAATATGAATGTAAATTAAGGAAAAAAGTTAAATTTACTTTTATTGATTCAAGAGGCATAACAGTAATACATTAATATTTTTTCACTGATAGTATGCAGCAAGATTATTACTTTTAGTAATAATTGGAAAAATAATTATAAAGTCTAGTGTCTAGTGTCCAATATGAAATAGTAAATTAATATATTTAGTCAATAAAAAGAATAGATGTATATTTTTGTGGTATGGTTTTTTATCTGCTGAAATAAATTATAAATTTGATAGTGGCGTTGAACATAATTCGTTGGTGCAGAAAGTACTTGACCTTATATCCTCACCGAGCAACGTTGGCAGCCACAAAGTTGCTCGAAGCCTCAGATCTGTTTTTGCATCATTTCCGGTTCTTTTACCAATTATATCTGCTTGCCTACTAAATGTTTTACATTATCGATAAAGCTAATAATAGACAGTGTAATTTAAATCTACTACAAAATTAATACGCTGTATTATACACGTTTAAACTATTACAAGCTATACATTTTTCATCTTTGCAGAAAACAAGAGAAACAGAATAAACCTATAGGGCAGCAATTTTCAGATAGATGACAAACTGTTTTCGACAAACATAAGAATGTATTGGTCAACAAGGTCTTCAGAAAATGTTTCGAAATTCGTATGCATTCACAAATATTTTATATTATTAGATGTCACTATATACTTTCATACGACAGAAAATTCCTGTATACCGAGAATTTTTATAGCAAAAGATAGATGACGTTCGCATGTAAAAACTTCATAAAGTCTCATTTGAAAGCACATCTTATTTTTGGAATTCTTGAAGATACATATTGCTAATTTGATCATAGATTTTTTTAATAAAGTCAAATTTTTAATGAAATTATTTTTTTGTGAGAAAATGTTTTATTTAAAACTTAACAGTATAGTATCTGATTACTGTTGGAAAATTATTTCATATTATTTTTAGAACATTTAATCTACATTACATAAATATTTACTGAAGATCTGCTGTATATTGGGTAAAATCGATTAAAAAGTTTGAGTTATAAGGAAGCGCACCGAAACGCAATTTGATTCTTGACAGATATGACGTCACTTGATAATAAACAAAACAACGCTAAGCGATAGTTTGCTAGAGTTCTTAAGATTTTTATTTGTTTGCATATCGACGTCTATATGCACTCCAGAAAAGGTGTTTATTTCAATGAATCTTAGAAGGCAAAAATAGTGGTTAGAAATTGATTCAGAGACTCCAGAGTCGTAAGAGCTAATTCTATTGTTTTATATGTGTTATGATCACTTTATTGCGAATATATTTGTGTTTTTATCTCACTGTTGAGCCTATATTCCTACATTCCTACATGATCAATATTCCTTGTCTAAAGCTACGTTATATACCTGAACTAACCTATATAAACCCTAAATTATTTGTTCTTTTTCAAAGGTTTTATTATTATCCCCTAGAATATAAGGCCAAATCATTACTGACACATAAAATCAAATAAATTTTTATAATCACGTGCAAATTTACTGTTGACAACCTATACGTGATTTTATTACACTCGTTTTTGTTATGACTCTTGAGTGATGCCTTTAAATAAGAAAGTTACAGAGAATGTATTATCGTTTTCACATTTTTTAGTGTTACAGCATAAAAATCAGAATTATTTTTTAAAAAACGTGTAATCATAAGTGCATCTGCTACAGGAAGATTACTGTTGTTGGCTTGCACAAAATCACAAAACTTATCTCTATCTTAATATTTATATTCGAAAAAAATATATCTAAAGTTAACTTGAATATCGCTGAACAACACCATGAATTGTTAAACTCGCGTATCAGTAAACTGACATCATATTTGTGCACAGACGCAGATCCAAAGGGGGGGGGGGGGCGGTGGAGAGGATAGCCCCCTCAAACGCTTCGAATTTAGAAATTTAGAAAAATAGACTCGCCCCTGCTTGCTGCATTAGGAACGTGAATATCGTTGGCACTTCCCTCCCCTCCTATCGACAACTCGCTATCACTTACCATACTGTACTTTTGTGATATCGCTGCCTTCCCCATAGACAGAGACTAGTCCCGCTGTTTGTGTACTTATTAGTAACGTCACCACAGATGCAATCAATCGTAAAATGTTTTCCATCACATGATTTAACTTTAAAAAAATTTAATTTAATTTAAAATTTTTACGAAATATAAACATATTTTATATATAAAATAGGCTTTCTTATGTTGAAATCTATTAGGATAACAATTTGTATCATATTTTTAATAGATTCAAATAGCCCATTGTAAATAAAAGGTAATAACGAATTTTTTAAGAATCAACACAGAATTTGGAATAGAAATGAATTTTCTTCAAGTTACTTGTGTTTCATTTAGGAATTTAATGTTTAATGTAAAAGATAAGTTTATTTTTTTAAGAAGAAAATATGATTAAGTATTAACATAATTATCTGAAGATTCATATTTTATTTGAACTTTGTTTTGAACAATCTGAGGCCTAGGAATTGGAGATAATATTATTATGTACTTTGAGTAACTTTTGCAAGTAGATATTGGGATTAAAACTTAAATTTAAAGGTTGAATAGCTTCCCATTGAGTAATAAATTTGAAGTACGGTGTAAGTTAAAGCATCCCACATCAAACTCACTAAAGAGGTTTAACTTTTAAATACTATCTAGTTGCCACGGAAGTAAGGCCTTCTAATTTTTCAGCTTTATTTTACGATATTGTCATAATTTGTATTATTTATGCACATAAGCAAACCTCTGTAGAGTAAAAGTAAGGGTAGAAAAAGATAAAGCCATGGTATGAGTAAGAGGAATGATGGTCTCCAGAAAATAGACACAATTTTCCTTTTTTGGCGGTTTTAAAATAAAAGAAAAGGTGCGTTTTATTCTCATATTTTTAAGGCTTATTATTGCACTTACCAATTTAAACCTTTAATTGTTATCTTGGACCACTTTTGAAGTTAAATCATGTTAGCGAAATAGGGGATTAAAATTTTTAGAACTAAAACAATAAACATTATGGGTCCATACAAATAAAATTCGATTAGATTGTAATGATGTCAGGAAAAACTGTGCTGAATCGGTGGTTTAGAACAAAAACAATTTGTTTTTATAAATTATTTTCCAACGCTGAACAAGGTGATCACATCCTGCTTGGCAAAACGAATCCATGCTCACTGCGAGCAAAACATCATCATTGTAATTCAGCATAAAGGATCGGTCAGATATGCAATGGATTGCAGGGAGCAACGTATTATCCATTTGGTCATATGCCATTAGCCCTATATCAATGGAACGAACTTTTTCGCCACCTACGTGGACTACCAAAAGGCCTTCTATTTAGTGCCACATGGCTGGCTGGTAGATGAGATTATTTAAAGTCGATGTATATATTGTGTTCCTTTTCATTACAAATACAACCACATTGAGATAGGTACAATCTTAATATGGAGGGAAATACTTCAAGGAGATTCATTAAGCTTATTATGATTCTGCCTAGCCATAAAACCTTTATTACGCCGTTTAAATTTCACCGGGGTTTAAGTATTAAGAACAATCGTGAAGGGGTGGTAAGACTGTGCTACTAAACGAACAATGCTACCGAAATACCACGGAGCAAGAAAATTGGTGGATATAAGCAAGCAATTGGATCAACAGCTAACAAACTTACGCTCATATTTTCATAAATTAGTAGACTCTTCTATGCTATACCGGGCTATATGTAAAGCAGACGACTAAACACCACTGTGGTTGAGAAAACATCTCATCACCAACCAGACTAAGAGAAGCTTCCAGTCTGGCTACAGAAGCCCTTTCATGGATGACACCCAAATGAGGTTAATCAGGAAAATATCTACAAATTAGCTTCGAACTATTGGTTGGCATCAAGGCAAATGTTATTTGAAACTGAAGACTTTCTATTAGCTATCCAAGATAAGGTTATCCCCACAAGAACTTATCTGAAATATCTAATCAGAAATCGTTCGATCCAGAACGACCAATGCCAATATGAACGTCGAACATCAGGGACATGTTGGATTGTCCATACCAAGAGGATGCCAAATATTTGCCTCATCTGAGTGCAAGGAGAGGCATGATTTAGCCGCCAACAACATCCATCAAGAGATAGCAGAAAAATTCAAATTGTTGCTGGTAGAAAAGGAACGATATATATGAATATAGCCCGGAATTATGCTGGAAAAAACGAGTTCAAGTTATACTGGGGCCGAAATGGGATTGCTCATAATAAACCAGATTATACATACAAACGAACAACACTATAGAAGTCACCATCCCGAACAGCAACAATTTAAAAGATAAGCATAATGAAAAGATCGCCAAATATAAAGACCTAGAGGTACAAATACACTGATTGTGGGGATGAGTAACGTCCGATCGAATCCCATAATTTTATCAGCAAGCAGTGTAGTATCAGTCTCCAGTTTAAGATCAAAGGATTGGGCTTTGGCAAACATTTATATAGAGCTACGAAAAGGACATACTTTGCTAAATACTGAAGCTGTTAGGAATCGCTTGAACTGACTGGAAGTTTATGAGTAATGTAGAGAACCATACCATCACCTAGGATCAGAAAACATGGAAAGGAGCCCTACAGAGCTCCATCTCTATGATATCCGAATAAATCTAAGATGAGTAAGTGTTCTCTGGAGGCAATGCAAAAGCCGTTTGGCCAAGTCTATCAATAATAATAATAATACGTTTTAAAAAAACTAAAGACTTTTCTCAATCTCCTGCTAGATAAATATATTTAATATAGTATTTTTAAAATACAGGGAAAACATCCAGTTAAAAAAAAATAGAATTACAGATAATGAAGTTAAGAAATAGGAAATGAGACGAGTAGACAAGTCATCAAAATTATTTATGCAGTACTTATTGACAGGTCTTGCATATTTTGAACTAAAATTTATTTTGTATTATTTTAATTTTGTTTCATTTCTTCTTTCAAAACACTGATAAGACCAGTTACAAGGAATATGTTTATAAGAAACACTATGTTATACGAAAATTATTTTTTATAATGCTCTGGTGTTATAGATTTTTCTTATGTATATTTAAAGTATATATATATCTTATCCGATAAGTAAGCCTATCGAGTAAGGAAGGCAGTAGCCTGAATTTAAATATATTTAGCCAACTTCGAATATTTAGTTTATGATATACTCTTTGATTACGTCGGAGGCCAAAAATAAAATTTTTACAAATATTTTGCGTTTTCTGAACTCTTCATCAACCTGTGAAATCTTGTTACAAATACTGAAAAATAGTTTTTGCTTCATTTATAAAATTATAAAGGAAGACTGTTATTCTTTTTCAACAATTCAGTTTCATACGTATAAAATGTTTGGGATAATTTGAAATTTTGTAGAATGTCATCAAAGACAAAAATGCATTTATAATAAAAAAAAAGATTAAAAATTAAATGTTCCAATTGTAACTTTATTCCTTATCTTGCACCTTTTGAAATACGAAAATATATCAGGCGGGTTGGTTATTGTTGAGCGTCTTGTAAACCTGTAGGGAGATATTCAACTGATGATGGTGTATCAAGACCAAAGAAAAATTCAATAAAATAAATTTAGTTAGAATTCCAAAAAACTGTTAATATGGAGGCCTGATTTAGACAATTTTCCAGGGTTTTAAAATAAATATATTTTGAAAGCCCACAATAATATGTGTGGTATACATGAGGTCGACGACGAGATAATATTAAGAACGTATAATCAACGTGTGAAAAGTTATAAAAAGGAACAGCGGATAAGAAAGGCTATTTCATTAAAATTATTGAAGAACTTTGAGTCTGAAGGTGAGGTTTCATAGAATCACTGGTAATGTTAGAAAAGAAAATGCTATATCACAGATAAATTGCATTTCATGAGCTTTTCAATTATGTCATTTCATAATATTTACTGTATGTTCGAGTATAGCATTTTAAATTACTCTCAAAAATTGTTGGACATTTATAGTAACAGTGGCGGCTGGTACATTAAAAAGTAGGGGTTATAATTCCAATGGTACATTAAAAACTTAGATACGTATAAAACTTGACGTAGGCTCCGGTGTATAAAAAAATAAAAGTCTTTAAAAATTGAGTTAATATGAAACAAAGCAGGGTTTCTTAAATAAATAAACACAAAAAAGATGTAAATTTTAAAAACATAGCAGTCAAAACAAAATACACGTACAACTATTATGTGAATTATTGATAAAGAAAATCCATACGCCGATCTTTGTCATTAGCAAACTTATCAATAACCTGCTGATTGAAATCAGGTATGCTGTCGATAAGATCCATTTCTTTAGAAAGCATTGCCAAAGCAGAAAACCTTTCTTGGCTCATGGTATTACGTAAAACCGTTTTTATCCGATGCCATCGGAATGGTAATTAAAATTTTAAAAAATTTTATAACTTCACTAAATGTCTCTCTTAACTCGATGTTGTGCAAAATATAGTCATAACGTCCAAGAAGTCCCGAAATTGATCTAAATTCTCCAGTTTCATATATGACGGTCAGTTCTTACGGAGTTTGGGTTCTATAAAAAAGGAGTAAATTTTAATCCTATCCCTAAATTTTTGTTCCAGAAAACATGTAGTACATTCAATATATTGTTCCGAAAAAAAAAGACTGGCTGCTACCAAGTGACCTGTAAAGTTAAAACGTTCTGTTGCACGACAAACGATTATATCATAAATTTCTTTTGTTTTTCCAGAAAACTCCGCGGAATCATCGAGCTTACGTCGTTTTGAAGTAGAAGGAGATGGCTCAACGTCATTTGAGGTAATATTATTTTTAATTTCTGTTAATCTTGATTCAAATGATAATATATTTTTATTGCGATAACAACGTTAATTTGTCTTGTCTGAAGCTTTCCAAATAACAAATCAACTTGAAGGATTATTTTATAAAAAAAGATTAACCATGAAAGGAAACTCCTGCTTATGAGAATTCAGACTGATGATTGGTTCGTGGTACTAACGTTTCTACTGTTATCTAAGGTGTTTTTCATTGTCTCTAGAATTCTGTCTTTGCATTAAAATATGGCACGAATAACTCTAGAATTAGAATTCTATCTTGTTGAGGTAAGAGGTAAGCGTTTGTAAACAATTTGATCTAGTATTGCGGTTCATTGAGGACTATTTGAAAAAAAAAGAACAAATCCCTTACAAAATTGGAAAAAATATGCAGACTTTTTTATTGGTGAATGCAGCGTTTAATATTACCAAATTTAATTGATGTGCCTAACAATACACGTAAGCAGCATGTGCATAGGTTTTTTATAATTGCTTGCACCTTATTCCACAAGCTTCTCGTGTTTTCTAGAAAATAAAAAAGCGCTCACTTGGTTTTACTTACACATACACGAAAATAGAGCATCATAGTTAACAGGTTTTCTAGAATCCCTTATAAGAAATTCTAAAAATGTCTAACACATAAACGATGGTTTTTATAAATTCCTTCATAATTTGGAATCCATTGAATTCGGAAATCAAAATCGGCCACTATATTGGTCCGCACAGTTTAGAAGAGAGCACTTAATTTTAGATGGTTTATTCTCACCAAAAATTTTTAACCTCTTCAAAACGTAACAAAATATCTAATTCAAAATAAAAATCTAGTCACTTTCCCGAAAATTAAAATACCGGTATAGTAGACATCACGTATAGAAATACCGGCACAGTAGACACCACGGTTGTATTCTAACCTGAACTAAAGGAATGGTTTAACTGCTGCTTAAAGAAGAAACCTTTACTTGATACTGGTAACGCCACGCGCGACCGGAAGCAAAAGTTCAAATACTCGTCCAGTGGGTTGCATAAAAGAATTTTTTCTAGTAGAGGGATATTGTGTGGGGCAAACTAAACACAGATTGGTAAGTCGACTTCCAACCTACATGAAGCTTATGAGACGGAATTAATCTCAAGGTCTTAAGATAGGCAACTCCATATACGCTCTAATGAATTAGCTTGGATTACATTAAAATTGCACACCAGCAAAGCAATAACGTTGCCAGGCATAATACTGTAATATAAAAAAATTATTCTTGGTATTTAGGCGAGATAAGTTAAATCATTTCAATAATTGACTGCTGTTCGCGTATAGTCTAGGTAAAAAATTGATTTAAATTTAATCATTAAATTATCAGTAGAAATTAAAAAAATGTTTGTACTTATATTTGTTAGTGTCTTTTATTTTAATTTGCAATTTTTTTGATGTTGCGCAAACCTGCAAATCTAAAGAAAAGCGGCCACTCTATTATAACATCCAAATTGTAAAATATTTTAATTAGAAGAAAATTACAGGCTGGGCACATATCGTTGGCAATTCTGGTACTACAAGGGACCAAAATAATTTTTTAAGCTTATTGGAGAATTTTGACTTCTTTAAGAGGACCTCCACATAATTTATGCCGATGGCACGTAATCTTAAAATCCAACTCTGAATTTATGTGATATTCTTCTTCTTCTTTAGGTGCCGTCTTCGTTCCGAAGGTTGGCGATCATCAGAGCTATACGTATTTTCGAGACTGCTGACCTAAACAGCTGGTTATTGCTGCAATTATACCATTCTCTTAGATTTTTTAACCAAGAGTTTCGTCTTCTTCCTACAGATCTCTTTCCCATAATTTTTCCCTGCATAATAGTTCTCAGTAGTTGATATCTTTCTCCTCTCGTAACGTGTCCCAGGTATTGTAATTTTCGTTTTTTAATTGTAAGTATGACCTCCTTTTCTTTATTCATTCCCCTCAGTAGTTCAGCGTTTGTGATTTTCTCCATCCATGATATTCTTAACATTCTGCGGTACATCCACAATTCAAAGGCTTCCAACTTGTTAATATCGATATTTTTAAGCGTCCATGCCTCCATTCCATAAAACAAAACTGACAGTACGTAACATCTTGCCAGACGAACCTTTAATTCAAGACTCAGGTCTCTGCCACAGAACACTCTCTTCATTTTCGTGAATACGGCTCTTGCTTTCTCTATCCGGATTTTGATTTCTTCAGAGCTATCGTTGTTTTCATTGATGACGGTGCCTAAATAGTTGTATTTTCTGACGTGTTCTATATTTTGACCCTGTATGCGTATATCTGGGATATTTTGGGTTGATTTGGATATTAACATGTATTTTGTTTTTCTTATGTTTAGTGACAGTCCATATTCTTCACTGACTGTTGCTACTCTATTGACTAAGGTCTGGAGATCCTCGAGTGTTTCTGCGATAAGTACTGTGTCATCGGCGTATCTGAGGTTGTTTATTAAAATTCCATTTATTTTAATACCAACGAATTGGTCAATAAGTGCTCTATTCATTATGTCCTCAGAGTAAAGATTGAACAAGGTCGGTGAAAGGATACACCCTTGTCTCACTCCTCTTTTTATTTCGACTTCTTCAGTCGTCTCATGCTCCACTCGCACTACTGCTTTCTGATTGTAATAAATATTCGATATAATTCTGATGTCTCTTTTATCGAGGTTCTTTTCCGTCAATAGACTGATAAGGTGATCATGTCTCACTTTGTCAAAGGCCTTATTGTAGTGTATGAAGCACATATATACATCCTGATTTATATCGAGGCATCTTTGAGACATGACATTCAGTGCAAATAACGCATCTCTCGTTCCGAGTCCATTTCGAAATCCAAATTGGGTATCGCTAATATCTATTTCGTTTTTTATGTATTCTAGTGTGTATAACTTTGTGATATACATACATCTTATTATGAGAAGCAGATCCAACCGTCGACAAAATTCTAATTAAAATCAATGAATATCGGGATTTACCTGAAATTAAAAGAACTGAGCTCTGGAAATTGCTCAGAGAACATAATTTTTGCTGGGAAAAACCAAACAGGAAATCTGTTCTTATGGATCGTCCAGAAAATGTCCCTTGGCGAAGGAAATATATCTCTCAAGTAAAAGGTAGAGTTGCTAGAAATAACACAACTTACAAAATTAGTAATTTAATAGAACTTTTGAAAGATTTTTTGGAATAAAGTTACTGCAGAAAATTTGTAAAAATTCATATAATAAAAGAATCTGGAAACTCGATCTCATGATCCGTGAGATAGAGGAACCAATTATAATTAATTTGAGCGAAGATAGCTTCATTGACTTGGATTACGAATTAGATACATAATGTTTACCAGCGTAAACACAATTTATTATTTAAATATATTTAACATATAAAAATTAATTACATTTGAATCCCTTTTTAGTGTTTAATTTTAATTCTGCAGATGGTTTAAGAAATAAATAAACTGAAACGTCAAATGTCCTAAAAATGTTTTTAATTAATAATAAAATGACCGATAGCCCAAAAAAATTTTCACATTACATGGACGAATTTATTTTTTTATATATGTTTAACTTCTTGTATTTTTGACAATGAAAATTTTGTAAGGATTTAAATTATAACTTTTGAGAAAAAAAGGCTACGTTTTATTCTGAATGTGCCTAAAACAGTTTCTATGCCAAAATTAAAAATTTGTTGTGATTTGTGTTAAATATGTCAAAATTATCTATATTTTCTAATGTATGTGAATTATTAAAAAATCAAAAGAAATAAAATAATATTATAAAAACTTTTCATTTTAAGTTTATTACCGAAATAATATTCTATGCCGTAAATACTTAGTGATAAAATAAACCTCTTTCCGACCCCTATGACAAGGATTAAAATCCTTTTTAACGCTTCACACATCCAAAAATCTATTGGTATCCAACCCAAATGGTCTATTATTATAGACCGATATTTTTGATTATAAAATTTCTAACCCATTCCTATGAAAAATATATATGTCTAACAGATTTTGCCAAAGACACCGGACTAAAGAATATAGGTATTTTGCGAAGAAAAAAAAGCTTAAAAAATGATTTATTACTCTCTCTAATTCTTGAATAAACTATAGTATAAGAAGCAAAATCGGGTCTATTTTTCTGAACTCAAAGCTCTTGGGGGGGGGGGGTGATCGCCCCCCCCCCCTTGGATCCGCGCCTGCCTCCACATAATTTATGCCGAGGGCACGTAATCTTAAAATCCAACTCTGAATTTATATGATATTAAATAAAGAAAATACAGGACACTAACTTACATATGAAATATTTACGAGTCATTATATGCAGTCAGACTTTTTAAAAGTACTTGATTAATTAAATATTGACAATATATTAAATCGACAATATCAATACGTCGATAGTACTCACGAATCTATCGATATCCGAAAGTGTCGATAGGCTATCACCTTCAGCGTAATCGGTTATCTGCCCGCCTTTATCCGACATCCTATTTTCGTGACCCGGCGTGGTTTGCTTTCACAATCACTCAATTCATTCAAAATTTTATTTTTGTCTAAGTTTATGTTATGTCGCAAGAATCGATAAAATATAATATATTGCCAGCTATTTCTATTTTATGATTATTATATAATAATACCAAGTTATTACTACATTAGTATAAAAATAAATTAGGCACAAAAATAGAGGAAATGGGGAAATGATAAATTAAATACTATTATAGGTAAATAAATTGATATGGTGCTTAGTCGCGCCTAACATTTTTTTAATCCGTTATGTATTTGCCAATGCGTAAAAAAAGGAAGCAACCCAACGAAATATTTAGACGTTGTGAATAATCTTGAAAATTAACTAAAAGACGTTGCTCCGACTTACATTATCTTGACTTTAATTACCATTTATATATGTCCTCTTTCTTCTAGCCTCGTAAATCCAGAATTGGACATATCCTCCCTTCTTGGATATCGATTTGTTTCCGTCTTGTGTTTCTCTTATCCTGTATCATAAATTAACATACCACCTTGTTTGCGATCTTCCTTGGTTTATTTTCCCCAAATATGCTGTTGATTTAGTAATTTATCTCTTATCTTCTTGTCTCATTACATGGCTGGCAAGTACTCACTTTAGTTTTGTTAGTGTATGTCTTATATATCTTACTTTCGTTTTATCTCTTATCCAATCCATTGCTATTTATGTTAATTTAGGTTTAAATGTTATTTCTTCTGCTTTGGCTCATTATGGGAATATAAGGGAGAATATATATATATATATATATATATATATATATATATATATATATATATATATATATATATATATATATTCCATCGAGATGATGGTCTACCTCCTTCCGATCTGTCCGTTGTACAAACAGGGGCATGTCGGAACATATACCTCTGCCGTATCACTGTAGCGGGGAGGATTAGTTTTGACTTTCTTCTCGATATGGTGGTACAGGTAGGCCATCATCTCGATGGTGGTGGAACAGGATAAACTGTGTTCTGTAGCAATTTATTCAAACTGTACAACCTCTAACACGGAAAGGATATGATGAAACGAAGTTTGCATTTACCGTTCGCATTTTACTTCATCTATACCGAAGTTGCATATAGTTGTACGTTTGCTTAATGTGATTACAGCGCTACAACGGAGGGATCCGGTAAAGCCGCATACATATATATATATATATATATATATATATATATATATATATATATATATATATATATATATATATATATATATATATATATATGGAACTCGTCAGGCCATTGCAAACCAAACCACCACTTCGCATTCCAACAAAACAACAAAGGCGACTTCTCGATGGTTCACTCAATAACACAAGAGCAATATAAATTAATAATGTTGTATAAAACCGCCATGTGATTGCGCAACGGTGAATTAACAAGATATATATCAGAACTCGAGACACGAAACGCGTTACTCAAAGGATAGAGGTCGCACTCTTCGGTACTGGCAATCAAGCCTACTAGGTTTTTGGCAGCCAAAGCCAGGCATGGCACCAACGATCCCCCTATGAGAGCATCGTTATGCGTGTTGTTAAAGCCAAACAAGAAAACAAACATATAAGTTTTCATCCGTGTAATTTTAAAACAAATAAAAATAAATCTCTGCTAAGCGAACATGACATTTGTAAATAAACATTACTCTCGTGTTAAAAAGTGCGGAGAACTCCAAAATAATGGAAAGACTCCGGATCCGAAAAATGACGCCAGCGCTGTCATTGTATTCGGTACGAACCATCACCTCGCATTTGTGTCCTATAAGCTGATTTTACAATTAAAAACAGCAAACAAGACAACCACAACGACATCTCGATAGTTCACCCAATTCACCGTCGCGCCATCATATGGCGGTTTTATACAACATTGTTAATTTATGTTGCTCATGTGTTAGTGAGTGAACCATCGAGATGTCGCCTTTGTTGTGTTGTTTGCCGTTTTTTATTTCTTAAATCAGCTTATAGCACAAAAATGCGAGGTAATGGTTTGTACCGAATGCAATGGCGTGACGAATCCCATATTAGGACGAAACAGCGCTGTCGTCATTTTTCGGACCGGAGTCTTTGCATTATTTTGGAGTTCTCCGCACTTTGTAATACCAGAGTAATGTTTACTTACAAATCTTGTTCTCGCTTAGCCGAGATTTATTTTATTTTGTTTTAAAATTACACGGACGAAAACTTATCTGTATATATATATATATATATATATATATATATATATATATATATATATATATATATATTTATGCGGCTTTCATGGCTTCCTCCGTGTGAGATGCAATAGCAGTGGTTATATCCACATTATGCCATTGTAGTTCTGAAATCACATTCAGCGAACATTCAACTGTATGCATCTCCGTATGTAAATAAAGTAAAACGCGAACAGTGAGTGCAACTTCAACAACAACAACAGGTACATCTCGGTACCCTGGTGAGTCTAGAAAGAGATGAAACATGTACCTTTGCCGTATCACTGAAGCAGGGAGGGTAAGTTTTTACTTTCTTCTCGGTGTGATGGTACAGGTAAGCCACCATCTCGATGGTGATAGAATATGATAGATTTGTGTTTTGTAGCAATTCACCCAAACTGCGCAACCTCTAACACGGAAAGGATATGATGGAGCGAAGTTTGCATTCACTGTTCGCATTTTACTTTTATGTTAATTTAAGTTTAAATGTTATTTCTTCTGCTTTGGCTCAGTATGGGAATATACGGGAGAATATATATATATATATATATATATATATATATATATATATATATATATATATATTCTTTTGTATTCTCTGTAACGAAATCTTCCAATATCACGATCATTTGTTTTGGGTCTTCATTATTGTCTGCGATGATGCCTATATCAGCAAATCTTATGTTAGTCGTTCTTTCTCCATTTATCTCAATCCTCTTGTTGATCCAATCGAGTTTCTTGAATATTCATAACCAATCCAATAGTTATTAATTTACACTTGATACGTCGTGTAACAAGCCAAATTAAATACAAGCCAAGGAAGTATCTGCCAGGATGGTTGTAATATATTTAAAATTCCAAACTTAATAAATTTTGAAAAATGCAGGAATTTGCATCAAGATGTCTAAACAGTAAAGCAATCCAATCAATTTACAATTTTGTTAAAGAAAGACTCTTTGATAGACCATTTGTAAATTACAAAATTGTCAAGGAAATTCATATAACAGTGAAAAAAATGTATAAATTTGGTTACCTAATTATAGCCGTACTCCGCTGATTTAGTTTGTTAATGGTAAGGTATAACAACGAAAACCGATAGTACTTATTTATTTTTAGAGTTTATCAAGATATTTTTTAAATTACTTTTAAATACAGACTTACAACATAAATATTTAAACAGACAAATATCTAAATAAATTAAGAAGATAAATGGATACATGACCCTGAAATAAGAGAACAAATAGTGGTACCGAGTAAATTATGAAAATGATAAGAAATGGTATTAGGATGAAAAAAACATCGTAGTCCTAGTTTTCTGCTCATTGCATGTCTTCTGGATACAGTAACATAATTTTGGAGCTGCCTGTACTTCTCCCAGTTTTCGCTTATATTTTGACAATGACCTATCGCGAAGGTTCCTAAAATATTTTAAATTTTAAGTTACCCAGGGGTTTTGTTTTATTATTCTAAAAGGAGCATGTTTGTTAAATAAATTTAAGATGTGAGCAATAAATGTTTCTAGTTTGTGTTACAAGGAGTTACACTCTCAAACCTTACGAAATTGTTGCAAGCTAGGGGTTGAATCTTGATGGGTTAAGCCTCCGATATGTTTGGATTTAATTTTTGAGGATATATCTTAGTTTTTATTTATCTCACTTTTATTTTATTTATTTGCACAGCCCTACAGGACCAGAGTCCCTATTATTAGGCAGGCAAAAGAACAGAGTTACATAAATCCTAAAATAATATATATATATATATATATATATATATATATATATATATATATATATTATAATACAGGCCGTACAATAACTATAACATAGCCTATAAATCAATCGTAGATAATTGTAAGTAAACGATTTGACAACAGAATAATTGCAGTAAAATATATCAAATTTGTCTTTCATAAAGTGAACACATCGAGTATAATGGGGAGAATTGTAATACATTAGTTCTTGGTTTCGGCAAATAAAAAAATACTGGAAATCTAGTTATTCCTGGAACATGAAAATAAACTCTCGCGAGCAAATCAGTTACCATAATTTTGTTATTAACCAGTTTATAGAAAAAAGAGGTGTAGTAGGCAGTGGATAAAATCCTTCCGATTTAAAGATTAAAAATGTTCAAAAACGATACTGAATTTTTTCTAATTTATTAGAGTGTACATGGTAATTCGGATGCCAGATAACTGAGGCATATTCCAATCTGCTTTGTACAAGAGAATAATATAACGTGCTGATGACCTGGAGCGATTGAAATCCATGACTAGATCTCACTAGAAAGCCTAGCGTTCGGTAAGATCTCGATACTGTATCATTAATATGATTGACAAAAGTGACTCCCAGGTCCTTAATGCAATTAACTCGCCTTAGAAAAGCACCTGTGATCCCATAATCATGCAGCACAGGTATTGCACTTGTCTACGTTCAGAGGTAGTTTGTTTTATAGACACCAAGCATTTAATTTCATGAGATCCAGTCAAGGCTCAAGTAATCGCCAGGATTCCGTATGTCCCGGAATATCTTTAAATCGTCTGTATAAAGTAGGCAGCTGTTATTCAACCCACATGTGATATTATTAAAAAAAAAACGTTAAAAAATAAGGGACCCAAAACAGATCCTTAAGGAACACCCGACGTTACTATAATATTACTAAATCTATGACCACGATATTCAACATAGTGAGAGCGGTTTAATAGGTAACTTTCGAAAAATCTAATAAGATTGTTATTAAAACCAAAGTTCGACAATTTGGAAAGTGAAACATCGTGATCAAGTCGATCAAACGCTTTGGAAACTGTGTAAACGACATCGACCTGAGTGAAAGAATCAATGTGCTCTGAGGCATACTGCGCAATAGTATAAAAATTGGTCACGTTTGTCTTTCCAGAAGCAAAGGTATGCTGCTGATCGATCATAAGAGGCGCTATGTAAAAGGATATTTATTCCTAAAGATCCGCTCAAATACCTTTGCAAAATTGCACATTATCGTTATGGGGCCATAATTTTCCTTCCATAGATCAGGAAAAATACATTTCTGAATGCATAAATTAAAAATTATAGACAACGGCTCAGCAAACGCCCAAGCAGAATCCCTTATGACAAACGAAGGTATGGAATCGGGACCCGCTCTGGATTTGGTCTTTAATTTTTACAGGCTTTCTCAACGTCTTTAGGCATTGCAGCCATGACTAAAAGTAGGTACATAAGGAGTAGAAACATTAGAGGACTCTATGAATAATTTCACAAATGAATTTACGACGTCAGTAGGATTAGTTACTTCCTGACCTTGATAAGATGGCAGAGTACCATTAGACTTCCTAAGATTGATGTAGGACCAGAACGATGGAGGTTCTTTTTAATTTTCGCTTCAACATTTGCAAGATAAGTACTGTAGAATATACGGATAAGATTGTTTACAACTGTCTTAGCATTCTTGAAAGATAAATAATCACAAATCTTATTAGATCTTTTATATTTCCACCATAACAACTCTTATTTTTTAATAAGGGAATTACCTCCTTAGTGAAGCAAGGAGGGTACTTACTATGCCTGAACAAGGTCTTTGGTACCATCTCATGAAGAATTACATCTATATGCTGATAAAATGCCGCCACAGCCTCTTCAACTGCAAGATCCTCACGCAAAAGAGACCAGTCATTGTCGTACAGAAGCCGATAAATCCTAGAAAAATCAGTCTTTTTGAAATTATATGTGTACCGTTCTTTAAATTTGTTTTGTTTGCACGTTCGATAAGGGCATGTTATCAACAATGGAGGATGATGCACATCAACAGGTAACATTACCGAATCAGATTTGATAATTCCGAGTTCAGTGGTCCAAACACCAAGTCAAGAAGTCGATTGCTGTGATTTGTTACATTATTGAACTGATATAAGTTATAGATGTTAACAAAATTATTAATGTCATGTAGCTTGGACTGTACGTTGCACAACAGATGTCCGCAGACGTATATTCGGGAATTTACAGGAAAAGTGCGAAAATTAATTTTGATAGATAATCCTAAAATATCAATGTCGGGGAGGTTTCCTCAGATTAAATTGGTATCGATTATAGTGGCTGAGAACATTTTATTTAGTGCAAGGAGCAGGGGCGGATCCAGCCTCTCTCTTTGGGGGGGAGGGTGGGTGGGCGGTGATATCACAAAAGTACAGTATGGCAAGCAAATGGAGACAAACAACATTCCTATTTCTAGTGTAAAAGGCAGGACCAGGTCTTCTGAATTTGAAGCTCCTGGAGTGGTGGGGGGCGATCACATGAAAAAACAAGTTGCCGATAGGTAGGGAGGATGCGGCAATATACACATTCCTAGTATAAGAGGTAGAATCGGGTCTATGTTCCTCAACCCAAAGCTCTTGGGGGGGGGGCTATCACAAGAAAAATAAATTGTCAACGGGGGGGAGTGCCAGCAGCATGCACATTCCTAATATAAAAGACAAAATGGGTTCTATTTACCTGTTCTCAAAGCTCTTGGGAAGGGGAGGGGCGATCGCAAGCATACACATTCATATACTTTATTCAAGAACTAGAGAGAGTAATAAAACTGTTACCGAAACCTCCAACGTACCTGCTCCAGTGCTTTTATAGATTTACTGCAACAGTAAAATTTCTGATAGTTCAATTTAATTTCTGTCAGTGAGCAAGGTACACCTTACAGTGTGTCCTTAGTCATTTATCTTGTTTGTGCTTGTTTTTATATATTATTTGAGATTAGTGAGATACTTAAAAGATATGGCTTCCACATCTATATTTATTCCAAAATCATTAAACCAGGGCAATTTTTCCTCAACCAAAAACTTATTACGATGAATGTTTATGATGCCTTAAGATATGAAGATCTAGATAATGTTAAAAGCTCTGTTGAGAAGTGTCCCAACATGACAGGAGTTCGAAAATCTACTATGTACCGAATACTGAAGGAGAAAAAAACGACTGGAATTGTTAGTACTCCCAAGCCACATTCGATCACAGGCAGACGGAAAACCTCGTTGGAAGAAGAGATGTAAACTGCAATAACAGGAGTTGTACATACATTTTATTATGAGAAGCAGATCCCAACCGTCGACAAAATTCTAACTAAAATCAATGAAGATCGGGATTTACCTGAAATTAAAAGAACTGAGCTCTGGAAATTGCTCAGAGAACTTAATTTTTGCTGGGAAAAACCAGATAGGAAATCTGTTCTCATAGATCGTCCGAAAAATGTCCGTTGGAGAAGGAAATATTTCTCTCAAGTAAAAGGTAGAGTTGCTGGAAATAACACAACTTATAAAATTAGTAATTTAACTGAACTTTTGAAAGATTTTTTTGAATAAAGCTACTGCAAAAAATTGGGAAAAATCTATATAACAAAAGAATAAAAGAAAATGTGGAAACTGGATCTTATGATCGGTGAGATAGAGGAATAAATTAGAATTAATTTGAGCGAAGATAGCTTCACTGACTTTGGTTACGAATTAGACACGTAATGTTTACCAGCCTAAACACAATTTATTATTTAAATTTTCTGTAACATATAAAAATTAATTACATTTAAATCCCTTTTTAAGGTTTAATTGTAATTCTGCAGATGGTTTAAGAAATAAATAAACTGAAACATCAAATGCCCTAAAAATGTTTTTAATTAATAATGAAATGACCGATAACCCCAAAAAAATTTTAATATTATATGGACGAATTTATTTTATATATATATATATATATATATATATATATATATATATATATGCTAATTTATTTTATATATATATATATATATATATATATATATATATATATATATATATATATGCTTAACTTCTTGTATTTTTGACAATGGGTATTTAAATTATAACTTAGAATTTTTTGAGAGAAAAGGGCTACGTTTTAGTCTGAATGAGCCTAAACGGTTTCTATGCCATAAATAAAAATATAGTTGTGATTTGTGTTAAATATGTCAAAATTATCTATATTTTCTAATATATGTGAATTTTTAAGAAGTCATAAGAAATAAAATAATATTAAAAAAACTTTTTATTTTAAGTTTATTACCGAAATAATATTCTATGCCATAAATACTTGGTGATAAAATAAACCTCCTTCTACGCCTATGACAAGAATTAAAATACTTTTTAACACTTCACACATCCAAATATCTATTGTTATCCAACCCAAATAGTCCATTATTATAGACCGGTATTTCTGATTATAAAATTTTAAACCCATTCCTACGAAAAATATATTTGTCTAACAGATTTTGCTAAAGACACCAGACTAAAGAACACAGGTAGTTTGCTAAGAAAAGAAAAGGTAAAAAATGATTTATTACTCGCTCTAGTTCTTGAATAAACTATAGTACAAGAGGCAAAATCGGGTCTATTTTCCTGAACTCAAAGCTCTTGGAGAGGGGGGGGGGGGCGATCGCCCCCACCGCCCCCCCTTGGATCCGCGTACACCTCCTCCTCCCTTAACGTTTAGCAGAGCCGTTCAACGATCACAACGAAAGACTGAGTAATCGGGAGAAAATAATTATTCCACTATCAAGGACCTGTGGCGGCAACCATGTTTGATATCATAATTGTACCAATAAAACGCATTAAATAGTGTATGGGTTTTAGTATTTACTCCGCTGACATTCTGATAATAGATCGTGAAATTTTTCCGGCTTTCATTAGACTCACAATTCCGTTCGGACAAACTATTCGGATCGACTAGGCCAGTAACACTAATGCTGCTGATACCACCCTTATAGAGAAATTTACGAATTTCCATACGGTTCGACCAGAGATCTTTAAAGCCTTACTAATTTTCTTGTCAAAAGAGTAAGCACGTCATTTTGTCTCCCAAACAATGGTTTGAGGTCGTAGCATACCATCCATTTTATTAAAAATGGAAGTTTTCTATTAAAACTGGTTTAAAAGAGACGCGTCTGTCATATTGCCTTCTTTCTATTAGGCAGAATGAAATGGGTGACGTATAAAATACTATATTCGTCATCTTAAATATAATTTTTCACGAGCTCATAATGTTGTCAATTGTCTCCTACAACACACTTAAAACTAATAAAAAAAAAACATAAAAAGTATAAAAATAGCCGTTTCCTTGTCACGTTGTCGACACAAGATAAACATTTTTGCTGAAGTCTCTATAATAATCTCCAAACAGGATGCGTAGGAACTATTTCCGAACATATTCTCTTAACCCTGCGGCACAGTGGGCTAAAATCCAGTTAAATTTTTTATAGCTAAAAGTTTTAAAGTATGTTAGGAGGCGTATAATTACAATTACGGGTTTTTCTCTTTTAATCGTTTTCAAAAGATATTGTTTGTCAGTAGCGTAACATGGATATTGGAAATATTTTACCTTATTTTTAGAAACGAAACCTTACAAATCCTGTTTTTAGTTAATTTTTTTTTAATTAATGTAATACAAATTGTCCATTTTTCTTATCTAAGGATAAACAAAAATGGCAATCAAGTTCTTGCCTAAAGCTGGAGTACCTCAAATGTCTAATTACAAAAACTAACTTAAACTATTTTTACTGTCGCAATACTTTGCTCTTTGTTGACCGACTTCTCAAAGCAAGAGGTTCTCAATTCGTCGAATATGTATTTTTTTATATATGTACACCGCTTACTCCGAAACGGCGGCACCGATTTAAATGAAACTTTTTACGTTATGTTCAGGAAATTGCTGCGGTGGTCCCACATTTTTTGGGCAAAATTGGTGCAGTAAAATCCAACATGGCGCTGACAAAATGGAGGCCAAAAAAATTAATTTTGTCTGATTTTCTCCAGAATTGATATGGGAGAATTTTCGGATTTGTACAAAACGAATCTGAAATTATTTTTAAAAAATTCAACACAAAAAAATTTTATTTTGTCCGATTTTCTCCAAAATTGGTGTGGGGAAGTTTTCGGGGTCGCACATAACGATTCTAAAATATTTTTAAAAAATTCAGTATGGCGGACGAAAAAATTAATTTTGTCCGATTTTCCCCTAAAATTGGTACAGGGGAGTTTTCGTGGTCACATAACGAATCTAAAATTATTTTTAAAAAATTCAATATGTTGGATCCAATATCGCGGACGAAAAGATCGATTTTTTCCGATTTTCTCCAAAATGGTTATGGTTGAGTTTTTGGGGTCGCACATAACGAATCTGAAATTATTTTTAAAAAATTCAATATCGCGTATCCAATATGGCGAATAAAAAATGAGTTTGATCCGATTTTTTCAAAATTGATATGGGGGAGTTTTTGGGATCGCACATTACAAATCTGGAATTATTTTAAAAAAAATAAATATGGCGGACCTAAGATAGCGGATTAAAAATTCTACATCTCTCGATTTTGTCTAAAATCAGTATTGGGGGATTTTTGTTAGTGTTAATTATGAATTTAAAATATTTTTTGAAAAACTGAATCTAGAGGATTCAATATGGCATTGGTATTAGGGAGCTTTGAAGGGTTTAGATTTAAATTAGATTAAGACGTTAAAATAATTTTTTTTGAAATTCAATATGGTGGGTTGAAAATTTTACCTTATTCGCATTTTATCAGATTTGGTATTAGGGGGTTTTCGGGGTCGTGTCTTACGAATATGAAGTTAATTTTTTACAACTATTAGATTGATAAGTTAAAATATGAGGGACTGAAAATTTTACATTTCCCGATTTTGTCTAAAATTGATATTGCGGGGTTCTTCGGGCATATACAATATGCAGTATAAAATATATCGGGCTAAGAAATTTACGTAGGTTTTTTAAATATCGATATTGGAAAGTTTTGGGGCCTATACTACTAATCTAAATTTAATTTGAAATTTAAGATAGTGGATTTACCATGACAGACAAAATATTTATTTGACACAATTTTACTGGCATTTGGAGAACTCTTAGAATCAAAGAATTTTTAGTAGTTGATTTTAGGATGATTTACAACTTTGGATAAAATGAGTACTTTTTTACTACGTTGAAGTCATTGCGAGGTAATCTCGATTAGTACTTATTTCAAATAATTTATGGATATCATAATCAAAAATAATATTTAAAAAAAAATTGAATTGACTTCTAAAAATATCCAAAAAATGAAAAATAACTATAAATATTTATATGAAATTGAAATTTTTGAAGTCGGCGCTAAATGAAACAAATAACTACTAATTTATACAAATTGTATTAAGAAAGCAATTACAAATAAAGTATTTTGAATCTGTTTATGCGAATCACATTTTGTCAGGTATTAATTTGGCGCCGACTTCAAAAATTTCGACTTCATATAAAAATTTATATTTATTTTTCACTTATTAGCGCACTTTTAGAAGTCGGTTCAATTTTTTTATAAAAATATTATTTAAGTAATTAAATGTTTACTTGCAAATTTCGTCTTAAAACTTGATATCTATATGATTTATTTTGGTTATCAAAAAACTTCTTTTGAACAAACGGAAATATTATTGCTTTGGAACATGACATTTTAATGTTTATATAGAGCATAGATTCCCATTTTTTCTGAACTACCGCCCCCTTTGCAAGAAAAAATAAATCGAACGCTCACCTTCTTTATACTTGCTGTACCTAGTATTACAATATCGTATTAGAAATTAAAACTTTACAGCCGATTACCTATTGTAATGTAAAAGACAGTCTTTGGTATATTTTTGGTCTCTAAATGCGACAATGATGGTAAAAGTTCCTAACACGTAAAATTTTTGAGCAACAATGAATTAGTAATTTAATCACATTATTTAAAAAGCAATTTGTAATATACCGGAGTGCAACGTTGTCAATTTACGTTTTCCGTAAATTAGGGAAATTCTGCACAGTCTTGCGACACCAAGTGGAGATGTCTAGAGATGACAAGCCAACCACGAAGTAATGTAATTATACATTAATTTTGGTATGTTTTCAGTTACTTTATTGAAATTTAAGGTAATATTAAATTAAATTTAATGTACAAAGCTTTAATTTCAAAGTACATGTAACTTCTTCACGATTTAAGGTACAAAATCATTAAACTGAATTAATGAATATACATTAAATTTAAGTTTATTTTTAACAGTGTAATATTGAATATTCGGATATTCCCACAGCAATAAAACCGGTTCTTCATGGAGAAGGTTTACCAATTCCTGCGCCCCCGGCAAAATGGGACAAAAATTTAGAAATGTGTCATGATAAGGCACAACCCGATAATGTATCAGAAAAGGACTATTCTTATTTTCCCGAAAGTGAAGGAACAGCATCCCATTTAATCGAACAACCTAAATTAAATTATCTAGTTCGGGACCTCCACTGGTCCAAATAGCATACTGAAGTATTAGAGTCCAGATTACAATAATGGAGTTTACTAGCCACTGGAACCAAAATTATAATATTTAGGAACCCTAACCAGGAGCTATCCTCGTTTTTTACTCTGCAGGATAAAATTCATGTTTGTGTTAATCCAAATAGTGTTATGGAAATCCTGTTGTCCTTAAAATATCTTGTTTTGAACTAATGTTTAAATATTATATAAAAAGGTCTGTATTAAATAAAAATAATTGACACATTCTACAACTGAAAATCTATACATGGTAGAAAATTTTCGTTGTTGAATTTGCAATCAGGATGCTTCAAACTCCCACGGATAGCTATTATTACATCAGTCGCAATTTTTTTTGTATTTGTTGACTAGTGTAATAAAAAAATAAAGAGATGGTTGACAATTTGTTAATATCGGGTTCCTATTTTGATACCAGTCGCAAATTTTCACTCTCAGTGATCTGTAATTTGTTCCTTTTTTCTAAAAGTAAATTTGTGACTGAACCAACGCTCAGCCAAATATGATGTTGCAAATGCAATTAAACTTTTTTTAACTATCTATTTGGTATAATTTTTGAATCAAAAACTCTTCGTATCCATTTCTGAATATTGCTTTAAGTTCTTCATTAGTTGGGAGTGCCATCAGTTTTCCTTCCAAATTTGATAATTTTGCGGTATCTGCATTTGAAAAATGATCTAAAACCAAACTCAGTATGTTCACGTTTAGAAAATCCTAGAACCCCTCCGTGAAATTAGTATGAAAAACATACAAGCGTAGTCATTAAGTAAATCTTCTCGTTTTGTAGTCACTACTGATAATATTGAAAAGTCGCTGAATACAGCAAATACAATTCTACCAAGATTTCGCAGAATGAGAAGAAGTTTCCCCACAAAAGCAACTATGACATTTTTTGTTTTAATTAAATTCAACTCATCACCTTGAAATTGTAAATTTACTTCATTAGATATTTGATACCATGTCTTTCAAATAAGCGATGTCATTTTTTAATGTAATTAAGTTGATATCCAGTTCTTCGTCTTTGTTTTCAAGGAAATCTAGTACTGAGTGAAACAGACTGTAAAAACGATTCAGACAAATACTTTTAGAGAGCTAACGAACTTCTGGTTGAAGCAGTGATGGATCCAGGAGGAGCATTAGAGCTTCGAATTCAGAAAAAATATTTCACTGTCCCTATACTCAAGAGATTATATACTTAATCTTCCAGACCCACATAAAACAGAGACAACCATGTTCCCAGTTTACTGAACGCAAGCTTTTAAATCCACGTACCCGTATAGAACGGAACAAAAACTTCATATTTTTCCTCTTTTTAATAATTCTCAGCTCGTAAAATTACATAGTGCAAGAGTAGGATATCTAATATTTAGGTGTCTGGCATAATATTGATATTATTTGAACAAGAACAAGCTTGAAAAAATACTACATGACTAAACGACTTGAGGATAAACTTTCTCAAAAGTGAATTGACATTTTTCTGTACTTATCGTTCAGGTAAGAGTATATAATCCTTTCTCACATAGATATATTTTTCAAAAAGGCAATAAAATTTTAATGACTTTTTCCGCCATAACAGGATACTCATTTTCTACACTGAGCCAGAAATCAATTGAAAATTGATCTTTAAAAACAGTTTTTAGGGAATTCCAGGCGGATAAGTCAATGAGCTTTTCTTTTTTTCGGTAAAGTTAAAGAAGTATTTTAAGTTATCTCCTTGAAAAGGATTACGTATCTAGTTTTTCGATCTAGATATAATGGGTTTATTAGGAAAATAGTCCTAAAACGTTAATTGAAGTTGTTTGATAGGTTCAGTAATATCCCTTTTAATATTCTCATTAAGTGGAATTGCATTTTCTAATAAAATGGTGCTGAGAGAACCAAGACATTCGTACTCATTCACCTGCAGATATAGAATTCAAAAGTTGAACTTCTTTATTATCGCAACTATTTTATCATCAACATTGAAATTTGTGATATTTGTGATTCTTGTAAAGACAAATTTAAATCAGTTAATTTAGAAAAAATATCTGTAAGTATACCAGTTTTTGCAGTCAAAGAATATCGGATACACAAGAGAGCAAATGAAATAGTTGGTCAAGAAAAAATTATTGACTTCAAGCTTCAGCTCAAACAAGCATGTCAAAACCTTACCACGAAAAAGCCATCTAACTTTTATATGAGGTAGTAAAGAAAAGTGGAGGCTTCCAAAGTCCTCACAAAGCGAAAGGAATACACGAGAGATTGTGGCAAGCATTTTTTAAAATTTTACAGTTTTTAGAGCGTCGCTTAATGTACTGGATAACTCTGCAGGAATGTGCTAAATGCCGGTGCTTGCCTATGTATACAGCAATGAGTACATTCAGTATTCTCGTTGATATTCTTTACCCACACCACAATACCAGAAAATGTCCCGGTCACTGGTTTTGCACCATTAGTGCATACAGCCAAACAAAAGACCAATTTATTTATTTATTTTCTAAATAGTCACTGATCATATCGGAATTTGGCTGCACCTATCGTATAGGTTTTCAGTGGTTTTGAAATAATATATCTTCTTGAATCGAATTCATAAAAATATATCTAACATAGACAAGCAATACTGCAGCGCTTGCTACAGCGATCGACTAAATAGTAAAATAGTTCATTTTATTCTTTTCCAGTTCACTTTCCACATAGTTTGCCACATCATTAAATCGCCACTATACTGTGTTATTTGATTTTTAGCACACGGTCCAATCAAATTTTCTGCTACTGTATGTACTTATTCATATCTTGCAACTATAACTAACTCAAAATGATGCCTCCAAAGCCATTTTACTATCTTTGTTTAAATCTGTTAGAAAAGAAGAAACACTATACTTTTCATTACCTATCAATTTTTTTAAAATACTCAACAGGTTTTTCCTTGTAATCCAGATGTCTTGTTTCAAGGTGCCTACCAAGAAGAGATGATTTTATACTGCTGTTGGTCGGGATTTCATTACAGATTACACAAAGCGGTTTATGTTATGCATTTAGTTTTAGTTTACAATTATTAAGAAGTGGTTTCTACACTTCTCTTATATCTAAAGATGGTTTATAACAACAACAACTCGGGTTCTGATGTATAACCGCGGCTTTTTTGAATTTCCGTTTTCTCCAATATTGTTCTCGGTGTAGTATTTTAGCTTGGGACCATTTTATGTGGTGTCCATGAGTCCAGGCATGGTTGGCGGCACCAGATTTTTCTGTTTCTCCTCGAGATGTGCATTTTTGGTGTTCTTTGATCCTTACGTCAAGAGGTCTCTTTGTTTCGCCAACGTAGGAATTGCCACATTCACATGGTATCTGATATACATATGTCCCTTTGAGTTGTTGGTTTGATCCTAGTGAGCCGATTTCTCAGAGAGTTATTTGAATTGAAAACATCGTTGATTTTATATCGTTTTCCTATCCTTCTAACTTTTTTTGAAATGCCTTTAACATAGGTGATGTTCAAAACTGGTTGTCGTTCTTCATTCGTTGTCGATATTGTCCTATTTCTGCGTTGTTCTAGAAATTTATCCACTAGATATACTGGATATCCGTTGGCTGTCAGATCATTTTTAATGTAATCTATCTCTTTCATTGGGTTCTCATTGGAGTTGTAGAGAGTTAAGGCTCTATCTACGAGATTTCTTATAATTGCTTGTTTGGTGTTGTTGGAGTGATTAGATGAATAATTAAGTTATTGCGTGGCTTTTCTGTAAACCAAAGTTCGAATTTGTCTGTCACTTCTTTCAACCAACTAAGAATGGTAATTTATTTTCTACTTCTTTCTCCATGGTGAGTTTAATAGTTGGGGTGATATTGTTGAAATGAAAAAGGAAGTTTCGAAGTTCTTCGTCGTTTCAACTCCAAATAATAAAAGTATAGTCTACGTATCTGAGCGATAACTTTGGTTTCTTAGTTGTGGATTCAATTGCAAATGTCTCGAACCATTCCATGAAAATATTTGCGAACACCGGTGACAAAGTGAGAACAAAACAAGAAATCATACACCAAAAGAAATTTTCCAAATACCAGAGCAGACAAGTACGACAACAGCCAACTCAAAGCCAGAGGACAATTGTTAATATATCTGCCTAGGAATTAACCTCAGCGGAAAACTCACTACTTGCCATCTTTAGATATAAGAGAAGTGTGGAAACTACTTCTTAATAATTGTAAACTAAAACTAAATGCAGCATAAAAAAATGGGATTTTGCCATAGCGGGCATGACTGCACCCATCTCAGTCACACTCCACTGCATTTATTTTTAGTATAAATAGTCATGTAGCTAAGGGATTTATTTAGTTTCACTTGAATATGGCTGGAGATAACTACTAGCCCAAAACGTCGTGATATTCAACAAAAAATACAACAATGGAAGTCCAACAGATATCTACTATTTCGCAAACTATCATACATTTACGGAGCAATAATTATTTTCTTTCACGTTCGACGTACGCACGTCAGTAACATCTTGTAAATTTTTTTTCTCTACGTGAGGGTCTCATGCGCTCCTTGGTAGTGCCCTCACCGCCACGTCGTGGCAAAACTGACCCTGAATAAAACGTGTGAAAAATTAATTTGTTACCTCTAGTAATTATTTTCTGATCATCTTTTACCTTATTCTCTAAGGCTTCGATCAATCCTTTGAAAAGTGTTTTGACTTGAAAATGTTCTAGCGGGAAATCTTCCAACCTAAAGTTTTCTTGCCTTCGAAGAATTTGCAGCGCTTCACCATAAATTAAATACATATCAACATACTCTACGTAAGAATACTTTTCTATTTTTTTAAATTATTTTTACTTAAAGGCGGTTTTGACAAGTTGCGTCAATAGTAATTCATTATGTAGGTATTAACAATAACAACCTGATTTTTACCTGTTTGTGTTTAGCATTATGAGTGTTTTGCATACAAACGATAATATTTATAAAATCGGTTTTCAACTCTGTAAAATGACACCTGTCAAAAATTAGGCCCAACGAGTGTGGTTCCAAGTCCGTTCCTGACTTCTCTAATGGTCTAAAATATATATTGTAGTATGGTTTAACGAGTCCTTATGACCTCTATAAAATATTAAAATTCAATTAAGTTCTACATGTCGGTTCAAAACTTAGAGCCGATAAGGTAAATCGCTGGGTATCCCTTTAGGACTCTGTATCTCCGTTAAGGGACACCTTAGGTATTTTTTTTCTATGACAAAGTAGAATTATTTTGACTTCCCCTGTATGCTCCCGAGAAATTTTGAGGCACTTACCGGACACCTTGTATATAAGAAAAGAATTTTTAAGTCCAAAAAATTTGTATCTACTTCAAGAGATCATTTTAAAATTCGTTTTACTTTAAATAACAATAAACATAATATTTAAATAAATATACATATATATATATGTAATCGAAGGTTTTCGGGCCTCCCGTGTATGTGCTGAGTCCCTCTCATTACTGTAAGGCAGCTGACGTTTCGGTGAAATCCCATTCACCATTTTCAAAGCTCACTGTATGGCATCTACGAGCGAACTGACGCCTGCGACTCCGGTGCTGTCGGTCCCGTGTGCGCGTCGGACGCGTTCGTTTTCCGAATGGTTTCGAACCATCACGTGGCGAGACCTGCTGCGCGCCATCGGCCCTGTTGCCAGTGTTTGTGGTTGCGTTGCCGAGTTTTAATCTGTTTCGTTACTAAGTGGTACTGGTTGATGTTTTGTAAGCAGATTTTTCCAAGTATTAGGCACACGTTGGCTATCATCTCTGCTATTTAAGTTATTGGGCCTCTTTGCAATTTCAATGGCTTCCCTTATAAGTCTTGTGGACAGGTTTTCACATCTCGATAGCATTTTTGTTCCCGAGAAATTTATCTTATGTCCTGTGTTTAACCAGTGTTGGGCCAGAGCAGAAGAAGTTGTTTTTTGCTTGACAGCGTTCATAGCTTCGTCTCTTCTGGCGTGAATGGTGAATGAAATTTCAGCGAAACGTCCGCTGCCTTACAGTCCTGAGAGGGACTCAGCACATACACGGGATGCCCGAAAACCTTCGATTACACATCACATCCGTGAGAATATCCGACATAACATATATATATATATATATATATATATATATATATATATATATATATACAAGCAAATTTTCAATAAAATTACTTATAACAAGAAATATTATTAAATAATCCTATACTAATATCAAATACTATTGAATCAAAAATTAAGTTATAGAAATATTTGTGCGATATTTGATTCAAAATTAATATTTTACTCACATATTGATAAACACGGGGTCACGTTAATCATAAAGTATGGAGCGATGTTCTTTCCTGCCCACATGACACACCAAACTGTCCCTACTTGAGGATGCTTCCGAAGTTTTTATTAAACATCTGGGTCTTCTATTTCTCAAATTCAATAATTCTGTTTACTGACGAAACCGTTGAGGTCAAAGTGAAAATCATCACTACAGATGATTTTCGTTATGAAATGCATTGTTAACTTGCAGTAGTTCCAAAATCAAGTTATTAAAGTGTCTACGCTGTTTATCGTCAGTAAACTACAGTTATTAAATAATCGGGATGTGATAAGCATAAAGGTGCAAATTTTCTGTTAAAAATTCGTTGGGCAGTACTGCGATACAGCCAGAGGTCGATACAACCTATTGCTTTGGGGAAGGGCGATATCATAAAAGCAAAAAAAAAGTTCGAAATTACCCCAACTCCATATACAAGACAGTATGGTATGACAAGCGAGTTGTCGCCGGGGGAGGGGGGGGGGGTGTCAGCGACATTCCCGTTCCTAACGCAGCAGACAAAAACAAATCTATTTTTCTGAATTCGAAGTGCTTTTGAGGTCGGTATAATCGCCCCCTTGGATCAGCATCTAATGACTATAGCGTTAATTCCTGAAAGCGATGCCAGATGTATATCTTTCGTTGTTCAAAGATATATACATTCACAGTCGAGGTGTTTTCAACTGATCTTTCAGAGCAATGACTGGCAAGTTTTCTCTAATCTCTCAATGAAAGATCATCTCAAAATTCTTGATTAAATTTTCATTAGCGGACCTCAAAGGTCGATTATGCACACCAGAAAATCACATAACTCGATTTTGTACAGTTTTATATAAAATGTCCTGTTTTAGGATTTACAAATATGTTAAAGTGTAAGTGGCAAAATTTAATGGAATAGATCGAAAACACGCATGAACGTAAAAGTATGCGTGACCGCCTAAAAAAATCTTCACATTCGTGTTCTACGACCCCCAAAATAGGAGTTACGCAGAAATTATCCAACAATTCGATATTTCTACTATTTTGTTTTATTTAACTTCTTTCTTATGATGTTTACCCTTTGCAACGCAGTAGCATTACGACATATTTATACGACAACTATCTAATAATTATTTTACTAATTTATGGTCATTTTCTTTTTATTTTTGTCCATAAACTATAAAAAAGTCCTCTGCGCTCGCTTCACTGTTTGTACGGACAGGCCGTAAAAATATTTTTACACATTTCATTAATGAGTTACTGTTTGGCGTCCTCCTATTTTTAGACTATTAGTTTAACAGTGTGATGTCAAATTGAAAGGCACGGTCTTATATGTATTACAGAAAATACCAGGTCACTATTGAATATATGAATGCTATGATCGGTAATATTAAATAATCGGATTACATATTCAGTCCGTTTATATCGATGACTTTAAGCGGCTTGTAAAAGTTATTAGAAAGAAGCGACATAAACATGCTTGAAAGCAACTGAAACAATTCAAATGAAGCCTTAAATGAAATTTTTCAAAATACTTGAAAATGTGATGGAAATCCAAATTAATTATTATGTGAATCTACATAATATCATTCCAGAGGACCTGGGTTTAGGGTGGGATTCAGCTGCTCAACTGCGCTCTCTGAGGTGACAGATGATATTGTGGCTGCGCTCGATAATTCTCAAACAACCGTACTCATCAAAGGCTTTTGATATGTTGGATCACGCTATACTTGTTGTTATTCTAAAATATTTGGAGTTTAACAACCACTTCTCTTTTATTGTGACGACGTTGTTCTTCTCTTTGACGGCGTTCTTCTTCTTCTTTCTTGTCTTTAAGGAGACGTTATTCTTCTTCTTCTTTATCTTTAAGGCGACGTTGTTCGATACCTTCCATAAAATCATCCAACGTTTTATTTGTTTGCTCCATTTCTGCTGTTTGTTGTCTAGTATTTACCATAGAATCTTCTAGAAAGCTGATCGGTTCTAAGCTGCTTTCTTAATGATAAATCCGATAGTGAAGTCCATTTTTCAATATCTCTTTTAGTCTCCAAATAGAATGTTCAAGAACTTGATCGAAAATTCGATTCTAAGCTTATTGATGACAAATTCGAAGGTAATGTCAGTTTTTTGATATCTTTTTGAGTTTAAAAACAGAAAGTTCTGGTACTTTATCGAAAATTAATCCTATTTCCTTACTTGATAATAAATCCAACATTATAATTTCTTCTAATTTCCAATACAATTTTCTGGAAACCCGGTGTTAATCTTCACTTCTGACACCAATTGTTACGGTTTCGTCTCTTTAAAATACTTCCAATACTTATATTATCACAACTCTCTTATTACTACTACTTAATCTTCATTATTCAAATATCACTAAACAACTCTTAACTATACAACTATACGACTGCCCATCCTACGTTTATTATATCTCTATTTATATACCTATGGAAATCCCTGTATAAATCTCGAACATAAAAGTTGAGATCTATCTAGAAGTATGACGCATCGATACATTATTTCTTTCGGCACATTATAATAAATATAACTCATTGCGTCGGAATATTTGTATATACGAGGACATATCAATAAGTTACTTCCAGTTATTCGTAACAATGTTAATATGTCAATATAAAACCTTTAATTTATAAATTAAATAAAAAAAAAAACTAAAGATAAACCTTGAAATCAGTAAGAGAAATGAACATGTTCCATTTATTCTGATTTGGTAATGAATTAAAACAATTTATTTATTCTTGTATTTTGAAGGTTCAAAACTTTATTCTCTTATTGATATGCTTATCAACTTAAAGCTTTTCAGCTAAATTCACTTAGAAGATTTAAGACAGATCCGATCTAGTTGCCATGATGGTGAGATATTCTAGGTGTCCAATTTTGTTTTGCTTATGATATTGTTATAATTTTTATTACATGTGTCAACAAATAAAAGCTTATACTGAAATATAGAAGCTATAAACCTAAAAATAAAGCCTTGATATCGTTAATAGGAATCGTTGTCTCCCGAAAGTAAACAAAATTTTCCTTTTTGGTCGATTGAGTAAGGAAGAAAATTATTTTTTATCGTTGAATTTTTAAGGCTCAAAACGTACTTGAACTATTGTTGTACTTGTCAATTTAAACCCTCTACTGTCAACTTTGACCAATTTAAATTTAGACCATGTTAGTAAATTGGGGAGTTTATTTTTAATTATGACGGTTTTAAAATTAGAACCTACTAGTGAATTATGAAATCCATTTCTGAAATATATATTTTGTGTAAAAAATACTAAATATTTGCTACACCACGAAGTTAACGAATACGTTTGCAGTGATTTTAAATACCACACTGACGATCTACTTACTAGTATAAATTTTACAATAAAGCTTTAGTTATTTTATAATAATATGTTGAAAATTTGCTCGTATCTGCAAATATGTTATAATGCCCCAAAACTTCTATCTCCTTTTATTAGTTATCTTTAATAAAGTATTTTAAAGCTGCTGGAATTCGGACCTAAATATATCTTTATACCCAAACAAAATTCACAGCTACAGTGAAGTTGTCAATGGGCTTAAAAATATCATCGCGCGAGTCCACTGTATGATTTAATAACAACTTTGTACTGATGAATAGTTTAGAACTACCATTCAATAAAAATAGAGTCGCACCTCGGCTGTGTTCGTTCATGTCTTTAATTATCTAACTTCTTCTAACCGTTAAGAACGGTCTCAGACTGCTTATTGTAACAAACTTATTGGAGCATAGTAAATGTCCAGTATTGCCGCAATCAACAGGCTAGTTGACTCTTTTAAAAATATGTTATAAATTGTTGTCATCCTAATGGATTTCAGCGTAATAAAACGTATTATAATTATTTAAATATTAAAAAAATGTACACAAAATTTATAGATATTTGGAAAATTTTTTAAAAATCAATTTACTTATTTTACATCTTTTAATGGAAGTGAAATTTATTATGAACATGATTATGTTGATTACCTGCTTATTTAAGTAAATAAATTCTAGGATAAGTAGCAAGATGGCTTGAGAAAGTACAACAGTACAATTTTAAAATCAATCACGTGCCAGGAAAACTGCCTTGTCAAAAGACCATGTAAAAACGAAAGCAAACACTGAAGCAAAATAGAACAAAGAAAAGGCTTTCCTATTCGGAGAGTCACTTTTGACATTGATCCAGAATAGAGTAAAGCTCAGATGAGAAAAGACCAACTTGAAGACAATGATGTGGCGCCATTTCTTCCACTTAAACAAAATAATGAAAGGCGTCCTAGTTGGGAAGATATCTCGGATAAAGGAATTACATTCAAGGAACTTTGGGCTCAGTGGGAGTCATTATTAATTGAAGACCGGTTACTAAAGATATCCTAGAAAAGAAATTCAATTGATAGTACCCGGAAACAAAGCTGCAATGATATTAGAAGAAATTTACTATGCAAAGTCTGGTGCTTATTTAGGAATGAACAAAACTCTATACAAACTACGAGAAAGATTTTACTGGGTTCACTACTGTCAACTATCAAGTCAGTCAAGGTCCAAGCATAAGATCTAGGAGTAAAATGAAGAAGTATAATGTTGGGATACCTTTTGAACATACGGCTATTGATAAAGCTGCACCATCCCCAGAAACA
Source organism: Diaprepes abbreviatus (assembly GCA_034092305.1). Classification (NCBI taxonomy): domain Eukaryota; kingdom Metazoa; phylum Arthropoda; class Insecta; order Coleoptera; family Curculionidae; genus Diaprepes; species Diaprepes abbreviatus. The sequence goes on along the minus strand of JASJET010000155.1, from coordinate 1,504,645 downwards.
GATATAGAGACAAAATATATTTTGGTTGCTGTTGCAGCAAATGGCCTGAGGTATTTGTCACCCATAAACAGTAGATAAAGTCTAAGTTAACAGTGTGTTTAGCCGATTTGGAATTCCTTTGGAGCTACGTTCTGATCAAAGACGTAATTTTGAAGCCAAATTTTCTCAAAAGCTCTGCGAGCAACTTAGCATCCTTAAAATTAGGACAAGAGCTTCACATCCCCAGTCAGATGACACGGTCGAACGATTTGATAGGATCATTTAAGAACCCCTCTCAAAGGCTGTCGACAGACATCAGAAAAATTGGGACAAATATTTACCAACTTCTATGGTTTACCGATCCGCAGTTCATGAAACTACCGGAGCTACACCAACCAAAATCGAATTTAGATTACCTTGCTACGTAATGTTCGGTTCCTCAACTGAAGAAAGTCAGAAGTTTGAAAAATGGGTGAATGCCTTACAAGACAAGTTATGAGAAGTTCATGACCTAGCAGAGATTAGATATAGAATCGACAGAGGAAGAAAGATAAATCACTTAAGTTGATGCTCGCATGGGAAAGACCATATACTGTTCTAAGGAAAATCAATGATGTTGTTTATAAAATCCTAGGAATTCTCAAGACCAAAATAGTACATCTCCACAGGTTGAAGCCATACCACGAAAATATTGAAGCTGATCGAGACGATCCGAAGGAGGGGGGAGGGCAGTGTAACGAAAGACTACGGAAATTCAGCAGAGTCCTTATAGAAGTATTATATCGATGAGTCCTCTTAATTTATTATGTTTCTAGTAGAATTTTAGTTTGTATTTGAATGTGAAAGTGTTAAGTAGTTATTAAAGGGTTGTTATTTACTAGTGAAAAGAGTTGTGCTTTATTTAAACCCACTGAGAAAAAAGTAAAGAGAGAAAATCGTAACAATATAAAATATTGAAGAAGGGCAAAGAACAAAATCTCAAAAATCAACATAACAAATTACAGGCATTGACGAGAAGAAAAATGGATATTGCTTATAAAGATTATAAAAGCAAAAGAAACCTTATCCTAGTACCTTTGGGCCATATATTAAATCTAAAATGTCTTCAACAACCGTGCCTGAAGTTTTGATAAATGGTGAAAATTATTTCTCTGATCCTGGGGGTATTGTGAATGCATTTGCTGACTTTTTCAGTAGTGTTCTAAAAATAATGACAATCCGGTTTGAAGCCAACACATTTCAATGGAGCACATTCCGGAACAAATAATTATGAGCGCGTTGAGAAAATTAAAAAATAAAATGACACATGGACCAGACAACATTCCTTATTTATTGTTAAAGACTGGTCCTATATACTGCTTAAGCCATTGTCATATTTGTTCAATTTGGCGATTAAAAACAATACCTTTCCGGAGATTTGAAAGGAAGCGAGAATCGCCACTGTGTTTAAAAAAGGAAATATAAACCAGATCCCCAGTTACAGACCTGTTTCAATACTACCACCATTTACAAAGGTTTTTGAAATGTCGATAGATGAATGTATATTGAGTCAAGTACAACAGTTGATTTTCCAGAACAGCATGGATTTTAAGGACAGTAGTACTATTAGCAATCCGACTTCCTTAGCCCAATTTATCGGTGGGGTATTGGATAAACGCAATTAAGTTGCCGTGGTCTATACTGACTTCTCAAAGGCATTTGATCGAATCGATTACTATATTTTATTTAACAAACAGCTATGGGTTTTAGCAATAGCCTATTTTAATTTTTTAAATCATACAAAACAGAATGCAATATGTTGAAATCTGGGGTTACCAACCGTATAAATTTAAAGCTACAAGCGGGGCTCCGCAGGGGAACAATCTAGCTCCGCTAATATTTTTACTTTTCATTAACGATATCACAATTGGAATATCGATTGTGTTTTGCTCTTTGCAGATGATGTAAAGCTATTTCTGATGATGCGTAATATAAATGCCGCCCTAGAGCTACAAGGGGATATCAATATTGTTCGGAATTGGTGTAATACAAATAATTTGCATTTGAATATTGATAATGACTTTTTCAAATAAAATCAACTCTTTATATTTTGAATATACTCTGAGCAGTCAAATACTAAAACGAAATAATTCTTTTAAGGACCTTGGAATCACTTCTGAACCAAAACTTTCATTTGCAAAATATATCAGTTTGATTTGGGGGAGTGCGGTCAAAATATTTGGGTTCGTATTGCGCAATTCTATTGATTTTAGCAATTTACAGAGCTTCACTTTATATGTTCATGTTCGGTCGGAACTTGAATACGATTATTTCATATGGCATCCTATCTATGATAAGTAAATTAATCAATTAGAGGGGGTGCAAAGAAAATTTTATCATTTAAAAGTGACGGAGTATTCCCTCAAAGGGGTATAGATGAAGAGCAGTTACTGAGGCGATTTAACATTCCATCTTTAATTAATCTCAGACATTAGCCCAGTTTCTTAGCACGCTATCTAGATCTTATATCGACTGTTCTGATTTATTGTATCAAGTTATCTTTCATGTATCTCCGAGACCTGTCAGATTCTGTCCCGTTTTTTCATTCCCTAACCCTGAAACAAATTTTCTTATAAAGACGCCTCTATTTCAAACTATCAGTATCTTCAACAACACTTGCAGTGACATCGATGTTTACAGCCTACCCCCTAAGAGATTAACACAAGCTTTAAAGTTTAAATTTCTAATAAAAATGTAAAAGGTTATCTTTTTTGTGAATTATTGTGTGACTTAATTACTGATTTTATTTGTTTATTATAATTTGGTTTAATAGCATATTAAAGTTGTATGTCATATTGTCTTATAACTGGATGTTATCTGTTAGACATAATTCCGCTAGACTTAGTATTCTTCTTCTTCTTCAAGTGCCTTCTCCATTGCGGTGGTTGGCAATCATAATAGCTATTTTAATTTTTGAGGCAGTTGCTCTAAATAGTTGTTTTGAACTGCATCCAAACCATTCCCTTAGGTTTTTTAGCCATGAAATTCGTCGTCGTCCTACGCCTCTTCTGCCACTTATTTTGCCTTGGATTATGAGCCGTAAGATGCTGTACTTTTCTCCCCGCATAATGTGTCCGAAATATTGCAGTTTTCTCTGTTTTACTGTTATCTCGACTTCCTTTTCTTTCCCCATTCTTCTCAACACTTCAGCGTTCGTAATTCGATCCACCCACGAAATCCTCTGAATTCTTCTATAGGTCCACATTTCAAAAGAGTTAAGTCTTCTCATTGTCTCTCGATTCAGTGTCCATGCTTCCATTCCATAATATAGAACACTGTATACGTAACATTTAGTCAGTCGTATTTTCAGGGCTAACGTTAGATCTTTGCTGCAGATAACCTTTTTCATTCTAGTAAAGTTGGCACGTGCTTTCTCGATTCTGGTTTTTATTTCGACGGTATAGTCATTATTTTCTGTTATTAGGGTTCCCAAGTAAGTGTAATTCTTAACTCTTTCTATGTGCTGGCCTCCTACCATTAGGGTTTCATTGTTATTGGTGTTGTTTTACTAATTATCATGAACTTGGTCCTTTTCGTGTTAAGAGAGAGTCCATATTCTCCACTAACTCTTAATATTTTATTCATTATTTTTTCTAGGTCTTTCAAACTATCAGCTATTATTACGGTGTCATCTGCATACCTAATATTGTTGATTAAAACTCCGTTTACTTTTATCCCTGCTGTTTCAGATTCAAGTCTTTCCAATATGACCTCTTCAGAATAAGCGTTAAATAGTAAAGGTGATAATATACATCCTTGTCTGACTCCCCTTTGTATTTCCACATCTCCGGATATTTCCTGTCCAATTTTTATTGCCGCTCGCTGATTGTAATACCGATTTGATATCAACCTTAAATCTCTTTCATCCAAATTTTTGCTTCTGAGAATCTCTATCAGTTTGTCATGTTTGACCCTATCAAAAGCTTTGTTGTAATCTATGAAGCAGACATAGAGGTCCTGATTGATATCCAAGCATCTTTGAGTAAGCACATTAAAAGCAAATAATGCTTCTCTTGTACCCACGCCGTTCCGGAAGCCAAACTGTGTGTCACTAATATCCAGCTCCAACTTGGAATGTATTCTAGCGTGTACAATTTTTAAAAGGATTTTCAAAGTATGTGACATGAGATAGTCACTGCATTCTTTTGAATTTGCTTTTTTTGGTAAACATATGAATGTTGATGTTAACATTTCTCGGGGGATGGTTCCTGTCGTGTAAATTGTATTAAATAATCTCACCAATAAATCCAAATTTTTGTCAGTGATCAGCTTCAACAATTCACCTGGCATTTCATCTGGACCAACAGCTTTATTATTATGAATTATTAGTGTATGTAACATTAAATGATTAAAAAACACACACTATTTGTGTTATTATGTGAAAAATTAGTTCGGAATTGATATTCCAGTACCTTGTTCTTAAAGAAATCAACATGCGTTCATTCACATGAAATAATTTTTAAATTAAAATGCCATGATCTAATAACTACAATAAAAATAATACTTCATAGATACCTTGTACACTTGTGATTTTATTTCAAATAAAAGTTTGAAAGTTTTTATTTGATGACCCGATATATTTCTAAAAGCATTACATTATATGTTACCTTTGCTATAATATGATAATTAAGTAATTTTCTTTTAATATATTTTGCCATACATCCGCCTCTGTGTTAAAAAACCCACGCAGGCGAAATTTTTGTAGTGTGCGGCCCGCTTTAGGCGCGGTCTTATTTTCAATTGATTACGTCGCGATTGTCGCTATGAATGAATCGCGAATAATAGCCAGGGGCCCGCTAGAGTAATTCATTATTAGTTTCTTGGAATATCGCCTCCATTCATTACACTTCGTTAGGAATTTTATATTGATACCACGAAATTTAGCGTTTATTATTAATAATAAAAAAAGTTTTAAGGTGATTCTGTCAGTGACATGCCCCCGGGAAACAGAAACAGTGGCGTCGTCAAAGAGAAGAATAAAAAGTATTGAAATCTTCGGTAATTGTAATGGACAATGTCCCATATCATAGTCGACGCCAAGAAAATATTCCGACTTCAGCATCAAAAAAAAACGGAGATATGTCAATTTTTCCCTCAGAAAATATTAAATTTAACGAAACAAAGCTTAAAGTGCAGTTGCTAGATTTAGTGAAGGTAAATAAATAAATATGTATTAAATATGCTATTGATGAAATGGGAGAGAAATACAAAAGTGTTGAGACTGCCGCCGTACCATTGTAAAATTAACCTAATCAAATTAGTACGGTCACAAATAAAAAGTGAAGTGGTATAGAAAAATAAAACATTCAAATTAGCAGATATCAAATTATTATTTTACCAGGCAATTACGATCATGACGGCCAGTGATTGGAAAAAGTTCGTCGGTCATGTTAAAAAAGAACAAAGAATGTGGGACCTGGACATTCACGTTGAGGCAGTGGTTGAACCATTAATAACCCAGCTTTATAAAAAAGAAGGCCCGTGCATCCTTTGTGAAGATCAAGAAGTTGCTCTGTAGTCGCGATCTGAGACTGGACCTAAGAAAATTCGGATGCTTAAATGTTATGTATTCCCAGTCCTATTGTATGGTGTAGAAGCTTGGACTCTCAACTTACATTGCGAGCAGAAACTAGAAGCCTTCGAGATGTGGACCTACCGTAGGATGCTGCGAATATCATGGACAGAACATGTGGCCAACTTGGAGGTTCTGAGAAGAGTGAAGAAGGACGTAGAGATCCTATATGAAGTAAAAAAGAGAAAATCGCAATATCTCGGCCACATCATGAGAGGTCCAAGGTATAAGATTCTGCAACTCATAATCCAGGGAAAGATTGTGGGAAAAAGATCTGTTGGAAGAAGAAGAATATCTTCGCTTAGGAATTTGCGAGAATGGTTCAACGTCAAGTCATCTGATCTATTCAAGGCCGCGGCTTCCAAGGTCAGAATAGCAATGATGATAGCCAACCTCCGAAATGGAGAAGGTACATGAAGAAGAATAAAAAATAAAGTAGATGTCTATTTGATCAGATCGTCTTATTCTTATTTAATTAGATGTCTTGAATCCAAATTTTAGGTCCGCTGACCTCTATCACGTCAGGTTCAAGACCATTTCAAAGTCAAATGCAGTAAAATTCACTAAAAAAATCTAAAGAACTAAATACTTACGTTTTTGAGGTCGCTAAATCTGAATTCGTGATTTGTTTAATCCCTCAAGGTCATCCAGCGGTCATTTCAAGTTCAAATTAAGAAAAATCCACAAAATAAATCTGAAAAAAAAGATAATTGGGTGTTTGGGGTTGCTGAATCCAAATTCGCGGTTTGCTTAATCTCCCAAAGTCAGCTAGAGGTCAGTGCAGCTTCAGTAAAATTGAGAAAAATCTACTAAATAGATCTGTAGACTTTTGGGGGCACTGAATCTGAATTCGCGGTTTTTTTAACACGTCAAGGTTAACCAAAGACCATTTCAAAGAAATTTCAAGATCAAATTGAAAAAAAAAATCCATCAAATAAATTTGTAAAAAAAGAGATCCCATGCGCAGCTAGATTGTTATCCGTTACATAACGGCTAGGCTAGCGAAGCGAGTTTTTATAAGTGTATAACACAAACCCCAAACTTTGCAGTATCTGGAGTATATAGTTTCGGAGATTCTTGCTTCTCGCCTCTGTATACTTCGTAACGGGGATATATGGTTATGAGAGCTTATGTTTTGGCACATTTATAAAAACATTGCCCGATCTCCTGTCTGCTGTATAGTCTGCACCTAGAGTCTGTGGTTTTGGCATCTTGGGTTTCGCCTTAAAAACAAAATCCGCTCCCCTGTCTGCTGTGTAGTGGATATCAATCTAGTTGTACGTGAGTTATGTGAGTTTGGGAGCTTGGATTTCGGATTAGATGTGCGAGGGGTACGAGGTTTTGGGAGCTTGAGTTTTGGCTCAAAAACTTGATCCGCTTGCCTGTCTATTGACTTAGCTGCGCATGGATTCCCTTCTTTTCCAGATTTATAGAATGGATTTTTTCAATTTGGTCTTAAAATCACCTTAAAATGACCTCTAGTTAATTTTGAGGTATTAAACAAACCATAAATTCAGATTCAGCGCCCTCAAAAGGCTGCATATCTATCTTATTTTACAGATCCACTCAGTAGATTTTTCTCAATTTGACCTCGAAATGATTTTTAAATGACCTCTAGCTGACCTTGGGGGATTAAACAAACCATGAATTTGGATTCAGCGACCTCAAAAAGATATATATCCTCTTTTCAGATTTGTTTAGTGGATTTTTTCAATTTGACCTTGAAGTCACCCTAAAATTACTTCTGACTGACCCTGGGGAATTAAGTGGCGACCTCAAAAACATACGTATCTATTTCTTCAGATTTATTTAGTGATTTTTATTTCATTTGGCCTTTAAATAACCTTGATCCTGACATGACAGAGGTTACCGGACCTCAGATTTGGATTCAGGGCGTCTAATTACATAAGAATAAAATGGTCTGGTCAAATAGTTATCCACTTTTTTTTTGTAAACCTGTGTAATCACCCCTGATCCTGATAGTTCCTTAGATTCAGATCTGCCTCATGACTGCAATTCTACCGATGAATCAATGTGAGCTAAGTGACCTACATTACCTATATCAAGATGACACTAAACGCACCCTGATTGGTACGAAACGAACAAATCAGAAAGAAAATGCTCTGGACACCACTCAGAGGAACAGATAAGCAAAACAAAGGCTTTTTAAGGCTTAATTGCCTGTAAACCGGAGGCCTCAATAAATAACCTTGAACTGCCAGCAGTCACGGCTAACGGCAAGCCAAAAAAATCGGTACGATTTTCAGAACAGGGGGATTTCAGTGGGTAAGAATCCGCTACTACTTTTCACCCTTTGTGAAGGCGTCTATAGAAGGCTTCCCCTTCAGGAAAAAAAATTGTAAAGGTTAATAAAAATATGAGGAAATAAATTTAACTTAAAAAAATATTTTGATATTGCCATTTCACTGAAATTAATTCACCTGACAGCCCACAATCCGGCACATTCTATATGCGAGCGATGAGTCACAGACAGAAATTATGGACTTTAGGTATAGTTTAAATAACCTAATTAGAAATGAATATCATATAGAAGAACAAGAAAACATTTTATAAAAGTTAAAATTTAGCCTGTATCTATCCTTTTCGATATAGTCAAGTATGACTTTTCATCAATTTTGGTGATTTTTTTTTATTTGGCCTAGCAAATATCTTTAGTGTTCCATGGCAATTTTTTTGAATTGCTTAAAGCAAAAATAAGGTTTCCAAGATGGCAATTCTAAAATTTCTTTAAGCTCGATATATTAAAAATTCAACGTAGTGGATTAAATTATAATATTGTATACACGTTCTTCTAAATGCTATAAATGATGGGCTACAAGTGGAAAATAATCTGCGCACAGAATAGCCTCAGTTATTAAAAAATCCTTACGTCAAGTCTTCGAAAGAAGTTAAGATATAGAGGGAGTTTTTTTAGAGATATACAATTTTAAAATGAAATTAAACACATATGAATGATGTTAACAGTTATGGTTTTGGCTTTATTTAAGGGGTAATTGTATGCCATAAGTGTTTAAATACGATTTCGGGCATATGAGCTCCACGGCTGGCTCGAATAAAGCGCAATAGGGAAGCCCAATTTTCGACCACTTTATCGAGCAACTGCGGCCATATATCAGCAATTACTTGACGAATGTTAACTTCCAAGTGGTCCAACGTTCATAGTTTATCGGCGTAGACTAGTAACTACATATCACACATTACGCGAAATTATGCGGTCATTGAATATTTCCCGTAATAAATTGATGGTGTCGCGCAATGTGTAGCATGCTGCGCCATCTTGATGAAACCAAAGCTCTGTCATATTAATAGCATTCAACTGAGGAACGAAAAAGTCCAACAATCATGGCTCTATAGCGCTCTCCATTGACGGTAACATTCTGGCCGGCATCTTCTTTAAAGAAATATGGGCCAGTGATTCCACCTGCCCATAAAGCACACCAAACACTAACTTTTGATGGATGTAAGGACATCTTAATAAAAGTTTCTGGGTTTTCTCCACTCCAGATTCCGCAATTCTGTTTATTTACGTAACCATTTAACCAAAAATGGGCCTGATCGCTGAACAAAATTTTGCTCTGAAGAAGAGAATCAAGCTGAATATTGTTTTCGGCCCATTCACCAATTGTATGGCGCGCATGATATTCACGCAGTTTCGACTCTTGCAGAAACTAAATCTTGTAAGCTAGTAATCTAAGATCTTTCCGCAAAATCTTCCACAAAGATTCATTCGGATCTTCCTCAACACTACGGTCCACAGCACCAATAACTTCTTCTATGCGCACTGTACTGCGTCTTTGTGGATGCGTATTATCAACCAGATTATACATAGTGCGAAAACGACCCATCGTCTAGCGAATAACTTGCTCGGATGGACGATTATGTTGACCGTGAAATGGACATAGCGTACGGTAAGTTTGGTGAACTGAACCATGATTCTCCAAATAAATTTGCACAATTTGCAAGCATTGTTCTGGCGTAATGCAAAACATATTGACCACAAATCAACTATCAAGTTTACAGTCATTAGAAATAGTATTGCCTATTTAAAAACCAAATCTTTATTATCAAAATACACTCGATCTCCGAGTAGAAATACCATCAATTTCTACAACGAAGTGATGAATTGTGAGTATGATGGTGTAGTTATCACGAAGAATTGGTTGAACGAGGGCATTTTTGATTAGAAAATATTTCCTAGTAAATATGTCGTATATAGAAGAGGTCCTGATCTTTATTCTACTAATAAAACTAGAGGTAGAAGAAGCGTGATGATCCGAGTCCAGTCATATTACACTCCTACGTCATATCTAATGCCTGGCAATATGGTAGAGGATATTTGGATTGAAATGAGTCTAAAACGAATTCAGTTTATATCTTGAGCATTATATATTCCACCTGCCTCTCCCACCGTTCGTTACGATAATCATGTTAAGAAAATAAATTATATTAGGGTTAAAATACCAAATTCAAATCTAATAGTCTTAGGTGACTATAAACTGCCCCAATTCAAAAAATCTTTCCAAAACATTGAGTCAATTGAGAGCACATCTTCGATGATTCCATTTAATATTTAAATATTCTTAACAATTATGATCTTGATTCAGTTTTTGTTTCAAATAATGAATGCTAGTTGACATTGTTTAATTGTACCTGTTTTCATGAAAACAGGTACAATTCACAACAGTTTCAGATCTTCTTTTCTCTAACTGTCCAAATATTGTTACTACTGGAAGTACTGCGCCACTGTCAGCACTTGATGGACATCATTCGCTATTGGATATAAATATTAAGATTAGCAGTACTTTGACAGAATCATATCATAATAATTTCTTTAACCTGATTAATTACTATTTTAAAGCAACCGTTTGGAGTTTATTTTGGAATCAGCTGGGTTGTGTATCGACACTAAGGTGGAAATTTTCTACTCTAACACGTATTGTGCTGTCGATCTTTACGTGCATAATAAATTAATTAGCAACCTTAAGTTTCCTATATACTACTCGCAAAAGCTATCAAGTTGATGAAGAATAGGGTCCTTAGTAAACTGTAACAAAATGAAGTTAATCAGGCGGAACTTAGAAACCTTTTTAGATACTTAAGAGCAAAAGTTTAATTCCCAATAATAATGGCCTCAAGCCTTCATTACCTCTTTACAATATGCATTAGGCAAAATGTAAAATCATTTTTGAGGTACTTAAACTCCAAACGAACTTTAATTGGCTATCCAAAACAAATGAGATACTTGAATAAAAGTTATCATCCAAAGGAGATTGCTGATGTATTTGTGAGGTTTTTCCAGTCCGTATATGGTAGACAATATTGACTGAGGAATTGCGAATTGTGCACAGCACTTGCTTTGGAACAACATAAAATTGTACACTATGTTGGTGGACAGCGATATTGTTTTTGAGAAGCTGGTAGGTTGTTGGCGTGGGTGCTGCCCTAATGGGATTCCACCAGTGTTCGTGAGTAACTTGTGTAACAATGGCTGTACCGTTGAATGCGATATGGAAATGTTCTCTCGATTCAGAGGTCTTTCCTTCAGTGTGGAAGTTCATTCTAACTTAATTAACTATGTTTCTACATCTGGCTTGTCCTGCTTTGGTAAGGAGTCTGTGGTTAGAGAAGATATTCCTTTCACGTTCTGTGACGTCATTTCGGAATGTCAACATAGGTTTATGGGAAATCAAACCAGACTATTTTAGCAGTTTATTCTAACTTTTAGAGGGCCATCCTTGATCTGTCATTGCATGTCCACTCGATTTACTTTTTCTTCAGAAAGACATACTAGAGTAACTCTTATTAATTATTTGGAAGTCATATTCGACAATGTGTTGCGTTTGACTTCACACATCGATGGCACGATCACAAAATCTTTTAAAATGTGAGGCAGTGTTGCGATTTTAATGACATTTAAACTCTTAGGGGGCATTTCTTTTGACTTAATCAGAAGCGGAGAACTGTTGCATGATCTGGTCTAATAAAAAGTATACGGTGCACGAATTGAGCGAGTCCAATCTAAACGTGTAAATTTCTTACTTTATAAGTTAAGAATCGATTGATCACAGTTGTAGGACCACAATCGGCTAAGCCTGCTCAACTTAGATTCCTTGAAGGCGCGAGTAATTCAACTCACTATAATCTTTGGTCATAGATTGTTTACAGATATGATTTATAGCCCTGATCTACTGGCACTGCTTAACTATCGTGTCCCTGCGCGACCAGCCAGGCAAGAAAATGGATTTTTTGCTGTGTCCTAGGCGGACAGATATTCATAAAAATAGTTTCACCAGAAGCTTATAAACCACGGCAATTCATTCCTGCGTTTTGACTTTGATTTTTACTGTTCTTCTCTGCTCTTCATGAGAGCGGTGATTATTAATCTTCTAGTTTACTAGTGTTATTATAAGAGTTTATTATTGTTAAATTATCTACATGTTAATTAAACACACTGAAAAAAATTTTTTCTTGTCTGGGTTTCTAACTATATCTACTATATGTTTTTAGGGTCGATGAATCCGAATCCGTGGTCCATTAAACCTCATTACCTAAAAGAACCTCAAAGTTAAGACTATTAAGCATTATTGAAAACTTTTAACCCAAAACCCCCTAAGCCCCTAATAATTCCATAACCCAGAGACTTCATAACCCGATAACCCGATAACCCCATAACTCCCCGACTCTATAACCCCATAACCATGTTACTGAACTCATTGGGGTTATGAGGTTATGGGATTCAACAACCCAACAATTTGAAGAAATTAAGACCACGACAAGTTCTTCCGCTATAGGAGATTGTAGGTAATAATTACAGAAAAATGGTTATGGGATTATAGAGTCATGGGGTTATGAGGTTATTGGGTCATGGGGTTCAACAGTAATTCTTTAAAGGAATTGAGGTTCTCGACAAGCTCTTCTGCTATGAAAGAATGAGTAAAATGATTTTGTCACATGGTTACGGGGTTATAGAGCCCTGAGTTAATGGGGTCATGGGTTATAGGATTATTGTGTCATGGAGCTCAACAGCTGTAGTTTAAAAAAATTGAGACCACCACAAGTTCTTGCGCTATGAAAGATTGAGTGCAATTATTTGAGTATTTGAGTATCATGATTACGAGATATAGATTCATGGGGTTATGAAGTAATGGGGTTATGGGCTTATTGAGTTATGGGGTCTTTGAGTCATAGAGTCGTTGAGTAATGGGTTTGTTAGGGGTTTAATAACATTAGTTTTGGGTTAAAAGCGTTCAATAATGCTTAATAGTCTTAATTTTGAGGTTTTTTGGAATTATGGCAAAACGCTGACGTGATAGAGTATAATAAACTCCGGATTCGGATTCAGCGACCCCAAAAAAAAGTAAACATAATCAGAACCTCAGGCCGGAAAAGAAAATTTGCGTAGTTGTGTTACTTATACTTTTTAATTGTTCTACTTTTTAGGTTAATCCTGTAATGTACAGTTGTAGTAAATAAAATAAATATTTGTCTTTAAGACCCAGTTTCCTTTATTTATGCATTTAAGGAATTATTTCCTAATTTTGAAATTTAATTTTCTCAAACTGTTTGATGTTTCGTAATCCAATCAACCAGTAAAAAAAGTAAAATATTTCTTATTGAAAACGTTTTTAGGTAAAAGACTGTATGTTGTTAATTTCGACGCCATTGCCTACTCCGGTGGTACAGAACTCATTTTTATTGAGTCACCCATTTTTAATGAACTAATTTTCAATTCCTCAAATTTTAAAACCGCAGAATTTCTATTTAACGTTAAAACCCGACCAATTAAACTCTGCTGACAAATTATTCTAAAAATGTTGTTTCTTGGCATGTCCCATCTTAGTATAACTTAGTATTTACTTTGTAAGTAATTTTAATGCGCACTGATTGGTCAGTAATCCATACGTAATAAATCATATGACTAAATCAAAAGAAAATAAACTTAAGAAGTATTAATTAAGTGTGGTAGATGGGGTATATTAAAAAAGTATCCATCTTGCAATGATGAAAAAAAAAAAAGAATGTACGCTGGCTAATATCTTTTAATAATAAGAACCTTTTCTTTCTTATGTGCCAGATCTGATTTCAATTCGTTTACTGCATTGTATTTTATAAAATATTTTGCAACAAAAAATTATTTTTGATTTTTGTTATTCTTCACAAAATAATATAATTGTCCTCAAAATACACACAAAAACATGATTGGCAGACTCCATCATATTTTAAATATTGATCAACATAATTTCGTTGGGTTCGTATATCAATTAAAGAGATCCAAGTGGTGAAAGGTCTTTAAACACAACTAATTCTAGCGTCTGCAAGAAAAAGGCAAAGATAAATTAGGTGTAAGTAAAATTTCATCAAGGTGAGTCTCAAGACTGTTAATTCCTGAACAAAAACTGCTTAAGACAGTTCAAAATCATTTGGAATCTTTGGATATAAACCTTGACTTTTTCTCTAAAACAGTAACCGGCGGTGAGACTTGGATACATTACTAGGATTCAAAAAAAAAATTACATTTCATTTAATGGGTACATTGGTTCTTAGCCTCCTAATAAGGCCCGTCACAATCTACAACTGGTAAGTCCATGATTGTCAGGAGTTATTCTACTTAAATACATACCAAGAGGCACTGCAATACCGACAGTTATATACTATAATACATTAACATAATGATCACACAATAAGCCACAAATATCCGGTCTTAAAATATAGGGATCAATATTAAGAAAAGAACTCACTAAAGTTTCCAATGAAATAGTTACAACCAAACCACTGAAAAAGAAGTATCCCAATGTATTAACCTCCTTCATCTATGAACATTGCAATGTATCAGAAGAACAAGAAGGATACAGCAAGAATAGATCAACAGTGGACGCTATCTACATTATCAAACTGATCATAAAGTTGGGTATAGAACTTGGAAAGCCAGCATTTATTTGCTTGAGTCAGCTCGCTAAGGAATTCAGAAGAAAAAAGTTGATGACAGGAGATACAAATTAACAATAGGAGGGACTAAATTATTGACTACACCAAAAAGCTAAAACTCTTAACATGAAGGTATCTGCTGATAAAATTAAGACATTAGTCACAAAAGAAGACATTAGATGCAAACTGAAGATGAAATTATAGAACAAATGAATAAATTTACCTACATTGGAAACCAGATAAGTGCAAATTGAACAGATTTAACGAAGTCAAAGATCAGACAAGCAAGGCAAGCAGAATAGATAAAGAACTAAGAGATGTCATCTGGAACAAGAAGATAATAAGTAAGGAGGCGACTTGCATGCGACCTATCAGGACCTATGCTATAGAAACGTGAGCCTACTATACAGTAATCAAGACGTAAGAACAGACTATGAAGTACAAGCGGTAAGATAGAAACGTGCAAGAAAAATAGCCTGGAGCAAACACATAGGAAGCTTAACGCATACTTCGCGAATGTAAATTCTTTGAGCTGGATCCTCGCTGTATGGTCCAGATTTCACTCCATATGACTTCTCCTCATTCAGAAGTTTATATGGTTTAGGATGCTAGAAACTATGCAAGAACGTAGATATAAATATCTATTATGCCACCAATAATTACTTCCTATAAGGATTCAAATTTTAGCCTAAATTTACTATGGCTAATTCAATTAATTTTACGTTTTCTTTTACAAATACTCACGTTATAGTCTAACACCATAATCTTTTTTTTACGTATCTCTCATAAAGGTGGCTACATTTTTTGGTTTTACTACAAATTTCCGTAGTTCTACCTCCTTGTCACTTTCTTTTCCAGTTGGCTTATTTTAGTTTTCTGAATTTAGGCTACATTCTTAAACTACAGAATACTGTTTTATGTTACATTTGATTGTCACTGTTTGACCTACAATTATGTTGTTTTGCTTGGCATTCATTAAACTGTGAGTGGTTATATTTATTTCTATTGTTGCTGAACTTAGTGTTACCTTTATCCAGATAATTCTTGGTTTTCTTGCTTACTATTCGAGTACAATTATTTTTTTCATCCTTTCTTATTACAGTTATTTTGAAATTTCTCTGATCAATTAGAACTTTGCTTTGCTAATGATACTGTTTTCTGTTTAGACTTTCTTCTCTCGGTGTCGAATTTGCCAGACGTTGTTCATGAAGGTGTTGAAGTGTCATCTTAATTAATATTCCCCATGTTATAATTTAATTTTCACCCCTATTATAGACTTCACATCAATTCGTCACCTATAAAAGAGTTTTTAAGTTATTTTTTTGAAATGTTATAAATTTCTGGCTCGTAACTGGCGTATCGTTGTAGGTTCGATAATTTTTGGAAGATAGTAATCCATTTCGTTTGATTTACCTTATAGCTCAGTATTTGCAGGTCTTATTCTTTATTTGGTCTGTGTCGATAATAACCTGCGGAAAGAGTATATTTTTAATTTAAGAATAAATAATGGATTTTTTACTTAATTGTGAACTGAAAATTTTAATGATTAATGAATTGGCCTTTTTGACAAGTTTGTTTCAGAAGACTGACGTTTTCCAGGGTCATTGGGTAATTTTGGAGCTGTCATTACTTTAAAATTTTAGGGAGGTTTGAAAGAAAAAGCATTGTACGCACGCTTGGATCTTTAATATAAGACCGAGGCCATTTACCTTGACTTTCACTTTCCCTTTTGGGAACAACTAGAGCGCTATAAATTTTTCATCTCAATTTTATTTGCTCTATTCTTTGGGATTTTGGGGTGTAAATAGTTAAGATTGTTTCAGTAATTGAGTTAAGTTGTTTATTTACGTTATCTTCTACCTGTTTTGCTGTTTATGGCATTATTTTTACTGGAATAAGCCTGGAGACTGAGATTCTGCACGTTTCAATTAAGGAATATTTTAACCCCGCATAAAAAATAAGGGTTTTTTCTTTCTGCTTTTTATCTTTGTTTACCCTATAAGTTTCCCTCCTTTTCATGAATTTTCATTAACCTTTAATTTTCAATTAACGAGCACCGATATTTAACTTACAGTGATGCAGCCCGATTTGCACGAGACCACACAGCTAACAGTCTCACCTTTGGAATAACAGGCAAGTTTAGTATTATTTTTATTTTGTATTTTATATTATAATAATTGTTGTAAGATATTGCGCAATTTTCCGATGTTCACTTCCATGATCATGGAATATACAGGGTTTGCGTTATGTTTTGGCGGCAGTACTACACTTTGTGATATATTAAATTTTATTTATAGCATATCTAGCTTGATGCTCTAGCAACGCAGCTAGATATTCGATCATTCAATTAATGATTTTTATTATTTATTTGCGAGTTTTATTCAATTCACATGCTCACTTGCTTATCTATATTCAAATTCGAATTCAAATTTCACTTATTTAAATTTAAAAAGGAGTAAAGTTAAAAATTAATTCCTAAAGACATCGTAAAAGGTTCCTGCATTCAACCAAGAGACAGATACTATGGCACCCTGATTAACCCACCCTTATTCTCCAGCATAGGGGTTAGCTTGACATATTTGCTTGTTGGCGCGGCTAGTAACTTTCAACCAGACTCTGTTGATTTTGCTTTATTATTTTGGTCATATTCTATTATTAAATTTTTTCTCGCTTTACTGTGAGGTTTTGGTGTAAATTACCAGCGCTTAGTAAAGTTTATAAAAAGTTTAAGAAGCTTCTTGGTATTCTTATCTGAATATTTGCTTGGCTCTCTGTTAAAGCTAAAATAGCCTCTATATCAGGGGCGGATCCAGCGGTGATATCACAAAAGTACAGTATGGCAAGAAAAACAAGTTGTCAACGGGGTGGGGGGCGGGGAGTGCAAGCAGCATATTCATTCCTAATATAAAAGGCAGAATGGGTTCTATTTTCCTGAACTCAAAGCTTTTGGGAGGGGGGGGGGGCGATCGCAAGCATACAGACTCCTATACTCTATTCAAGAACTAGAGAGAGTAATAAAACTGTTACCGAAACCTCTAACGTACCTGCTCCAGTATCGCAGGTAACTGAGAATTGCTGTAAATCTAATTATATTTCATTATATTTAAATATATTTTATAAATTTACTGCAACATAGAATTTCTGAGAGTTTAATTTAATTTCTGTCAGTGAGCAAAGCACAACTTACAGTTTTTTCTTAGTGATTTATCTTGTTTGCGCTTGTTTTTATATATTATTTGAGATTAGTGAGATACCCAAAAGATATGGCTTTCACCTCTATATTTATTCCTAAATCGTTAAACCAGGGCATTTTTTCCTCAACGAGAAACTTATTACAATGAAGGTTTATGATGCCTTAAGATATCAATATCTAGATAATAATGTTAAAAGCTCTGTTGAGATATGTTCCAACATGACAGGAGTTGGAAAATCTACTATGTACCGAATACTGAAGGAGAAAAAACGACTGGAATTGTTAGTACTCCCAAGCCACATTCGATCACAGGCAAACGAAAAACCTCGTTGGAAGAAGAGATGAAAACTGCAATTAAAGGGGTTGTATATACATTTTATTATGAGAAGCAGATCCCAACCATCTACAAAATTCTAACTAAAATCATTGAAGATCGCAATTTACCTGAAATTAAAAGAACTGATCTCTGTAAATTGCTCAGAGAACTTAATTTTTGCTGGGAAAAACCAGATAGAAAATCTGTTCTTATAAATCGTCCGGAAACTGTCCGTTGGAGAAGTAAATATCTCTCTCAAGTAAAAGGTAGAGTTGCTAGAAATAACACAATTAATAAAATTAGTAATTTAACTAAACTTTTGAAAGATTTTTTTGAAAAAAGTTTCTGCGGAAAATTGGGAAAAATCCATATAATAAAAGAATAAAACAAAATGTGAGAACTCGATCTCATAATCGGTGAGATAGAGGAACCAATTATAATTAATTTTAGCGAAGATAGTTTCACTGACTTTGATTAGGAATTAGATACGTAATGTTTACTAGTGTAAACACAATTTAAAATTTAAATTTTTGTTTTTGTTGTATTTTATTGTTTAATGTTGTTTATATGTTTTTTTATTTTTTTATATATTTTTATTTTAGTATGTCCCACTCTTTAATTTTATATATATTTAATTCTAATTAGCCGTAAGTTTTTTATTATTGTGTTTGTGTCTTTTTCTTAAGCGTGTAGAATTAATATGTTTATCTTATTTTTTTGGGGCTATCGTATTTCCATATATAAAAGTAAATTAAATTAAGATATCAGTACAATAGAAATAAAAATAAGTAGGTCTAATTTTAATTACAACATAAAAAAGTAATTACATTTGAATCCCTTTTTAGTGTTTAATTGTAATTCTGCAGATGGTTTAAGAAATAAATAAACTGAAACATTAAATACCCTAAAAATATTTTGTAAGTATTCAAATTATAACTTTTTTTATTATAAAATTTGTAACCCATTCCTATGAAAAATATATGTGTCTAACAAATTTTGCTAAAAACACCGGACTAAAGAACAGAGGTAGTTTGCAAAGAGAGAAAGGGTAAAAAATGATTTATTACTCTCTCTAGTTCTTGAATAGACTATAGTATAAGAGGAAAAATCAGGTCCATTTTCCTAAACTCAAAGCTCTTGGGGAGGGGGAGGGCGATCGCCCCCACCTCCCCCCTTGGATCCACGTCTGCTCTATATACCTTATAAAAGTACACAAATTGACACAAAAATCCATTCTTTTAATCAAGTTTTAAGCAAAATATTAATCTTATTGTTATTTATTTTTATAACTAAATGGCATGTGCGACTTCGCTTGTGTCGGCCTCAAAAATATAGTTTTTTTATTAATTTTCGAAACCACCTTACTATAATCCACTCAAAACTCAGGTAACATTCACGACTAAGTAAGACTTGTTTACCTCTGTATCTCGTAAGGGTTTTTAGAAAGAAGATAATCAAAATTATCCTTGACATTTTCAAAATATTTTTAAATCGATAAAATGGTTTCCTATTTTCATTACCACCTTCATAAATACATATATTTTTATCAGAGATACATTTTAAGGAAGTCTTAGTATTATTCTCAGAAAGTAATAAAAATACTCGTTTGATATTAGATTAGTTGAAATTAATGTTAGATAAAAGTTGTGAATTATAGGTTCAGTATTTAGAAAATATCTAATAAAGGGATTTAGGAACAGTAACTAGAAAACATATTGTAAATTATCAAGTATATAAGGTTTTTTGATACATATGATTATTAATCTTGCAAACCGACATAATTTCATTTTTACAAAATGTTAATTTAAATTTATTATATCTGTTTCACTGTTCGATTAGAGTCAATTCATTAATAGACTTTTCATTACTTTTCTTGATCTACTTTCTTTAAAATTTGTAAACTCACGTGAACTAACTACAGGAGCTGTCGGTAATTAAACTAAAATTACCCAGATAACGAGTTTAATTGCTTTTTTAATATCTGAGCTACCTCAGTTCAAATATTTTGTCTAAATATCAATAGTTAATCGATTTTTTAATAACAGTGAAAAAATAATTACAATTAGTAGTAATTTCTAGGTCACTCAATTACTTTCGTAGTATTGGCATTTTTTTTTAATGAAACTATCTGAAAAGTAATTCAAATTCGATAACTACTTTCTTGTAGTTTAAATTTTGTTTTGTATTTATATATATTTATAAATATATATATATATATATATATATATATATATATATATATATATATGTATATATATATATATATATATATATATATATATATATATTATATGCAATACACGTATAATGAGTATGCAGATATTGCATCAGATGTATGGTCTTGCATCCTACAATGCTTTGGAAGCCAGGAGGTTATATTACGACAGATATCCTAATCGTACTCTTCCAGATTACAGAACATTTCAACGAGTTGACCAACGTTTAAGGGATAATGGTAGGAAATTCCATTTAATAATGAAATATTATTAAATTTCTTCTTAATTTTAGGAAATTTTGGGAAAAGAAGTACTAATGCTGGTCGGGGAAGAACAGTACGGACTCCACAATTAGAGGAAAATATTTAAAATGCTGTAGATGACACTCCTTCAACGAGCACTCGAAAATTATCAGCGCAGTTTAATATGTCGAAAACAATAGTACATGAAGAACAGTTGTTATATCCATATCATATGAAAAAAGTAAATGAACTGTTTCCTGAAGATTTTTCCTCGTAGAATGCAGTTTTCAAACTGGCTATTGGATCAACAACGAAATAATGTAAACTTCATTAGCACTATTCTCTTCACGAATAAAGCAGGGTTTACCAAAAATAGTAAAATAAATTTACACAACTCTGGTAACTGGTAAATATATAATTAAAGAAGAAAATATATACTGTAAATCACAGCTAAAATGATGCAGTTGTATTTAAATCTAATTTTGGGTTGCTTAAGAATTAAATTTATTTTTAGCCAGCTTTAACTAACAAAAATAAATATTTGAAAGCATCTTTAACATTGTATAACCTTAAAATAGGTCTAAACTTATTTATTATATTTATATATATATATATATATATATATATATATATATATATATATATATATATATATATATATATATATATATATATATATATATAAATGTAGTATCGTATTCTAGTAAACGTCAACATTTTGGATTTTTCAAGGAAAAATCATTCTTGATAAAATGTTTTGTTTGCTTTCGGATTGCAAAAACATTTATCAAAGTTATGACGTATACAGGATGTTTAAAATATACAAAAATATAGAATTAATCTTAAATAAAATAACATTATTTGTAATTTTTTTTACAAATTTTATTTAACTGAGTTGTTTCAAAATAGAAACAAAGCCTAAACACGGAGTTCAATAAAAAAATTAAAAATTAATTTCCACTAATAAATATAATTTTTGAGGTAAAGCATTGTAATAAATATTCCTATTTTTTGAATGAATGAGTGAATTAATTGAACAATGGGTTATTTTCTGTCAATGTCAACGTAACAGACATTATTTGTGTTTTGCCAACAAATAGTTACTAAATAACAAATTGACCTGAGAACAACGGATTTACCTAGTAAAATATAGAATTTGCAATGTATCTTACCGAGGTGCTATTGAAGTATTCATTAAAAAGTACCCAAATGTGGAAATGGGAAAATCATAAAAAAGATTTAAAAAAAGCAGTACAACTATGACACTGCCAACTTAATAGTTCCTCACACAGAACAACAAAATCCTAAGCACCGGCACGTACCTCCTATATTCTCGGGAGCATACAGGAAAGGTCAAAATAATCCTACTTTATCATAAAAAAAATTCCTAAAGTGCCCCTTAACGGAGATACAGAACTCTAAAGGGGCACCCAGCGATTTACCTTATCGGCTCTAAATTTTGAACTAACCTATATAGTTTAATAAAATTTTAATATTTTATAGAGACCATAAAGACTCATTAAACCATACTACAGTAGATATTGTAGATAATCAGAGAAGTCAGGAACGGACTTACAGCCACACTCGTTGGTCCTAATTTTTCATAGGTGTCATATTACAGAGATAAAAACTGATTTTTTAAATACTCTGATCACTACTCTTCAAAAAAGGTACTTTTAATTTATTTCGATAAAATTGGCGGTTTTCGAGATAAATCGGTTTATATGCGAAAAACTCAAAACTTACTAATGCGTAACACAAACACGTAAAAATGAAATACACAGGGTGTGCTGATGTGCTTTAATTTATGGGGAAACGTTGTTTCGCTCTTCGAAGGCAAGAAAACGTTATGCTGAAACATTTCCAATTCAGACATTGTCAAGTATAGAAAAATTTTAAAGGGTTGATCGGGGCTCAATTAATTTACATTATTATTAAAATGCAAAAACAGTGAAAGCGTTTCGGTGTTATTTTGACAAATATTCAATATTGGCTCCACGTACTTCAATACATTTTCTTATTCTTCGAATATTTTCCTGCTGTACTGCAAATGATATTCCCGTATTATTATGGACTGCGTTAAAATGCTGTCGTATTCTCACCAGTAGTTTTTCTCTGGGAAAGTATTCAAAAGACATGGAACACGACCTATATGGAGGACAAAAGAAAATATGGAACATGCTGAGAAACAGAAAAAAAAACAATCAATGAATACGTTCAACTAAGTCCAATCGACAGCCAACAATGGTTCAGCCATTTTAAGGACTTACTCCAGGCACCAGCTATAGAAAACAACGTAGACGAAAACCAACAAGAAACCACAGAACTAACAGATGTTAACATCAGTGAAGTAGAGATGCACCTGACAATTAAGAAATTAAAAAAGAGAAAATCACCTGGTACCGACCAAATTACGAATGAGATGCTAAAGTACGGAGGCCCCAGCCTTGTCACCGAGCTCACTGTTCTATTTCAAAAAATACTCCGCACAACGTCAGTACCCAACGAATGGCGGAAAAGCATCACAATTCCGATCCACAAAAAAGGATCCAAGAAACAACCCGAAAACTACAGGGGAATCAGCCTACTGAACAGTTCAGCCAAATTGTTAACCAAAATACTGTCACAACGGATCGTAAACAAGTTAGGGGCGTGGGAAGACCAGCAGGGCTTCCGGAATAACCGCCTACTATCGACGGTCTATTGATTATCAGACAGCTGATTGAAAAATCTATCGGATACTATAAACCGCTGTTCATTTGTTTTGTGGACTTTACACAAGCGTTCGACCGAGTCAAACTGGAACACATAACAGAACTACTGCGAAGAAAATAAGTAGACGAAGCAATCATACGCACAATATACGAACTGAATTCCAAAAACACCATGGTAATTAAAACAAATAACACTCTAACAGGGGAATTTCCACTATCCATAGGAATAAGACAGGGTGATAGCCTAAGTCCAACACTTTTCAATGTAATCATGGACGAAATCATTGATGAGGTAAAAAGCACAAATATTGGGTACTCAATGGAACACAACACCATTCAGATTATATGCTTTGCAGACGATGTTACCTTGACAGCAGATAGCGAGAACAACTTACAAAGAATGCTTTTCCATCTCAATCGAACAGCCAAACAGTATAATATGAAGATATCTGTGGAGAAAACTAAAGCAATGGTAATAGCAAAAGAACCGGTAAGATGCAAACTAATGGTTGATGACAAACATAACGAACAGGTTGGGAAGTTTCAATACCTGGGAGCACATATAACAAGTAACAGGGCAGTAACGGAAGAAGTACGCACACAAGCCAACAAAGCGGCCATGATATCAGGCCAACTAAGGAACATAATCTGGAACAATAAACATATGACGGTTGAGAGCAAAGCAAGAATTTACAAGGTCTGTGTAAGACCGATACTGACCTACGGTGCAGAAACAAGAAATGAAACAACAAAGACAAAACAAATTATGAGAACCACAGAAATGAAAACGCTGAGAATGATCACGGGAACAAGTTTAAGAGATAGAATAAGAAACGCAAAAATACGCGAGGACAGCGGAGTGGGGATGTTGTGAAGTGGGTTCGGAACCGTCGTAGGCAGTGGAGAGATCACGTGGAACGAATGGACGATGACAGACTAGCAAAAACCGTGATGAGAGAGAAACCAAACACCAAACGGCCGCCTGGACGGCCCCCCAAAAGATGGAGAGACAGCTGGATTTCGACCTCAAACGAGGATCGATGAGGCATTATGTAGATAACAGAACTTGGTTCTACATAGAAGAAGAAGAAGAAGAAGCAGAAGAGTTTTTCTCTTGTATTTACTGATGTTGAATAAACTAGTTATTTTAAATGTTCCAAGAAGTAAGTCTAAGGGATTTAGGTCCGGAGACCTTGTGGCAGTAAAACAGGCCCACGTCGACCTATCCATCGATGACCAAAAACGTTAGTTAAGTGTTAACGTACTATACGGTTAAAATGAGGTGGAGCACCATCATGCATGTACCAATTTGCATTGTTCTATCAAAAGATATGTCTTTCAATGAGTTATTTAAGTTTTGCTACAAATATTGTAAATAAATCTCACCGTTGAGTCTTCCTTCCAAAACAAATGGACCTTTACGATTATTTCCGGTGATTCCAGCCGGCAATAAACTTTTGCTGGTGTTTGTTTTGAATAATAGAGTACGGGTTTTCATCTGCCCAAAAACGTAACTTGTTTGAATTTATTATCGCCTCTCTTAAAAAACCGGCCTGATCGGTAAACCAAATAAGGGTAGAAAAATTTAGATTTGGGTTATGTTGCTGTATGAACCAGTTGGAGTATTGAAGTTTTGCGGGATATTCGTCCCGAGACATAGCGTGTACTTGTAAGGGGAAGTAACTGTTCTGTTACAGTTTCATGTATAATCCATTTTGTAACATTGTTTTGTGTGGCGAGCTTTCTTATGCTATTTCAGGGGTTGTCAGCAATATCTTGCAAAATTTGTTTCTCTACTTGAGGGTCTCGTGCTCACCTGAGAGGGTCCTCAGCGCCACATCGCAGCAAAAATAATCCTGAATAAAACTTGTAAAAATTTAATTATTATTTTTTAGCCTTCGATCAACCCTTTGAAAGGTTTTTAGACTTGGCAATGTTCGTGCTGGAAATCTTTCAACATAAAGTCTTCTTGCCTTTAAAGAATTTGACAGCGCTTCATCATAAATTAAATTCATATCAGCATACTCTGCGCAAGAATAATCTTCCATTTTTTAAAATAGTTTTTACTTGAACGCAGTTTTGACAAGTTGTATCAATAGTAATTCATTATGTAGGTATTAACAGTAACAACCTGATTTTGACCTGTTTGTATTTAGCATTAGGAACTTTTCGCATAAAACTAGTTTATCTCGAAAACCACCAGATTTATCGAAATATATTAAGATTGCTTTTTTGAAGAGAAATGACCAAAGTATTTAAAAAATCTATTTTCTGCTTTGTAAAATGGCATCTCTCAAAAATTAAACTGCAAGTCTTTAGGGCCTCTATAAAATATTAAAATTTCATTAAATCATACAAGTTGGTTCAAAATTTAGAGCCGATAAGGTAAATTGCGAGGTACCCTTTTAGAGCTCTGTATATCCGTTATGGGACTCTTTAGGATTTTTTTTTCTATGATAAAGTGAGTTATTTTGACCTCCCCTGTTCTGAGAAATTAGCAAGTACTTATGGAACACCCTCTAATTAAGAAGTCTCACGTTCATAATATATTCATAATATATAGGAAGCAACAAATTTCGGGCGTTCAAAGCAAAATTTATTAACAAACGACAAAATGGAGATAATATTCGCCGTTTGGAGTTTTGTTTGACAATAGATTCTTTGATAAGAACATTTAATTTTCCAAGAAGACAACTCTCTTTCTCTCTCTCTCTCTCTCTCTCTCTCTATATATATATATATATATATATATATATATATATATATATATATATATATATATATATATATATATAGTGTTGTTGATAAATATTACTCTCATGCTAAAAAGTGTGGAGATTTCCAAGATAATGGAAAAACTCCGGATCCGAAATGACAACGCTATTTCGTCCTAGTATGGGACTCATCAGGCCATTGTATTGGATACAAACCATCATCTCGCATGTGTGTCCTATAAACAGATTTCAAAGTTGAAAAAGAGTAAATAAAGTAATGGTTGCTTTGGTTTCCGATGCCGAATAATGCGGCCTCTATCCTTGGAGTAGCACGTTTCCTGTATAAAGTTTTGATATATTCCTTTTTTAATTTACCGTCCCACCATCACATGGTGGTTTAATACAACATACTCGTCAGGGTACCGACATGCACCTGGCTGTGCACTGCAACGGCATAATGTGAATTATCCACTGCTATTGCATCTCGCACGGAGGAATCCGTGAAAGCCGTATAAACATATATACGCCATCCGGCGGGAGGTCGGCGAAGCCACGTTCAGTATTTGCATACTTCTTTCGGATCTGTCCTTTTAACAGCCAGGGGCATGTCGGTACCCTGATGAGTCTAGTAGAGACGAAACATGTACCTCTACCGTATCACTGTGGCGGGGAGGGTAAGTTTTGACTTTCTTCCCGGTATGGTGGTACAGGTAGGCCATCATTTCGATGGTGATGGAATAGGATAAATTGTGTTCCTTAGCAATTTATTCAAACTGTGCAACCTCTAACACTAAAAGGATATGGTTGGAACGCAGTTTGCATTTACTGTTCGCATTTTACTTCATATATATATATATATATATATATATATATATATATATATATATATATATATATATATATATATATATGACGAAATAAAGGCAAATTTGCAAAATGCCCAATTAAGGGCCTCTGAGAAATTATACAAAAATATCGGTAAATAAACATAAAAATTTTGTCCTTTTGTACTTTATTTAAAAATATATTTTAAAATAAACTACATATTCTTATTGTTGCTTTCTTTCTTCTATAAGATGGCATCATCATTTTTTAAATCTGACATCCGATTTTATCAATTATCGTCAACCTAATTTGCTCAAATACCGACCTACATTGAAAAAAAACTTCCTATTTCTCAAAAAAAAAATATTTGCCCCTCATTTTAATATTTTCAGCCCTTATTAAAGAAGCTCCCAAGGTTGGTGTACGACAATCGAAATTTTTAAATTTTATTTCAATAAATAAAATACCCCGTGTATTTTAATATTTAATTCGTTTTAATTATTTATGTTAATTTCGGAGAATATTTTTCAGAACTAAGAAAGAAACAACGTTATAAAATTTAAAGGTGAAAAAAATACAAAAAATTCTATATATAATATTTTTATATACAAAATTATAATTTTCAACCTAAGATATCGGGCTTTAAACCATATTAAAATTCATTTAAAATTAAATTAAGTACCATTAGTCAAAAGAAATATAAAAATGAAAAACTAAATTTTGAAATTAACGAAAAAATTAATAATGATGGTTCTACATAATAAAATTATATGTTTTATTACTCTTAATTTTTGAGCCAATGCCTTAAGGTGGTCAATCTAAAGTTTGAGGTTATAAAGCACAGGTCTTTAATATCACTAAAAAAAACCATCAGGAGTATTACTTTTTTTACCTATATGAGTATTTTTTCTGATAACTATTTAAATTAAGTGTGAACGACGTTTTATTAATTTAAAAATTCAAGAAAAGTAACCTCAAAAAAAAATCAAAATAAAATCACCCACTATATCTGATAGTCACGTGACATGTTTAGAAAGAAGAATAATTTGCGTTGTTGCCGGAACATAAATACGATTTCTGTGAAATTCACATATATTCTTTTCTTTCTTTGAAAGTGTAAACAAAGGAACCCAAAAAGCATTTTTCGATTCTTAGATTCTTATATAATGTACGATTTTGTCTCCAAATGTTAAAGGTTTATTGGACAATAACATTTTTTAATTAATATAGAAAGGTCGGCTTAGGTTAGTTCAGGTTAGTTTCAGTTTTCCAATCTAACTAAAACCAAGCCAAACGTGAACAAACCAAAACTAACCAGAAATTTTGGTTGGTAAAGATTAATCTTCTACTTGTTTTTTTTATTACCAAAACGTATGTTGTTAATTAAAATGGATAAATTTTATAGTTATTTAAAATAAGAGTTTATATCACGAAAGTATTTTGTTTGGGGCAACGTCGCATCGAATATCTGTCGTTTTCAGTAATACTTTACAATGATCAATGACGCTTTTTCGTTGAAAATAAAAGTTTTTCGAAATTTGTTTACTAAAACTTATATTTACATACCGGGTAGCGCAATAGTGTGATAAAGTACGCTATCCTTATTTTTCAAAAATTTGAAAAAATGTTTTAATAAAAGTTGTATGGAGGGTTCTAAAAAAATATTTTTTTAATAGAATACCCAATATATACCGCCTAAGCAATTATCTCATACAGGGTGTTTTCCAAAATTTTGCCCATTTGATGAAATGTAAATTATTTTTTCTTTGATTTATTGAATGGAACGCCCTGTATATAACTACTGTATCATGTAGAGTTATTGTTTCTCTATCTCTTTTTTTTAATTTGCCCGTACCGAGCTAGTTCTTCCGGTATACTCATTTTTATTAATTTTATACAAAGATACGTTAACCTATTGATATCTAGTTAGCCATGAGTATTAAACGAAAGAAGTAAATGTCAAAGTAGTATTTATCATTTATCTGTAGTAGAGAGTAATGTTAAAAACTTTCTATGAAGTATTTAAGTTTTAGAATTAAATAATCGATTTGATTCTAATACTAAAATAAGTACAGAATTGTATTAATTGTTCGTTCAAAAATACGCTAAAACTTATATTATTGCTATTATTGTTCTAGTAAATGAAAATGCAAATCATTTAAAAAGACAAGTTTGGTTATTTACTTATACCTAAAACAAATGGTTAAAGAACAAATCTAAAAATTTCTCCACATCAGTAAAGATAAACCTTAAAGTAATAATTAAACTTCAAGTAGTTAATTTAAAAAGCACTACTTAATTAGTTGTTCAAAATGTCCTCCATCTTCTTGAATACATAGTTCAATACATTTCTCAAATTTACTACGCAAATTGCAACACGTTCAATAATAATATCGTGAAAATAATTTCTTGTTCTGACCCTCATTTCTTCTTTTGTTGTAGATGATATTTCATAAACTTGTTCTTCAACAAACCCACATATGCTAAAGTCCATTTTAGTTAAATCTAGAAATCTAGTGGGCCATAAAACAGATTCTCCCCTTCCAATCCAATGATCAGGGTATGTGGCAGCATGATCGGCCCATCATGAAGAAAAAGTATGGTCCAATTACGTGGTTACCAACAATACCTCCCCAAAGTTTTAAGGACCAACTAGTTATGAATTGTAACTTACAAAATGCGGATTTTTCGCTGCATAAAAATGGAAATTGTATCTGTCAACACTTCCGTTCCTATAAAACATAGTTTTATCTACAAATAGCATCAAATCCGTAATTTTTTTTGTTCATTTATTCCATTTTGAGCCTAGAGACAAAACTCCAATCTTCTCTGATAATCCCAACAATTCTTGAAATAATTTAATGTTATAAGGGTGCATTTTGTGAGTTCTTAAGTATTCGTTGAACCGTCCTTTGTTCAACACCAACCTGTCGAGAAAGCGGACGCTGTCGAAAATGTGGACTTTCGGTGACTGTTAAAAATGCTTCTAAGTGATTTTTCTCAGTATGAGTACGTTTTTCTCGATTATTTAGGCCATATGCCACGCTGTCAGTTCTTTAAAAACCCTCTATAAGTTTTTCAAATGTTTTTTTTTTCAAGCTGAAGTCTCTCAGAACATCGCTGCTAATACAATCATGTAGGTAATAGCGCATTCTTGTCACTAGCTCCCAAAACAAAAATCATATAAACCATCTCGGCTTATGAAAAATTCATTATTTAAATTTTTTTTAACCTTAAAATTGTATTTTTTATAAAACAAGTTAAAACAATACTCTTTACAAGTGACAGATAAACGATAAATATTACTTTGACGTTTACTTATTTCGTTTAATACACTGCTAAAAATAACCTGAAATCTAATGCAATTTTAATGTACACTCTACATTAAATTTAATGATTTTGTACTTTAAATCGTGAATAATTTACATTTACTTTGAATTTAAAGCCAATTCATTGAAATATCAGTACATTAAATTTGATTAAATGGTATCTTAAATTTCAATAACGTAACTGAAAAGATATTTCAACTTTCTGTACACTAAAATTAATTCACATGTACTTTAACATTAAAGAAATTTACATAATATTCATGGTACAATACATGAGATTCCGGGAGATGGCGCAACTTGTATTGAACTTTTTATTTAGTATGATATAAGTTGCTTAAAGGACTTAATTTTCTTATGATAAGGTGTACATATCTGCTGGTACTGACGGATATTAATGAGTTCAAAACCGGTGTACAGATGACGGTACACTACCTATGGGAAAAATTTCCACCTTTTCCTGGTAGCAGAATTTTTTGACCTCATATTAATGTTGGTACATTAAATATATGATAATATATCTTAAATTCAATGAACACTGGTTGTATATTTAATGTACATAGTC
The DNA here is from genome assembly GCA_034092305.1 of Diaprepes abbreviatus. Taxonomy (NCBI): domain Eukaryota; kingdom Metazoa; phylum Arthropoda; class Insecta; order Coleoptera; family Curculionidae; genus Diaprepes; species Diaprepes abbreviatus. Next base: position 1,473,998 of record JASJET010000155.1, on the reverse strand, counting down.
ACCTTAAAAAACAATGATCAAATTTTAAATTTAATGTATGATTACATTAAATTTAATGGAATACATCAATTTAGATTAATTTAAAAATTATTAAATTTAATGCATTGCATTAATTGCATTTAAGAAACGATTTATGAAATTTGTTTCCAGCATATTTACCTTAAATTTAATGCATTCCTTTTTACTGGGTACTCATGGCTAACTAGATATCAATAGGCTAACGTATTTTTGTATACAATTAATAAAAATGAATATACCGGAAAACTAGCGCTGATAAGCATAGGAAAACTTTATAAAAATGATAGAGAAACGTGATAACGTAGTTATATATAGAGTGTTCCATTTAAGAAATCAAAGAAAAATTAATTTAGATTTCGTCAAATGAGTAAAATTTTGGCAAACAACCTGTATGAGATAATTGCTTAGGCGGTATATATAGGGTATCCTATTAAAAAATATATTTTTTTAGAGCCATCCATACATACAACTTTTTTTAAACATTTTTTCAAATTTTTGAAAAATAAGGATAGGGTACTTCATCACACCATTGCGCCACCCGGTATGTAAATATAAGTTTTAGAAAACAAATTTAGAAAAACTTTTATTTTCATCGAGGGGTTTGAGTTCAGGAAAATAGACTCGATTATTTCTGTTATACTAGGAATATGTATGCTGTTGGCATCTTCTCCCCCGTCGACAATTTGTTTTTTCTTACGAATGCCCCCCCCCCCCAAGAGCTTTGGATTCAGGACAAAGACCCGATATTTTCTCTCATACTAGAATATGTATGTTGCGGGTATCTCCCCCCCCCCCCGCCGACAACTTGTTTTTCCTTGCGATCGCCCCCCTCTCAAGAGCTTTGAGTTCAGGAAATAGACCCGACTTTTTTGCTTATACTAGGATTATGTATGCTGCTTGCATATATATATATATATATATATATATATATATATATATATATATATATATATATGGTTCGAAACTCATGTGATAGAAACATCAACAGTGAAATTGAAAATCTGGTTGAGATATGTCGATGATACCTTTATCGTAATGAAGGGTAATGATCAAGAACTAAATGATTTCTTGACATATCTAAACTCTATTCGACCTACAATTAAGTTTACCATGAAAAAAGAGGCAAATGATGAATTGCTCTTCCTAGATGTCATCGTGAATCGGTCAAATAAAATTATTATAATTTCAGTATACAGGAAGCCAACACATACTGTATAATATCTTAACAAAACGAGGAATTATACCTACGTAACCTCGATAATCGCGCGGTATCAATATGCAATAATGCCAATTCACAGCAAGAAAAACATTCCTTCTTTACAATTCCGTATATTAAGGGAACTTCGGAGGAAATAAGCTGAATTTCAAGCAGTTATAACATTAAAGCAGCTTTTAAATCAGGAAATTCATTTAACTAAAACAGAACCAAAAACTACCAATAAGAAAGAATATGTTTATAAAGTGAGTGTGGTGAAATGTATATTGGAGAAACAAAGTGTCCACTAGAAGTTAAAATTAAGGAATGTAAAACTCGTACCCAAAAAGGGAAACGTCGAGATCTGGTTTTGCAGAACACGACTGGGATAAACAACGCCATAAAAAAATTTTGAAGCTGCAGCGTTATCCGTGGAACCCAACATGAAAGGAAAGCAAATTTATTGAAGCAGCTTACAATTAAAAATAATAATGGAATATTGAGTCAACCCAGTGTCGAGATACTTAATCTCTGACAACCAATGCTTTGTAACATCAGATCATTAGGTGTGTGCGGCGAAGCGAAACTTCGCGCTTCAGTGGACACGGCCCTTATATAAACTCGTAGCCTTAAAAGAAAACATTCAGTTTATATTTGATATATTTACAAACATGTAAAAATAAAGACAACGCAAGTCCAACAACAACATTGATCTTCTTCAAAGTCAATTTTGTGTACTCTAATTGTTGTAGACTGAAACATATCGGAGATTATAGAGGACCATGTTTTTTTTCCAAATTTGTTGAATATTTTGAAAAATCTCGCAAGTCTTAATAAAACATTTTTCCATTTTTTTCAAAAATAAGGGAGACAGGACACTTCGTCACGCTATTACGCCATCCTGTGTATTTCATACAATGTATTTTAATCAGGACCATTCAAAGTACGAAAGTTCGCTGTTTTCTTTATAAATAAAAGTTACCTCGTGAAGTGAAAAGTGATGTTTTTTGTATTTTCCGGGAAATAGAGGAAAAATAGTTGAAAACCAGTATCCTATTCTACGACCTCGAAATATGGGGTAAGTGTCGAAACTATTTTAAAAAAACGTCGTTTACCTAGATTTCACTTAATCTAAATAATTCCTTTTTTCTCGATTAAAAAAATAAACCTGCACCCACTAAATAAAAAATTTACACAATAACATAAAAAAACAATATTTATGCCTATACTAAATAATGAAATTTACATTCTTCGGCCCACATAGGGCAAACATCTGAAAACGTAGATGTAAAAAACGAGAAATGTGACAAGGAAAGATGAAGAGAGACAGAGAACGGAAATGGCTGTAAGCCCACGATGGTTTTTGTAGGAATAAAAGCCTCTGTTGAAAGAGGTTTGTACAACACACATACGTGGGCCACATTGGCGTACTATTAGTTACGTACATAAACAGCGTCGCAGTTAAATTATGATATTTATAAGAAGCTAAAAAGTTTTCATTACCAACCAATTCAGTAATTTATTAGATAATTTTATGATATACTCAAACAGACATCAAAATAATTCCTAATTAAAAATAAAATATTTATATAGGTCTTAAAAAGAATATTTGAACACGCAATTACGTACTTTAAATATTTTTTATCAGTAACCAAATGTTATCTTATTTATAATCGGTAGTCAAATAATAAATCTAATATCTATGTAAAGTAATGAATTATTTCCGGCCATTATTTGCCTCATAGATTAAATAACATAATTAAATAGTATCACCTAAATATTAACAATTACAATAAAAAAAAATTGTACTAGTTACCTTTATTATATAGATAGTATCTATCAATATTCTTCTCGCATATGAAGGAATAGGTCGGCGGAATTAGCATCTGGAAAAAAATTTAGTGTTAGTAGACTTCTGCCTACATTGCAGCAATCAGAATATTGAAGTAATTATGTAGTATCTTATGTCTCATTTTCTTTTTTGGGAAAAATTTTTTATTTAATAATTATGATGTGAGTTCTAGGAAAAACTATTGTTTTTCAATAAAAAAATTTCAAAACTAAAGTTGTACGCATTAAAAATACCTACAAAATGAGTTAATCCGAATCGGATAATTTGTTCTTTAGTTATTACAAAAAAAATGCTGAAATTGATGTTTTTTTCAGTTGTTAATAAGCAATAGAAAAATATAATGCATTCACTTTATACTGCACCGAAAGTAGCCTCCTGTTGCATACAATAAGTGTGCAAAATTTCAAGTAAAAATATTCAATAGTTTTTTGCACAGTGAATTTGTTTATAACTTTCTATGTTTTGTTTGATCGTTTATTCTCAGCGATCTAGAAGTCGTACCGAAGTCTGCGGATGCAAATGAAAGTTCGAGACTTATACTAACAATAACAGAAAACAACCAAATGAATTGTTGATTTTAAATTGTTGAAACAAATAAAGAAATTTGGGTTTGACCTTTTCGTTATAAACTCTTCGACAAGTATTGATATTAAAATGCCGATAAGTGGACGTAATAGGTGGGATTTTGGCGCACATTTTGACAAAAAGGATTTTGTACGACCACTAGAAGCTGAGATATTTTTTTCAAGACATCGCTACCGCGTTGTTTATTATTAAGGGATTATTTAAGCAGGAACTCATAGGGAGATGGTTAAACAGCAGTTTTTGACCCAATTATTTCAAAATTGTTGATGTTGCAATAGTTTAAAGTTGCACCTACTCCGAGAGTCAGAGAATGAGCAGCGGCGCGCTAAAAAAACGTGACTCGGACGCTTCAAATTCGTTTCGCCGGAAAAATTTGGATTATCTCAACTAATATTGGTTCTAGGACCTTTTTTTTTAATATGACGGTTCTCGATGAGATATGAACAATGGATGATATGTTTTTATAATAAAATTATTGTTAAACATAGCAATATACAAATTGTTGCACTTTTATACATTTTATACATAATTACAATTTTACCGTACATACGTGCTTTTCAAATTGCGAAAAAATTGTTACAGTATGCTACTAATTAGGAATATTAAAAATCAGATTGATTTTTAGTGTACCATTAATATAAATGGAGTTTTTGCCACCAAATTATTGGTTTTACATGAAAAACAAATGTTAACTTTTTTGTTTATTTTATTGAATAAACATTTTTCACATACAAAATTTTTTGCTTACATACATATTTTTTGCTTAAATCTATAAAAAATACTTATTCCGTTCTCCGTTTCTTAGACACAGATGGGCACTTTCGAAACACTTGTCGGTTTCATTCATATCATTATCACTCTCATCATTATCATCACTCTCATCATTAACATAATTATCATGATCATCAACATCATCATTATTATCATAATCATAATTATTTGCTCCGCTATTAATTTCATCATCGTCAACTGTAGTTTATTCTGCATTTCAAAAAATAATAATGCTATCAAAAATGTTGTTATTTGTTTCATGCTATATCTCGATGAATATTAATGCTACATTAAAAATCGATCTGATTTTTAATCTCCCTAATTTGTAGTATATTGTTGACCACTATAACAATTTTTCCGCAATTTAAAAAGCACATACGTACGGTAAAATTATAATTATTCATAAAATGTATAAAAGTGCAACAATTTGTTTATTGCTATGTTTAACAATAATTTGATTACAAAAACATATCATTCATTGTTCATATCTCGTCAAGGAACCAAATATTCGTCAAGAAAATCCAAATTTTTTCGCCGAAACGAATTTGAAGCGTCTAAGTCACGTTTTTTATTAGCGTACCGCAAGCTGAAAGAACGCCCCCCTCCACCGCTCACTTTCTGACTCTCGGAGTAGGTGCAACTTTAAACTATTGCAACATCAACAATTTTTAAATAATTGAGTTGAAAACTGCTGGATACAATAGTTTAACCATCTCCCTATGAGTTCTTACTTAAATAATTCCTTAATGTTAATAAACAACGCCGCAGAGATTTTTTGAAAAAAAAAAACTTTATCTCGGCTTGTAGTGGTCGTACAGAATTTTTTTTTCAATTTGTGTGCCAAAATCTCAGCTATTATGTCCACTTATCGGCATTCTATTGTTTTATAACGAAAAAACGAACCCCAACTTTGTTTATAAGTCTCGAACTTTCATTTACGTACCCTCAGACCGTTTTACAACTTCTAGATCGCTGGGAATATACAATAAAAAAAACATAATAAGTAATAAACAAATTCACTGTCAAAAATCTATTGAATATTTTTACTTGAAATTTTACACACTTGTTGTATGTAACAAGAGGCTACTTTTGGTGTAGTATAAAGTTAATGCAACATATTTTTCTATTGTTTATTAACAATTGAAAAACAACATTTTTAGCTTTTTTTGCAATAATTAATAAACAAATTATCTGATTCATATGGGCCTTAGCTCATTTTGTAGTTATTTTCAATATACACAACTTTGATTTGAAAAACAATAGCTTTTCCTAGGACTTGAAAAAACTGTCTTTTCACATATTCATTGTTAAATAAAAAATTTTCCCCAAAAAAGAAAATGAGACATAAGATACTACATAATTATTATTATCATTCTAAAGGTTTCTACGTAGTCAGAAGACTCTTAACACTAAATTTCAAAATCAGCTCATTTTGAAGCTAACTCCGCTAGCTTAGGAGAGATGGGTACAAATAAAATAAATTAAAAATCAAGTATAATTTAACGTTCAGGTTATAAAATTACACGTGGAGCAAAATTATATCATCACATTAAAATCTCTTTCATAATCAAAAGTTAATAAATCATCACCAGATCTGGTAATTTTTGAATGATAAAAATCTCGTGATTACAGCGAAAATTTAGGCCCTTTAAATTTATAAAAAATTGATCAAAAATACAATTATTGTTTTACGATCGAGTTAGTGACATCTAAAGCTAAGCATCGAAGCAAGTATGTTGTTATAATTTAAAACGATTATTCATTTTAAAACCAATATTCCCATACTAAATAAAAATGATTGTATATAGTATGAAATTTTTTACCATTATTAAGCATTTCTATTACATAAATTTTATTGTTTTGTATATGTATATTTAATTAATTACTGATCATTTCAGCTCAAACAATAAGAAAATGTCTCGTGAATGTCCCCTGTCGAAGTAGTGTATGATTGCCATCTAAAAAATTCAACTCTAGGAAAATTTTATTTCAGATGTTCAAACAGTTACGTATGAAAAGTGCTAGTGCAAAAATTGAAAGTTGCTAGTAAATCGTTATGTATATATTTGGATTAAAAATTATTATATTAATGTAGGAATCCCATTCTTAAATTGACAATCTTTTGTATATTTAAAATGTCTTAATATATGTTGCTTTGTTTAGATAGATTAGCTTTTAAATATAGACTATATTAACACTTTCCTATCCACTTTGAAATTGAAATGTTTTTTTAAATAAAAGTTATGATTTAGTACATGACATTTTTTTAGTACTTTTAAATTAAAGCTGTGTTTTTGTGAAGGGAATGCCAATATCACAATTATTGTTATGAATGTTGTCAACAGTATTAGTACCCCAGAAGCACTAAAGAGAAAATAATTTTAGCCAAGACCTGAATAAAGCCATGATGAAACTTTGTTACTTTGCGATACATTACAAGCACATTTCGAGACCTTACATTAAACAGTATATATGGCTGGTTATTCATGATATAAAATTTTTACAGTAAATGCCTTAATACTTTTTATTATTAATTTCATACACTCTAGGTAAAAAGAAGTCCAAAAATTCCTACTGCTTTTCCACAATCTCTTTAAAAAATAAAATTAGTGTCGACTCATTTTGGGGCGTATATCACATTATAGTCATATGGCTAAATTATATCTTTATTGTTATAAATAAAATATGAACTACCATAATCATAGAAAAAGCCTTCTCATTTATTCGTAAGAACTCACATTCTATACTCGTTATCCAAAAATAATAAAATTGCAACATATTCTGTTGAAAAGTTTCATTTCCAAAAATTTTCATCAGCTCTACAGGAATTGCTTTGAACAGATAAGTGATTATTTTAAGGAAACTTAAAACTGATAAATTAAATTTAAATATATTGTTCAACAGATAAATTTTTTCGTTTTTTTTTATTGAATATTCTCAATTAACCTGTCACCTAAGACAAGGAAGAGCGATTTATTGTTTTAGGTGTACTGTAAAAAAAATAGTTAAACCTATTACTTAGAATATTCAAATTGGCATTTATACACAGTGTGTTCACACCAATATAAGAAATTAGCAGGAAATTCAATGTTGTCATTCAAATATTGTCATGTCGCCATGACCAGCCAGGGAGGGATCAAAAATTATATATATATACTTGAAACGCTGTATATCTTTAAAAATTTAGTAATTGTAACGGTTTTTAGTTGCCATACATCAAAAAAAAATGTTCCTCATAAATATAACTAGGGTCGTTCATTTCGATTTTCTGTCCTCCTCTCGGAGTAGAGAAAAATAAGTTATTTTTACAATTGAAACAACATTTATACTTATTTCATAATTTTTAACATGTTTTATTATCTAAAATTTTATAATTCTTCAAAATATCCCATTAATATTTGTATAAAAATATGAACGTTAACACGCTTATCTACTCCGTATCTACTCCAGACATAACATAAATCGGAAAAAACTGATGATTTTCCCTCCTTGTTTCTCTTAATAATAATGAAAGAGATAAAAGATATCACAGGTCAGGAGCAAGGAACATAAAAGAAAGCCGCTGTTATTTACATAACCTTGCCTCAGACTAACTGTGTCTTTATTTTGTCCTTCTATAATAACGGCAAACAATATTATTAAAGGCATTTTTGTCGACAACGTTGCGATATTTTTATTATATTACGATATAAAATAGTTTAGACACTTTGTGCCGCTATTTAATATTGTAGTGTTTAGTGTTTGTGACTTTAAACATTTGATAGCCTATAAATTTTAGACTATCGTTATTATAATAAAAACACTTTACTAGTGCTTGTTTTTATTGGATTTATTTAGGTTTTCTAACTGGATATGGATGTACATATGGATAATTTTAATCAGCTTGATATACCGGTAAGTAACTAATAAAGAGGTTTTTCTTTCGAAAACGTTAAGCAACATTCTGTAGAGCTTTATGAAAATACACAGTATTTCAAACTCATGTGTACACTATGATTAGTTAATACAGCTTGTACAGAATGTAATTAGAAATATTTAAAATATTATAACAAAGAATAATACAATAGCTGAAAACAAGGGAAACTGTTCCTTGAAACATATGCCTGAAATGCTTAATTTTGGAAGAAAAAAATAACAAGATGAACAAAATAGTACACATGCACAAATTTTTTAGTTATTTTTACAGGGAACGTTTTAGATTTCTAGGTATTTATTGGATTTAGTGAAGATTTAGGAGATTATTAGAGTACTTTAAGGTAGTTTTTGGAAAAGAAAACAAAATCGTAGCTCCATTCTTAGTATAATGTACTCTCTAGTATACAGGATCCTATCATTTTTCCAACCTATAATCTATATGAAAGAGGCCACTTTTAGCGACTTACATTTGTGTTTTAGGATATGGAGAATCACCCTTCTTCTTCAAGTATGCAGAGTCCTAAATTCCGCCACATAAGAAGCTGTCCTATAGCCCAAGATTGGATTAAATTTACTCACGACTATGTTAAAAGGAAGCTGCCTAATTGTAATCCTATAGAGGTAAATTTGGGTTATGCTTATTTTTATACCTAACTGTTATTAGTCGCACTTTTTAGAAATTGAATTGTTGATTTTAAAAACAACATAGTTGACTCCAGCCCTACTGTTATTTATTTTCTACTACATAACATTTTTTTGTCATATTTGTTTCTAACTTTTGTTTTTTAAGTGATTCAGAAAGTGTTTAAAATGTTTGTCAGTTTTAGTAAAACATACTTCTGACTACAAAGGAACAATACCCTGAAAATAAAATGTGAAACCTTAGTGACTGCACATTTGTCAATAAAATTATATCAATATACATGTATAAAAATATTAGTAAATTTGTTCACCCAGAACTTCCTTCATCATTAATTTGATGTGCTTTAATTGCTCAGTTGAACTCGTATAACAATTTTTTTTAAGCCAAATCATTATTTTTGATTTTAACTTAAATTTCCACCCATGTGCCGACTTATTCTGATATAATTATACATATTCAGTTGATATGATTATTAAATTCCATTACCCAAGAATCCTGAAAACGTATGACAGTGTAAATTCAAAATTAAACTTCTCCATCTACCAACAACCTCTTGTTCGTAAAATATTAAATGCTATAATTCAGGTAAGCAAGTACCTTAAAAATATTTTGAAAATACGGATAAATCCCATGGAATATATTAACTTCCATTCTTTTCACTTTATCTTGTTACAGTATTGTTTCATCTAATTAGTTTTTGTTTACTTTTCGTTTCCGGAATATATATTTTTCAAAATTTTATATAGCTATTCTTAAGTTTAAATCTAGTTTATGTGTCCCCTAATCATTTATCCAAAAATCACTTTAAAAATATTTGTTTATAGTATGAAATATGTACATTTAAAAAATTTTCCTTACAGGCTAATTTACTAATTAAAACAAGTAGCAAGGGAAGATCTGGGTAATCAACTTTATGAATTTTTAAAATTCAAATTAGAAATTAAATTGCAATTTTTTTTTATAAAAATTTAAAACAACTTAGGAAACTGCCCAATGCTTATACTTATCCCATACAACTGTGAGAACTTTCCTAAATGTCCAAATAACGACAATAAAGGAAACAAGAAAAAGGAAGAGACCAAAAACTGAAGATACGCCGGAAGCAACAAATTAGAGATGAAATATATATGATGTATTCTGAGGGTAAGTATTTCTAAAAAATTTTATATGTTATATTTTATTCTAACTTGTTTTGTTTACATTTTCTAACCCGTCAAGGTGTATGTATAATGAAAATATAAGTTTTAAAAATAAAAAAACCCAAAAAAATATTTGTAATGAATACAAAAAGTAAACCTAATTTTACTAAATTAAATAGAATATCAAGATTTCGTCATTTGTTCATAACAATTTTTTATTTGTGAAGGTACCTCATTAACAGTCTCAATATTGTTGGAACGATTAAAGGCAAAAGAAATATACCATGGAGCAAGGACAAGTCTAGGCATATTACTAAAGCAAATAGGATTTATCTACAGGTAAACAATCATTTACATACAACAAATAAATGTTAGATACAAATATAAAGCAGTTGCAATTGGGTCAAAATAATGACCGTAAGATACTGTCAGATGACAACTTAATTTAAATATTTTTATATCGGTAAATGTAAAATATAAAGCGTTAATTTTTTTGTGTTTTTTATAGGACTTCTTGAGGGAGCAGGATTTTTCACAGGAGACCTGTGTAATTTATTTTTGGAGGATACACATTTCATTTTTATTTATATATTTATATAGGAAGGATGACCCACGTAGAGCTTTAATGGAGAAACCACAAATTCAGAAAATGAGAAGAGACTTTCTTGAACAGTACTTAAAGAACGAAGAAAAAGGGGAAAATAAATTTGAGCCAGTCTTTATAGACGAGACATGGATTTTTCAAAATGGCACCCACAGACGATCATGGCAGGACGATAGCACTCGATCAGTACGAAAAATATCTGGGGAGGGATTTAGGTAATATATCTGTTATTTGCACTTACACAATTTGAATTTTTTTCATCTATAACAGGTTGCAAAAAGCTTTATTTAAATAATCCTTGGATCATTTCCTATTAGCAGGATGTTAAATATTAAATTTTTACTTTAATACTTTATTTCCTGGGGAGATTGAGAAATTTCTTACTTTAATTTCTGTATGTTTTATCAAACAAGTTTGAACTTTTTTAGGAAAAATTTTTACTTAATATGATAAAAATGTTTCCTTAATAAATGAAAGTTAACCAAATAATTTAATTTACATTTTACAAAATAATAATGATCATCTTACTTTGATACAGGCTTTCCAGAAATCCAAAAAAAAAATCTTGTGATTTCTTAAGCGGCTTTATAAAAGAATTTGATATAAACATATATCTAAAATATTTCGTTTTCAAAATACAGGGCGTTAAAAATTATGAAAAAAAAATATATTATCAAAATATAAAAACTGCTTACAGGTATTTTGCTGAAACGTGAAGTAAATCTGTATCGCGAAACTAATATTTTTATATTAAAATATGGTACGTCAGTGTTCTTGCCTGAGTTCTCAGGCGAGTCAATGCTTTGCCAATCGAAACTGCTGAAATGGTATCATGTTTTATTGTGCTAAAAAAAGCCGATTTGAAATAAGTATTATACTTATTTAATTGCACACTCCTCACCCATAATTTGTACAACATAAAGGTGCTTAAAAATAAACCAAAAATGGGTATAATACAGTATATTTTTAACAATACATTATATTTCTAAAAAATAAACAGATGAAATAAATTTTCCAATTTCAAGGCATTAATGACATAAAAATTGAGAAAAATAAATTAATTTTGATATTATCCTTTAACTAAGACCATCAACACATGCAATATTCCGTGTTCTATTTACGTGAAATGAAGATCCCTGAAGATGTTTCGAGCAATCTAGGTAAAAAGTTGCATAACAATTCAAATTTGACTTGGTCTAAACTCAAGAACCACTATTTCTCAATTGACCAAAACCATGAAAGCTTCCGTTGGTTAAGACCAATTTGTGTTTCTGCAAAATATTTCAAATAATTTGTACTGCCACATACTACTCTACTTTTTTTCAGGTACATAGTACTGAATGCAGGAAATGAAAATGGATTCGTTGAAGATGCAATGCTGATTTTTAAATCAAGGTCAAAAACTGGAGATTACCATGGAGAAATGAATTCGGAAAACTTTGAAGCTTGGTTAAAAGATTTTTTGCCAAAACTGGAAACACCTTCTTTAATTGTTTTAGATAATGCTTCCTATCATAGTAGGCAACTTCAAAAATGGCCAACAAAGGGTTGGAACAAGGATGCTATGAAAGCGTGGCTGAAAGAAAAATATATCAACTTTGGAGAAGATGCTACAAAAGATACTTTGTGGTCTTTGATATCTCGGGTACCAAAGCCTGCAAAATGCTTTGTAGTAGATGAGCTAATAGAATCTTCTGGACATAAAGTTTTACGCTTGCCTCCATACCATTGCCATTTTAACCCAATTGAAATGGTATGGAGTCAGGCAAAGAGAAATTATGACCAACTGATTCTACAAGTTAAAGAACCAATAGAGGCTTGGAAAAAGGCGTTAGGAACAGTGACAAAACAGAATTGGGCTAACTATGTGGAACACACAAATAATATTATTAAAAAGCAGTGGGAAATTGAAAAGAAAATTCGAGTTCCTTTACAGCCACTTATTATTCATGTTGGTGAGAGTGATAGCGATTCCTCAGAATAAGAGAAGTCATTTTGACCCTTAATCCTCTTTTCAGTTTTTGATAATATGTGGATGTACAGACATTTTTAATAATTTTCTTTTGTGTTTTTTTTAATCTCTTTTGGCATTTTCATACATAAAAATTTCACCACTTCTAAAGTATTCTCATAAAATTCTTTTTTACATATTTTCTAAATTTTTAACTTAAATTTTTTATTGGCATTTTTTAAGCACTTCTTTTCTTTTTCCATTTCTATATAGGATATTTTTTTCTTTTGCCCATGGCATTATATAAAACAAGAAAGAGTATGGTATCATTTTTTTTATATTTATTATATATAAATAATCAATCTTAATTATAATTAGTTCATTTACGATTTCTATTTTTTTATGGCAGTATTATTTTCATATATGTGTTACTCTGTTTCAGTGAACTTGATGCAACATAGGGGCCCTAGATTTTGCCTCAGATCTAGATGCCCCCAACCGAGCCCCTTTCATTATTTTACATGTTTATATGCTTATACATTTATGTGTGAGGATGTTGCATGTGGAATCTTGAAATGAGGTCAATAAAAGACTCAGAGCCATGAGTCGTGCGATGTATTAAATCTTACCTTTTGGGGCACCCATTTTTTTAAATTTGTTTATTTATTTTTAAGAAAACTAGCTATTTAATGAAGAAGAAACTAATTAATTATTTATATTTTTATTCAATATTTTTGTAGCTTGAATACCTTAGTTTTTGCAGTCAAAGATCATAAAGTTACAATAATTTAATATAAAATACTTATCATTTCTAGGATATTGTATATATACCTATAATTTTTGAAAATAGTGTTAGGTATATAAATAAATAATTAATCTTAATTGTAATTAGTTCACTTACGATTTCTATTGTTCCATGTCTGTATTATTTTTTATGCATGTATTACTCTATTTCAGTGAACCTGATGCAATATTGGGGCCTTAGATCTGGATGCCCTGGACCGAACCCCTTTCATTATTTTACACATTTATATGTTTATAAATTTATCTGTGAGGATAGGGCATGAGGAATCTTGAAATGTAGTCAGTAAAAGACTCGAAGCCATGAGTCGTGCGTTGTGTTAACTATTATCTATTGAAGCATACATTTTTTTTAAATTTATGTATTTATTTTTAAGAAAACTAGGCTATTTGATGAAGATGATTAATTATTATATAATTATTTTTATTCAATATTTTTGCAGCTTAACTACTTCATTTATTGCAGTCAGAAATCATAAAGTTAGTCATTAAGTATAAAACACTGAATAATTTCTAGAATATTGTATACTTACCCACTGTTTCTAAGAATACTATTTTTTAGTTCCGATTCTATTAGAATAGTCAATTTATTTTTAGTTTTCAGTTAGACTACCCTAATATTGTTATACCTAACTGGAGTATTATAATAAAAATAGAACTTTATCAACAAATTGCGTATAATTTTTTCTTTTACCGAAATAGTTACCAATAATTTAGAATATAAACGATTTACTTTATAAAATAAATAAATAAAGCTTTTATTGTCATAAATTTCATAGGTGAAACATGCCAACAACATAGGTTCACTTATAAAAGTGAACATACACATAAGCACTCCACACTTGTACCTTCAGACATCAGCCTACTAATCCCAAAATTAAAAAGAGTGTGTTTAAAATTTTTAGTACAATAGTTTCTACAATTTCAAAATTATCAGCTAACAACATATTAAAAAGGCAATGCTTATTAAAGAATGTACTAATACGTAAAGTAAATTATTTTTAGCAGTAGTACATCTCTTAGTGTAGTAATATAAAAGAGGAAATTTTAATCCGTTTTTAAAATCTCTCATACTTAAAATTTCACTTAAAATATCGAACCCATTATAAGCACATAAACTCCTTCATTAAATAGCCCTATACAAATGGGATATAAAATTATCGATATGTCTAAACAGAAGGAAAAACTTTTGTGTATAACATTTTTCTTTTTTAAGGATATTTAGTTTGTGAAACTTGCTTATAAACTATTCGACAAATTTCTTGTTAAAAAAAAAATAGTAGAATGAGCCACTCCGACCCTGTTACAGTTCTCAAAAAAACAATGTCACTAGTTTGATGCATATGTCAAATTTTGACGTAAAGATATACAGCGGTTCAACTATACGAGCAGGCAAGTTTTATATGTCAAGTCCGTGATACCCCGATATGCACTTTTCTCTGAGTAATTCTGTGCTGGGCAGTAGCCAAATTTTCTTAACAAAACTCTAGGCCCAAATAAGGATTAGTCGGCAAAAATAACGTTTCACTAATCCCTATCGATATTCTTTTATTGCCAGGCTTATAGTCTTTGGATGTATTTTTCAGACAGTAGTCATGTTGCTCTAAACTTAATGCCATTTTCATCAAATCGTCGTTGAATAGTATTTAGGCCAACGCGTATTCTCTTCCGAGCTAAAATGCTTTATCCTTGTCGCAGATTAAGATTTTTGCATTCACACTTGTTAAATCACAATCTACTAGATCATCGACATTTTTTCTCGATTATACCTTTTCACTCACTTCTGCAGAAAAGATACAGATTTTTTCATAACTCTTGCAGCGCAACATAAGTAATTTTTTAGTATTTTTCTGGTTTACATAGAATATTTATTTAAATAAAAAAACTTTTTAGTATATTACGTTTTTAAAATGGACCAAAACTGTAAAATAATTCCTCCTAGCCCCATACAAATTTCCGACTCCATTCACATTGTCCTGAAAATTGGTAATTATGAATTTTTAATAGCTATGAAATAAAGATATTGAACAACGGATCCTATAGTAGAAAGAAAGCTCACGCTTAGAAAGAAACAGAGCCTTTTCGATGAATAGTACCTTTCTTTCTAATGACGAAGCTAAAAACGATACTCCAAACATCACTCGATACCCCTGTCACCTCACCGAAATTAAAAAGAGAGGTACTACTCATCGAAAACACCCTTTCTAAGCGTGAACCAACTTTCTTCTATAGGTGCCGCAGTCTATATTTAGTACTATTAATTGTTTTTATTTCTATGGAAAATACTTACCCTATACTAACATGGTCTAACCTCAAAACTGTTCTACATTTACAGCAGAGTGTTTAAACTGACAAGATTAACCATAAGTCAAGCAAGTTTTAAACCCTAAAAATACAAGCTTAAAAAAATCGTTTTCTTTTATTATTGAACCAGCAAAAACGGATAATTTTATTTTTTGCGAGATATAACTATTTCTATTACATATTTTAAGGCTTTATCGCAAAGTTCTTAGTAAGTAGTAAATCATTTAAGGCTGATTTTTTGAACTCCTTCTTCTTTCTTCTTTCTCAGCCCATTGACGTCCACTCCTGGACATAAGCTTCTCCGATGGTCCTCCACTGGGATCTGTCTCTCGCCTTCTGAAGCCAGTCTTTTCCAGCAAACTGTCTTATATCATCTGCCCATCTGCGTTGTAGCCTGCAACGATTTCGGTTCGTTTCTCGCGGTCGCCATTGCAGTAATTTACTTGTCCACCTATCGGGCTGTTGTCTAGCTATGTGCCCCGCCCATTGCCACTTTAATCGTGATATGCGTTCAATGACGTCAACTACTTTGGTTCTTGATCTTATTACTTGATTTCGTATTTTATCCCGTAACGAGATTCCTAACATTTGTTTCTCCATTGAGCTTGAGTGACTCGGAGCCTATTTACGTTTTGTTTGGTTAGTGTTATCGTTTCCATGTTGTAAGTAGCAACAGGCAAGACACACGTGTTATACACTTTCCGTTTAAGGTTGATTGTTGTGTTTCTATCTCTTAATACGTACTGCAACTTTCCACAGGCAGCCCATGTCAGCCCTATTCTCCTTGTTATTTCTGCCGTTTGATTTTCTTTGCCCAGTATTATGATATGGCCTAAATAGATGTACTCTTGGACATTCTCTATGATTTCATTTTGAATCTCTATTTGTACATTTGCGTCAGGGCTCATTAACTTAGTTTTCCCCAAGTTCATCTTAAGTCCCACTTTTCTCGCCTCTTCATTGAAATCTTGAAGCATTTGTTTTAGCTCTTCTGGTTTGCTAGACATGACAACATCATCGTCGGCGAAACGAAGATGACTAAGATAAGAACCGTCGACTCTCAAACCTTTCTCATCCCAGTTTCGTTTTTTAAAGACATCTTCCAAAGCTAGCTTAAATAGTTTCGGAGAGATGACGCCTCTCTGACGCACACCTCTCATAACGTTTATTTTTTCGGTTTTTGTGTCTTCGTCGATTTTAACCTGTATAGTTGCGTTTTTATACATGTTCTGTATGATAGTGGTATACCTGGAGTCAATTCTAGCATTATTAAGTGATTTCAAGATCGTCCATGTTTCTATAGAGTCAAAGGCCTTGTGAAAATCTACAAATGCCAGGTGTATAGGAAAGTTATATATATATATATATATATATATATATATATATATATATATATATATATATAGCGCGCCTAATTGATTCATATCTTTCTTTAATAGCTGCAGCATTTTTAATGTGTCGAATCAGCGCGTTCTGAATATTGAGTTTACTTTATTTAACTCTTTTTTGAAACAGCCTCACAAACAAAAGTCTAGTGGTATGAGATTTGGAGATCTTGGAGGTCAACTAACAGGACTACCGCGACCAATACAAAGCCCAAGAAACTGTTCGTCCAATTGTTGCTTGATCCGACGAGTGAAGAGGAATAGGGAGTTATCTTCTTTTCACCCCGATGACGTAGTGCTCATAACGGATTGTTTTAGCGAAGTCAAAAAATTGCTACATTAACTAAGAGAGAACATCGAGAAATGTAAGTCTGAGTATCAATCCAGGAAAAACGAAGTTCATAACCAATTAGTAATACATTTGAATAAACAACAAGTGTATGCATATAAATATTACTTAAAAGATATTTACGAAGAGACAAGCAAAATAATTGGTTTAACTTGGGAAGCTTTTGGAAAATTACGTAACATCCTAATCCTCCAATATCCATCTTTGCTTGAAGAAGAAGATCTCTGATAAGCACGTTTTGCTTCTACTGACGTTTGGAGCCAAAATACTGACACTTATCAAACACTCAGCAAATAAAACACGAATGTCTCAAAGATCCACGAAACTGGCAATGTTGGGCTTATCCTTAAGAGACATGGTGAAAAGAAGAATTGGTGTGATGCTATCACAAAGATAGCTAACCTTAAATGGAATTGGGTTCGCCATCTATTAAAATAATAAACGATTAGTGAATGAAAAGAATACCGGAATGGAGATCATGCAACACAGATAGATCGCCCAGTCGATGGTCTGATGATCTCAAGCGCATCCATACTAACTGTGGACATGTAGCTCTTTAATGATGATGGTAATTAAATGAACTATTTTAAAATGTTTAAATATAATTAGAAATTCATAATTTACTAATGAAAAATCCCTAATACCAAATCTTAATGGTTGAACGTGAGATCTTACACTCAACCAGTGCAGTTAGATCAGCAATTACATGTAAAGCACTAGTATGATGGCCCAAGGTGTAGCAATTATGCTGAAATTGAGCAGGACTGCTTGCTTAAATATTACAAGGACTGTGAAATTTAACTTCAACTATGGAATTCATCTCCTTCCACTACATTTGGTGATTCACGGTGAGGCACGAATGAGGCTCCATTAGCTACAATACTCACTGTCATCCACATTTACACAAACTATAGGTTATTAAAATAATAAAATCACTTGGCCCCAACCTAATAATAAAATATACCTCTTAAAATCAATATAGATTATTGAAGTGTATGAAAACAAAATAAACTGAAGTCTTCATCCGGAATCCGGTACACTAATGGATCAACAACGATACTGAAGGTAGAATATGTAAGGTACAACTAAGAAAAGATAAGTTTTTTCCTTTGGGTAAATTTTCGACAGAAATCTATTTAGTCTTGAAATTAGATTAAATGAAATATTTATTAAATTCTTGAATAGTATAAGTACGCAAGCATGAATCAGGTCACATATGGGGTCCATTACTTCTAAGCAACAGGTAAAAAAGGTCATTTTGTATAATCCTGTATATGATTCTAATATAATATATAACACTTACTTTATCACAATATTTAAAGAATATAGAATATAGAAACACTCATCTAACTGCCTAAATATTCTTGTATGCTGTAAAAGCTTTATGATATTCAGTAATTCTTGACATTTCTTTTCAACACATTTTCATTTGAATTTGAAATTATTTAATGATTTCTTACTAATTTCTCGAACCATCTTAGTAGCTTCTTTTCTACTGTTATTTGTCACTATGTAGCTGCTATTATCAAGAAACAAGATAACATTTCAATCATTACACACATGGGGCAGGTCGTCAACAGATATCAAGAGCAGAACAGGACCTGGACAGAACTCTGAAGTACTTCACAGGAAATTTTTAATTCAGCAGATTTAATGTTATCGATTTTAACAATGTGAAAATACGACTACAATCATCTATCAAAAAGCTTCTCGAAAAGAAGATTATGGTCAAGAAGGTCAAAAGCCTTACTAAGATCGATAAAGATGCCGATACTTTTATTTTTGTCGTTTAAGTTTTCATAAACATTATCAAAAAATTCAGCAATCGCCAAGCTTGTAGACACCGGCCACTGCAAAAGCCATGTTGATATTGCTTAAGAAAGTTGAATCGTTCAACAATGTATAAGTGAAAATATGAGGTTATGCATGCCTAAAGGTCCTTAAGGGACTGAAAATATCATTTAGACTGGTCTAGAAATGTCACAATGAACTTTGGAGAAAAACAAAGAAGTTATCCCTCAGTACATGTCCACCAATTCGTAATAATTATAGGAGATTTTAACGCAAAAATCGGAAAGAAAGAGCAGGGAGACACACACTATAGGTTTGTTCCAACCTTGCATTACAAACAGATTTCTAACAGTTTGCTAATTCTTTTCAAGGCGCATGTCTGTAAAATAATTGGTTCCTGATCAATTTTTGTCTAGGGTTGGAACAACTGATATTTTATTTGAAGTTTGTGAGCATTGACGTTTGTAACCTAACCTAACTAAAATAAGTGTAGAGGTGTCAAAAGGAAAATATAAACAATAAATTCGCACTCCCTAAATTATTGTTATTATAGAGTATAAAATGGAACAAAAAGGTAGGAAAATCACCACTACATTTAAGAATTGTAATTACATATATTACATACATTATTTTGGAGCTAAACAATCGTATCTCGTCTCGAATTAGATTTTAGGTGTTGATTAAATGTAGTCAATGTAAATTTTTAAAAATTTATAATGTTGATAAGGAACGTGTTGTATAGACGATTGTTACATTTCAAAATTAGAAACTTTTTTTACCTAAATTAACAGTATTGATGATACAATTGTTTTCCTCTAAGGTACAAATATTTTGAATGAATATATTAAAAATTAAGTGCCCAAAAAGATGTATCTTCTTCTAAAATATTGTTCTATTTTAGATGTTGTTGAGGAGTTCTTAGTCTTTTCGACTCCCTCAAAGATAAGTAGCCGTCCAACCAGCATAGAACATATACCAGTATTGCAACAAATCCATCTTAAACCTAAAGAAAGATCAGAATTTGTTGCAAATTGGACA
The DNA here is from genome assembly GCA_034092305.1 of Diaprepes abbreviatus. Lineage (NCBI taxonomy): Eukaryota > Metazoa > Arthropoda > Insecta > Coleoptera > Curculionidae > Diaprepes > Diaprepes abbreviatus. Next base: position 1,453,657 of record JASJET010000155.1, on the reverse strand, counting down.
GTGAATGAAACTAAAGTCCTCTTAGATTTATATAAAAAATACCGTGCAAAAGTGGGGAGTTTTGAAATTAAAAATTACAAAAAATTATGGGAAATCATTTCCACAGAATTAAACCAGATTTTAAATACCAATTATAACTCAAGTCATGTTGAAAATAGGTGGAGGGTAGTAGAACGGTCGTACAAGAAATTTATTGACAACCAAAAAAAAACAGGAAGGGGTAAAAAGTATTTTGAGTATGAGAAGGAAATGGGTGATATTTTTAAAGGCAAAAAAAAATGTTAAGCCTGAAGTTCTACTGTCTACAAATACAGTAGACCATTTAGTGGACGAGGCTGAAGAATCCAGTTTAGTATATACTGCAGCTAGTACCACAACTGAGACCCCGATAAAAACTATACTAAAAAGAAGAAATCCGGCAACTAGAACTATGACCTTAGATCAAATAAGAAAAGATAGGAAGGATTATAATAGGGAGAAAATCGAAATTGAAAAAGAGAAGTTAGAAATACAAAAGCAAAAAATGATTTTAATGAAGGAGAGAAAGAGCTCATAAGAGAAAGGAATGAATTGTTAAGAAATACATGTTCTACTTGTAGACGAGGCACCTAATTCATTATTGGTGTTATTTTTATCAAAGAATTATGCTTTTATTTTTTGTGTTCATTATTACCAAAGGATTATTTATTTTGTGATATACTTGTGTTCTTTTACCAAAGCATTATTCTTTTATTTTGTGATTATATTTGTTATTTTTTTATTTAATATGTTTACCTTTACTACATTAAGTTTGTTTATTTGTTAATATATATTGTTTGTTGTATTATTTATTTTGTGATATACTTGTGTTCTTTTACCAAAGGATTATTCTTTTATTTTGTGATTATATTAGTTATTTCTTTTATTTAATATGTTTACCTTTACTACAATGTTATAATTAATAAAATGTTAAGTGTGTTTATTTGTTAATATATGTTGTTTGTTATTTTCACCAAATATAAATACAGCGAGTTCACGGCTGGAGTTGATGAAAAAATTTTATTATTGATTTTATGTAGAAAAGTCATTCTTTATTAAACATTTGCTTGTTAAAAAAATGAATTTATCTTATAATTCTATATTAAATATACAGGGTGTTAATAAATTAGGAAAACATGAAAATTATTCAAGAGAAATATTATTATTTTGGACACAATTTTTATAAAACAAAGTTGTTTATAACGTAAAGGCCAAAGATAAATTTCGAGATAAAAATTCTTGGAGTTAACTTTCGAATATTACTTATTTTATGTTATCATTTGCATTTATTAATACCCTGTATACCTGATCTTAGATTTTTATATAATAAAATTATTTTTGCGATAAACAATCATTAATTTATCATGAAATCAACATTTCTTTAACTACTTCCGTAAAAAAAAAATTAATTTAGACTTCAATTTTCTTGTTGTCTTCGTTTTAGGTTATAAAAAGTTCGTTTTATGGAAATTTTGTGTAATAAATCCAGTACTTTACTTCCCAAGCATTTTCTTGTTCTACTAATTTATAACTTGCTTCTAATTGGATATGACATTTTTGTTATGGTAAACTTTATTTTTCAACAAGCTGAGCTTTTTATAAAAAATGATTATTCTTAAAATCAATAGTTTTATTTCCTTGTAAATTTGTATGGGTTGAGGCAATAAAATGAAGCACAAGATCGTACATTTTTTTCTTTAATTTTAAATTAACAACCAGTAATTTATATATATATATATATATATATATATATATATATATATATATATATATATATATATATATATATATAGAGAGAGAGAGAGAGAGAGAGAGAGAGAGAGAGAGAGAGATTATAATTACAAGATATACAGATTTTATGCACTAAAGTAACCTTCCCATTGGCAAAGTGTTTGCTACCCTATCCCTAATAGCACGAGCTTCCAGGTCTTCTGCATCATCTTCATTATTTTGTTGTTCATCACCTGGTATATTATTTTCATCTACTTCCACTTGTTCATTGTCCACAACAAACTCATCATCTAATGCAATATTATGTAGTACACATGCTACTCTGATAAAATGACAAATGAACCTAATTCTCCTTAATTTTAAATGGTACAACTGACGAAACTTCTGCTTCAGTAGACCAAAACAATGCTCTATGACATATCGATTTTTTGAAAGTTTCAAATTATAATTTTGCTGTTGTCTATTTAAGTTGCCCCTGTCTTTGTAAGGGGTTAATAAATTTCGAAGCAAAGGATAGCCACTATCGCCCAAAATATAATTCCTTCCACATTTCACTTCCAGATCGTTTCTCAATGGAGAGTTTCGAAATACTCTGCTGTCATGCACAGACCCAGGATATCCAATAAAAATATCTATTATTTTTTTTCTGTGATCACAAACAGTTTGCATCTGTAAAAAAATAATAAATTATTAGATGGTAGTATGAAAGTATTTTGGTTAATAATTTGGATTAGAGTTAATCTAGAGGCGGGTTTGTTTTGATTTTGATAATTTTCTAGATTTTTCCGATAAAAAAAAAATACCAATTTATGAATTTTTATATAATACAGATGCTTCTATTAGTCTGCACTTTTTGTTATCGGAAAAACAAAAAAATGATCAAAAACAAACAAAGCCAAAATGGCACCCACCTCTAGATTTACTGTAATCCGAATTATTATCGTATGTTGTCTTAAATTTTTTATATCAATGTTTTTAGTAGACATAAAAAACATTTTAAACCTCTACCTGAATAGAATAGTATCCTTTTCGATTTAAGTAGGATTCTGGATCATTTTCTGGTTTATCTAATTTTATATGGGTTCCATCAATGGCTCCAATTACATTTGGAAATCCATTAGCTCGGAAATGTTCTTCACTGATCCGCTTTTCATTTTCATTTGGCCATTTTAGTATTTCAGGAGACAAGTTACTCAAAAACATAGTGATTCGATGAATTATTCTACTTATAGAACTTATTGTCACATCAAATCTATCAACAACGTCTCGAAAACTGGCAGTCTGATGTCCCATGTACCATAAATAAATAAAGACCTAAAATTAAATTATCCATAGGTGAAAATATCAACCTCAGCAAATACTTTTATATAGTACTTACTTGATGCAAAGCAGGTATATTTCCATACTGGCCCACTTGCCTATTAAAATATTCACTGATTTCGAACCTCTCACTTATTTGATTAGCACTGTCTTTTATTATCCTAAAATGTTCAAAGAACACTTCTGCGGAATATTGTGGTACTGTTTCCTCTGAAAATATTACAATAAGATACAATAATCTTCTCAAGTGAAAAAAGTCAACCTTACCTAAATAGTTTTGGTTTTTTATTCTACGCTCCTATGGTAGAAATTCGAAATCTTCATCATCACTACTTTCCACGGACGATAGGTCACTCACCTCACTATAAAGATACTCTTCGTCACTCATATTTTTCAATTTAAAAATGCCAGCAAATTCCAAAGCAGACGAATCTAGAACTAATTTAGCGGATTATAGGCACACACGAATAAAGTATTTTTTGAAATTTGTTGTTGTAGGTTATATTTAGCTTTAGTATTTTGAGGGTTATGTCTTACAATCAAAGAAAAATCAATACGCATGAGCCAAATAAACAGTCCGAAGATAATTCGCAAACCCTTCTGATAGTTTTCAAACAGGTTAGAATTTTGGATGGAACGAAAAACTGATCGTTTGCTAATCGGCTATATTCTTTTGAGTAATTATCAATTGATCAAAGTGAACAAAGTGAAACTGATAACTTCATGTTCTTTTGAATATGCATTTACTTGTCATTGGGCTGAAGTGATCATGATTACTTCAAGTGATAGAAGTGAAAGTGATAATGACTCAAAAGAATAGCCCTATCGTTAGTATCTCCGGTTGGAACGCATTTAGGTCACTGCGCAGAATCCTGACAGTCAGAAACTGTTTCTGACGTGGGTTGGAACAAACCTTATATTGGCCACTTCGGGCTGGGTGATAGGAACGAGAGAGGGGAGATGTTATACAACTACCTGAATAACGAAAACCTGTTTTGCCTCAATACCTTTTATAAAAAAAACCCAAACAACGTAAATGGACCTGGACCAGCCCAGACAAGACAACTAAAAACGAAATAGACTATATTCTCTCTAATAGGAAAAACATATGTACCAACGTGACAATACTGAATAAGTTTTATATCGGAAGCGACCACAGATTAGTACGAGCGTAGATCAAGATACACATGAGAACAGAACGCAACAAGCTCATCAAACAAGACGCTACCCAACCACGGAAACCCTGACACAAGAGCAAATCAACTATCAAAATGAATTAGAAAAAAGACTAACACCAATAGAGACAATAAAGCAAATGCAAATAAACGAACTAGCCACGACAATAAAAGAAACCATTAACACATCGGTTAAAGAAGAGTAGTGAACATAACCCGATTCTCTCAATCCCCCCACTCCTCGACCTTGACCTTGACCTTGCTTCACCCCTCTTTGGCCCCGCCCACATGTCCTTGTCATTGACCTTGAAAGTGCACGTGTGCTTTGGCCTTGGCCTTGTGTTCAAGGTTGTGTGTGTGACCTTGACCTTGACCTTGGTCGAGACGACCTTGACTTTGTTGAAGGTCATCTTGGGTGTGTGACCTTGAAGTAGTTATTTGTGCATTGTAATAGTGTGGGATGATCTTGAAATGATTTTGACCTTGCAAATTGTTCTATAAATTGTGTGAGTCTACTTGCATTCATTCAGTGTGAAATGTCAGATACGGAACTATCTAAAGAAAAAATTATAGAGCAAGTCGGCAGAGTAATTTGTTTATATCAGAGTAATTTAAAAAGTTTGTGTGATTTTGAAGAGAAGGATCTAGCATTTTTTCCTCTCGAATATTTAAAAACTTGCGTTGATACGCTGAGTTTACGGCAAATTTGGGATAAGCTGCCAGCGTCATATCGGTGTAACAAGGAACTACAGTTAAGCTTACCCTGTTACATTCACTATGAACAAATATATCGTCATCATATAGATGGGCCACCACCAGCAATAAAAAAGTGTCGTGAATGTAAAAATGAGTGAATAATATGAATAGTGCTTTGCAAGAGACAGTAAAAAAATTGGGCGATGAGTTCACTGAAACGGCTAGTAATTATTTCAATGATGCAATGAAAAGTCGAGCAGAATGGGCGTCGCGCTATTGTGATTTGGCTTATGAATATGAAAAGGCTGCGAATGCATGTCGTAAATATTGCAGCAAAACAATAAATTTACAAGACTTTGTTCGTGAGATAAAAAAGTTGGGGTTTAGTGACTGTTTGGAAAAACTGATTAGGTTCATTGCAGATCCGGTTGTGTTAGATGAAATTAGAGTGTAGGACTTAAGTTTAACGTAGTAGTAGTTAATATGGAAAGTTTAGTGCGAGAAATGTACGAGGAATTTCTAATTTCTGCAGCCTGTTCGGAATTTTACGCATATGAAATGCAAGATTCGGAGGCTCAGGACTTTAGTGTATTTTTTAAGTATATGGACCATGCCGAAGTGTGTCTTTTAGCTAGTATAGTTTGTAAGAATTTTCTTAGAAATAAAAATAAACAATTATTATTGAACAAATTAAGGAAATTAGGTTTAGGTGATAATGTTAAACGCATAGAAGAATGGCAGAAAAAAATCAATGAATAAAGTACATAAAATGTAGTTATTTGTTTCATTATATTTTGTCCTTGAAGTTATCCTTATACCAATTTAAATGTGTGACGTCATTTGACCTTCAATACTCCTCCCACTATTTCTATCGTTAAGCTACCCCCACCATTGTTACAATTCGACCTTGAAACCTCGCTATAAAGGTTCGTGGGAGAAGAAGTGACTTCAAACAGTCGCAGATATCAGTGGCATAAACATCAAATATTGTGTTCGTGTAGTGTTCTGAAAGTGCTTTTATATTCACGGTAATTTTTGGATTTATATACCATTTTTTTCCATAATGAGTATTGCAAAAGAAACTCTAGATGAAATTAATGAAATGTTTAGCAAAGATTTCGAGGTTTTAGAGAAAAAAAAGGTTACCGAAATGATTGTAGGCAAAGTGTATAAAATTGTAAAGATGGTTTCAATGACTACACGATTTGGTAAAACTCTTTTAGTGGCTTTACACGATGACGGTGATAATAGCACATTTGAGACTTTTTTACCAAAACGTGTGGCCGAAACACTACCTGACGATATTGTAGATATTATGAGTAAAACTAAAGATAAATACACTCTAACTTATTTGGGGCAGGGCACTAGAGTTTTTGGAAACAATACTCGAACATTATTACGTTTTGGCTCATTGGAGTAAATTGTATGTAAATTGTTTGAAAAAAAGGATGTAATTAAATTTAAAATATAGTTGCACATGTCAGAATACTTACGCGTGTTCATTATTTCTGTTAAAGATGTCTGCTGATGCGACGACGACGACGACGACCGCCAACGAATGTGTAGATAGATACATATTTTGGTTGGGGAGAGAATTAAGAAATAGGGCTCACGATATGTTAGATAGCGTAAATGATTGGTCGCATATTGATGTAACCAAAGATCAATATAAGAACGAGATCAGGGATACAATCAATTTTATGGCTGGGGCACACTTGTGCGACAAATTTTTATATGGTTCCATAGACATGGATACATTTTGTGCTGAAATGGTTGAAGAAGAATTAAAAGAATACCTCGTCAATATTCCACATTTACCAGGTGAGCTTGCTGCAAAATATGAATTGGTTTCTGCAACAGCAACAGCCCAAGACGTTGACGATCGAAATAGTGTCGGATGGGATAGAATTTTGAGCAACGAAAACGAAGACATGGAAAACTAATTTTTTATAATTTTTGTATTTGTGCAATTAAATTACTGTAAATAAATATCTATTACAATCACAGTTTTATTTTATTTCTTTTATAAACATACCAACCCAGTAGATCATAGTCAGTGTTTCTTTTTCTCAGCTGAAATATTTAATATAAGTAGGGCAAATAAAAATAAAATAGTTTAGTAAAGATTGAAAATGAGTCGAGGAAACAACACAATTGATAAATTTGGTCGTCAGAAATATAATGAAAAATATCATATATTATCTGGGCCACAAGGGATTGGTTTTAAACTTACATCGGATGGGCAGTATGATATGGGTGGAAAAATCATAACCAACTTAGGCGAACCTAAAGATGATGACGATGCTGTGACAAAACACTTTGTTAATAGAAAGTTTTACAATTTTGCAGTTGTAATATGTGACATATTTAACAAGGATGTCCTCCCCATGATATACAAAAATAATAGTGAGCTTAAAACAAAAATTGAAGTTATGCAGAAAATACTCTATCATCAGCCTTTAAATGACTCATTAAGCGCACTGTCGTACGACTCGACTTCAAAAAAAATCTAAAAAAAGCAGGTTAAAGAATAGGAGAACGCACTCCGAGTGGCATAGCCTTGAAGATAACGTCGTAGTCGTCGGTGAATTGGACCTTCCCTCCAAGAATATTGAAATGTTATTTATGTGTATGATGTTTTATTGTCATTGTTTTTAATAATGAAGATTGAAATAAAAAACTTTATTTTACAATATATTGTTTATTTATTTTACATTTTAAATAAAAAATATAGTCATACAATATGTTATTTAAACAATATTAGCTTTATCTATCCAAGAGTTGAAGTGGTTGGGAAATCCTAGCCATTTGACAAATAATTGTTCGATGTGATTTTTCTTGCGTTGTCTAAGGACCTTTTCTACTAGATAAACGTCAGGACTGCTTGTTTTTTGTAGTTCTGATTCGTAAAAACACCCTCTTATAGGCTGACCTTCTAACGATTCCAACAAGTAAGTAGGTGGATTTGTAACGTTAACTTTTACAACTTTAAACAATTCGGTTGACCAAGAGGGCGTATATCCTTTCTCGAATAAGCTTTTGTACTTGCTAATACGCACAATGTCACCCATGGAAAACTTAAATTTTTTAGGTACAATTTTTAAATAATCATATGCTTTAATATGTGTTTTTTCTTGCACGTCTGCAGGCTTCATTCCAATGGTGCGATGTTTCGAATGGTTATAGGTTTTTGTTACTGCCGATAATATATGTATCCATTTGTAAGATCCTCTTGTCGAGAATTGTTTATATAAATTATTTTTTAAAGTCCTTATGACTCGCTCAACAATTGCAGCTTTCTTTGTGCTGTAAGTGGAATAATGATTTATATTATATTTTTTCATCAGGGCTTGAAAGTTTGTATTATAGAACTCCTTTCCTTGATCACTTTGCAGATTTGTTGGTGTATATGATGCCTCTTCAATGATGCTTTTCATCGCATTAGTAACTTCTATACCAGTCTTGTTTTTTATGGCTTTGGTATAGACAAATTTCGAGTAACAATTTATACAGACCAAAATATAACGATAACCATCGTTTTCATCAGCATACTGTTGCATTTCAGCCAAATCAATTTGCCACAAATCTCTGTATCCTTTTATTATCGTGCGCCGTCTTACAAAATTTTTTCTAGCCGTTCTATGTAGTTCATTAACAATCTTGATTTTTTCTAGACTGGGCTCCATATTATTAATAATACTAAAGGTTTCAGATCGAAGGAAGAACTGAATAATATCATTAAATATTGAGCTTAATATATTATATCTTCTTCTCGTAATTCCTCTATGATTGACATAATTTCATTTTCGTGTCCAGTGTGACCGGCCATTTTGGAACTCCACAACAAGCGTAAACGATCCACCAACTCTTTAGCTTTGTTCCAGTAGACATATTGAAATTTTTTCGAAGATAATTTCTTTTTTGTGGGTAACTGTAGTTTTTCCGAGAGATTTTTTCTTGTAATAGTACCACCTAATTTTGTGCCCATTATCAGAGGTTTAATAATTCGTAAATATTTGTTCCATCTGGTCTCCCGTAAACCATCACTTTTTTTAAAATTGTTGTAGACAGCATTCGTTGATTCCAAAATTTCCTTGTACGTTGAAAGTACATTATCACTTAATTGTTGTTGTTCCTTGCCTACACTTGGGGGTGTTTTAAGAAATAACAAATCATAAAGTGCCGGTGATCCACCATATTCTGCAATATTTTTCCCTTTTTTGTATAAGACAATATTTCCATTTCGAAAACGCACCTCTAAATTACCAATAAAATTTTTGTTATGATCTGTTTTTGAACCAAAACGTACACCATATACAGTATCGTATAGAGATGGTTTCAAACGTAATCCTTTCAGGTGTGCGTTTAAAGTATCGGAAGTTGTGGTGTCAGCGGATGCGAGAGATGTATTAGTTGATGTCGAGGGTGTATCAAACACCGATTGGCTAATATCTTCTTTTGAAATGCGATGCTGCTGCTGCTGCTGCTGCTGAATAGGTGTGGAGGTTTGAAAGGAATGTGTAGGTTGGGGAAAACCTGATATTTGAGTCGACTGCACTGATGTACTGAGACTATGTGGCTTTGTAACTGGATAATGTTGTTGCTGTTGTTGTTGCTGCTGCTGCTGCTGCTGCTGACGTTGCTTAACCACATCAGATATAGTTGTCAACGGCTTAGAAATGGGTTCGTAAAACTTTTCCAATTCCACAACATTAAACTCTTTAGCCGCTTTAATTTGTTTAAATTTTTTTCTGACGGCATTGGTAGCTTCCACTAGTTTACGTTTTAAGTCGATCGCGTTATTCATGATGTTAACAAAGGACGTTTCAACAATCAAATGAGCGTTTTCTCTTATTATTACAGTAATATATAGCTATCAAATCCTTTGCGGTATCTTCCCGATTTCACATCACTGTCTTTATCAATTACTAAAAATCCATACTTATTATCCCAACATTTTGAGCACATTTCTTGAAATTGAGTAAAAGTTAGATCCGGTGAAACGTGGTCGGAAAATATGTGTTTCATATTCAACTCATCTTGTTTAAACATAATAATAAAATTGGCGTTGTCTCGCACAAGCTGTTTAGGCACTCGCGAATATGTTTGCGCTAGGTAAAAGGAGTCGATATTTTTATGACGTCCCATGCTAAAGTACGATCTTATAACATCTTGTTTTTCACATATAACATCATCAAAGATAAATATAGAGTTTGGTTTTGCATCGGACGGTTCCACAATATTACTGGAATCACTAAAGGCATAGTAGCCTAAACCTTTGATGGGCGCTAAAATTTTCCTTAAATACTCATATTTCGGTTGATACAGAGATTTCGAGTAAATATAGACATTTTCGAAACGTAGCCCAAGGGGGTGTGTAAGCAGCGAAATCATGACATTAGTTTTTCCACAATTGGATGGACCAATTAACAGTCCGCGAATAGAGGAAGGAAGTAGAGGACCGTGTCTCTTCATTATCTTCTTTTCAAATCCAAGTCCGACTTTTTCATCGAGATTGTCAATAGGAAGTTTTTGTTTAAGATCGATAACGCGCATCTTAGGAAAATTTGATATTTTATAGGCAATTTTTCCCAAAAACTGTCATTCAGATGCCGAGCGTCAAACGAAGTGGACGGTCTCACGTTTCCAACAAAACTGGATACGGTATTGTGAATTCGTTAATAAATAAATTACCATTCGAGGTACACATTCCTGGTTATCAATATTGCGGACCCGGAACAAAAGTAATAAAACGTGTGACAAGAGGTGATCCAGGCATTAATCCTTTGGATGCCGCATGCAAAAAACACGATTTAGCCTATTTACATAATAAAGACAACATAAGTGCGAGACATCGAGCGGATTACGAGCTCGAACAAAGTGCTTGGAATAGAGTAAAATCGAAAGATTCCAGTTTAGGTGAAAAAACAGCAGCTTGGTTAGTTACAAACATTATGAAAGGAAAACAACGTTTTGGTATGGGTGTACCATCATCATCATTATCAACAAAAAAAACATCTAGTAAAGGCACGCGTCATACAAAAAGGAAAGGTGTTAATAAAAATCGACATGTTCGGAAAGCCAGTTTCGGAACAGCTATTCGACAAGCAGTTCGAAGGGAATTATTAAAAGCCGGAAGTAAAAATGTGTTGGAAAAAAATGTCATGAATGCATCTAAAATAGCTCTGTCGGCAGCACGTAGATCGGTAAAAGCGGCAGGTGGCAAAAGGAAGGTTCGTACACCGAGAATAATACCGATTCCTAAAACTGGTGGAATATTACCATTAATACCAATTTTTGCCGGGTTATCGGCTTTGGGTTCATTAGCCGGCGGGGCAGCGGGAATTGTGCGCGCCATAAAAGCAGTAAAAAAAAGCAGCGAAGATAAAACCGGTGCCGGCCTGTATTTAAAATCGAAAGGAAATGGTTTGTTTCTAAAGCCATATCGTAAAGGTATGGGATTATTTTTAAATCGTAGATCAAAAAACTAATTGAATCCCTACCTCGAAGACCACTATCTAACATCGATATAGAAAAATATGCCAAAAAGAAAAGAATAGGACACTTTCGAGGCGTTTATATGAGGGATTTATTACCTAGACAAGGTCCTCGACGTTACGAAGCAGCAATAGTGAATTTGGATAGTACGCGTGGTGCAGGGACTCATTGGGTAGCTTATAGAAAAAATAATTCTAAAGTAACATATTATGACAGCTTCGGCGATTTACCCCCACCGATCGAATTGGTACGATATCTACAAACGGGATCGGAACCATCAAAAATTATTTACTATACATACGATCGTCAGCAGGATTTTGGAACAGTCTGGTGTGGACATTTGTGCTTAAAGTTTCTTGTCGAATCATCAGCGTAAAAGATGTCATCATCATCATCGTCACCATTAACACCGCAAATGGATCGCAATAACTATACTAAAATGTTGCAATCACTGAAAGCATTTCATCTAGCCGGTGGATTAAGGAAAATGACCGTGAAACAGTTAGAAAACATGCCCAAGGAAGTAATGATTGCATTAGCCCCAAATGAAATTCCATTCGTTTGGGAAAAGTTGCCGGAGCATCTTAAAAGCGATATCGATATATTAAAATATCAGTGCGGTTGCAAACATTATTTCAGCAGCAGCAGCAGCAATTTAAACGAGGTTATGACTGATGAGGATCTTACGGCTAGAAAAATATTTTGTTGTTATTGCAAAATCAGCGATGTGCGCATAAAAGCAGAAAATAGCATAAAAACATCACTATCTAATGCAGTGAGAAAAGGTGTGACGATGAATCTTTTTAAATGTTGCCGCTAAGAATAAAACCGAGATGTGTGATGTTTTAATGGTTAGTCATGTCTTATACGTTCACACTAACAGGACACTCGAGCGTCTTAAGCGCCGATTTTTATCCACCAGTCGAATTAAATAGAGAAAACAACTATGGTCTGGCATTGCTGGGATTTTACACATACAATTCAATTTTTAATGTGGACGAAAGCAACAATAAGTTTGCCTACATGAAGGAGGGTTACACCACCGAGCCGATACAATTGCAGATTCCACCTGGGGCCTATGAAATAGATGAGATAGGTAAAGCTATGTTGGAGGCTTTGAGGATTTCAACTGAAGAAAAGAACGATGGAATCTTTTACTTGGTTGCTAATAATAATACGCTGAAATGTGAACTGAAATCCCAATATACTATAGATTTCCGGGGAGAGGCGAGTATCGGTAAAATGTTAGGATTTAATCATACAGTGTTAAAAAGAGACAAAAAGCACGAATCAACCGAGATGGTGGAAATAATGAAAGTACGCATCATACGCGTAGATTGTAATATAATTTCCGGAGCATATATGAATTCGGTGGAAGGTCATACCTTGTTCGAATTCGATATCGACGTGGAGCCCGGTTACAAAATCAGTAAAGAACCACAAAATAATATTTATATGCCGTTAATGCCGGCAGGACGTCAGTTTATCGACAACATTACTCTTCGCATCTTGGACGATAGCGGTGATCTAATCAATTTTCAAGGCGAGAAAATAATCGTGAAATTGGAACTGAAGAAACTTTCATAGAAATGGGTTTTTGCTTCAATCGTCAATTGTGTGTGCTGTCGACTAAGATGGGGGAACCGCCGAAACATAATAAAAGTAAAAGAAGAGTTAACGTCAAGGTTAGTCGTCGTCCAGACGTTAGATCACAAACATCTCAACAGTTATCTGCCGAAGACTATAAATTTTTAAAATCAATCGGTCTTAAAGTGCGAAAATGATTTCCACCACCAGCGATAAAATAGAGGTTTTCTCCGAGCCCATCTTGGACAATTCCATTATTAGTCTAGAAGAGCATGCGTATAAACCATACGGATCTCCATCATTCAACAATTCGGATGAAGTCCGTATCCCCATTAATTTTCAAGATATTATACTGGATATCGCCGAAAGTTACATATATATCGAAGGAAAATTTAAACCCATAGACGCAACGAAAAGATGTTTTTTATCAAATAATGCCCTCGCATTTTTGTTCGATGAAATTCGCTACGAGATGGGAGGTGAACAGGTCGCCGTGGTTCGTAAACCTGGAGTTACGACGACATTAAAAACCATGGTTTCATTCGGAAGTTTGCAACAAAGATCTCTCATGACGTGCGGATGGGGTCTCGACGAAGCAAACCAAGATATCGTAGACACGGCAAGTAACGTATTCTCCGGGAAATTACCCTTAAAATATCTTATGGGATTCGCCGAAGATTACGCAAAAGGTGTTTTCAACGTAAAACAAGAGCTTATTATGATTATAGCTCGCACTTTTACCAATTGTTACGTCGGCGAAGTAGAGGCAGAAATTAGTATCGACAAAATCGAATGGAAAATTCGTCACATCATTCCAGACGACAAGCAAAAATTGAAAATACTGTCTCGCATTAATAAAGGAGGAAACAACGCCAGTATTCAAATGGCATATCGTAAATGGGATCTGTACGAATTACCAGCTTTAAGGCAAACATCTTCCGACGTGTGGGCCTTGAGAACGAGTACAAGTCTGGAAAGACCGCGCTATATAATCGTCGGGTTTCAAGACAGCAATAATTGCGACAAGAAAGAAAAAAACGCAACCCAGTTTACCCACGCCGACGTATGCGACATTAGACTGTATCTGAATTCAACCGTTTATCCATACGAAAGATGGAATTTAGATTTCGCCAAGAAACTGTACGCAGCAGCCTATTACAATTACGAAAACTTCCAAAGCAGCTACTACGGGCGCGAGATAAACGATCCGATGATAACGTTCGCGGAATATATGAAAAACCCCGTTTTTATTATCAATTGCAGTCATCAACCAGAGGCGATTAACTCATCGACAGTGGATGTAAAATTGGAGTTCCAAACGAGAAAGAATAAATTCCCCAAAGACACTAAAGTGTACGCATTAGTTATTCACGACTCATTTTTTAGTTATAATGTATTAAACGGTTCGGTGACCAATAAATCTATATTTTAATGTATCTATTATATGTAACACAAAATAATGTTCTTGAATCAATAAATTTGTAATGAGTGAAGTAGTAGTTTTATATTTATTTGAAACCCAACCAAAAAAAAAAAGCTGGCGGAAAAGCCCGCTCTTTAAGAAAAGAGTACGGGAATTTAGAAAATGGTGGTTTATTAAGTGGAAAAAAGAGCTTAAATAACACAAGAAAAAATTTTTAAGGCAAAATATGAAAACAACGATTTAGAAAATTTGTAGGAAAGTAACGGTTAGGAATAGGGAAAAAAATTATAAGAAAAAATTATAGAGGAAATCGAGTACTATAAGCAAGCATTTTTCTCGATAGTAAAAACGTAAAAAAAATTTTTTCAAAAAAAAAATTGAAAAATGGTGAATGCGCGCCAAAGTTGAAGTTTTGGAGCAAAATGATATTAGGAAATTAGAAAGAGAATTTTTTTCTACATATGGTAGTACTTTTCAAAATTCGGAAAGATGAAATTTTAAGAAAAGGGTTATAGTAAGTTAGTAATTTGGATTTTTTAAAGCGCTGTAGCTCGGGAACCGTTCAAGATAGAAAAAAAATAAAAGCACTTTGATAGCCCAAAATTTTGAGGAGAATGCGATGGTGTAAAAAAAATTATAATTTTTTTTTTTTTTGAAAATGCTGAATACGCGCTAAAGTTGAAGATTTAGAGAAAAACGGTATTGGGAAATTAAAGAGAGAACTTTTTTTTACATATTGTAGTATTTTTGAAAATTCGAAAAAATGAAATTTGAAAAAAAGGGTTATAGAAAGTTAGTAATTTGAATTCTTTAAAGCGCTGTAGCTCGGGAACCGTTCAAGATAGAGAAAAAATAAAAGCACTTTAATTACCTAGAATTTTGAGTAGAATACAATGGTGAAAAAAAAATTTGGAAAATCTTAAAAATGACAAAAAATTTAGACGAAAAAATTGAAATTCTCGAGTTATGAGGCTAGGGCCGCCGAACGGGAGTATGTGGAAGTTGTAGGGGGAGGTTTTTTTTTTTTTTTTTTTTTTTTTTTTTTTCTAAGTCCACCACCGCCTCCCCCACCCTCCCACCGGCGGAGGGAAAAAAAATCGATTTTTGATGGTTTCAGAGCGATTGCGCGGCTCCTTCACCATTTTCTCGCAATTTTTGAGGTATCGATTTTTTTATTTGCGGTGACAGAAGTTCGGAAATTTTTTTTTGGATTCTAGAGAAAATTTCCCACAATATATGTATTTTTCCAATTTTTTATCGTCAACCGTTACGATGCCAGAGCCCATCCAAAATGCGATGAAAAAATTTTTTTTATATTAGCGAATCGGGAAAAATAGTGTGATATACTTCAACTCTTCCTTATTACGATTCCGTCAAAACATTTTCAAAATTTTCCTTACCTTGCCTGAAAATAATTAAAATATATGCATAATTTGCATTTTTTGTAAATATGTAGCAAAGTAATGGTTAGAAATATCAAAAAAATTTATTTGAAAAAAATGTAGAGAAAGTCTAGTACTATATGCTAGAAAAGTGGAGGGGGGTAGTTTGTGTCCATACCAGAAATACGGTGAGTTATAAAATCATATTATTCTCAAACTTATATAATGCATATATGCACTCCACCTTACCCCCTCCAACTTTTTGAATGTATATAGAGGCCGGTATTAGAATTATTTCATCATTACACATTCGATCGGCAAGATGGAAGATATACCAAAAAGGATCATTGGCATTGTCAGGCCATTCGTGCCCGGCAAAATATGCAAGTGTGAGGAGTGCGGGGGTACCGCACCAGGAGCGGCACCTTCGGCACCGCCTGCAACGCCGACACCACCAGCGACGACGACGGTGCCGCCAATGAGAAGACCAAGGGCTGCACCTAGGTCGGTGTTAATATCGTTGGGTATTACTCCACGGTAGGCACCCCACCCTCCCCCCAGGCCCTTTTAGGGCCACAAAAACGGTCCTTTTCAGGACCACATTATATTTTGATCGTAGTTTAGTAATCGTCACTTATGGGGCGAGATATTCGTTTAACGACGATTTGTCTCGTAGCTTAAGTGCCAAGTTATATGCTTGAGAACCTATGAAAATGTTAACAGTTCAAACAAGGTTTCTATTATTTTTTTTTTGTAATGTATTCTTCACAAAATATTAAGAATAAGTCTTATTGTCTAAACAAATCTAATTCCTTATTTAAAGTTTTTGAAAAAAATCAATAATTCTATAAGCTCTCACCAATACATAACATTTAGAATCCGTTGGTGGGGTGGGGGTAGTTCTATATATATGAGACTGGGTCAGTTACACAGTCATATATTCATCAACCCTCATACGATAAACATGGAGGAAGAAAGACCCGCCAGCCGAGGCTCATCCATCTTTAGTGATGACACCGTAGCCGACAACGTTGGAGACCTGCAAGTCTTCGACGACGACGACGAGGTGGATTTTGAAATTGACGTCCTACGTTGGGACGACTTGGATGAGCCGATTCCGCTAGTATATGACCATGATCCGGGTCTAGTGGAATTAGACGACGCGGGTGATTGGGTCTTACAAAGACTCGAAACTCCGTCGCCGCAGCCAGAGCCGGACTCGACGGAAGATGCGGTGCTGGAAATTCCAGCATCACCAACACCCGACGACCCACAAGGCCCCTGCGATTCGTCAAGCTGGTGGTCGACCAGCGAGGATGGGGCACCATAAGCCCCACACTCTCCCTGCCCCTTTTTAAGGGCACACAACAACGGTCCTTTTCAGGACCACAAAATACTTTGATCGTAGTTTTAGTACATATTAGTACTTTGTTACTAATATTGTATGTATAGAATATACAATATTAGATACAAAGTATTAAAACTTTAAGTGCTGGTGGAACCCAGCTAAATCGTTCGTTCGTATTTGAGACCACAAACAACTTTTGGTCTCAATACGTAATATGACATTTGTTTTCACCCCCCACCATTAATTTGTCTCTATATATACGACCATCAATACTTATTACAATCATTTTAGTTCAACATGTCAGGGACTCAACAACAACAACAACAACAACAACAACAACAACCCATCCAATGCCCTGTGGTAGATTCTACCACAGAGAATTGTTTGGAGTGGGAGCCGAACGATCCTAGATGGGATGAACTTTGGCGGTTCATCATCGAATACACAGAGGACAGCACCGCCACCCCCGCTGATGATGATGACGGGCCGTGCGACTCCACAACTCAATAAAAGAGTCGCATGTTTTAAAACCAAACGGTCCTTTTCAGGACCACAAAATAATTTGATCGTAGTTTTAGTTGGTTATAATACTTTGTAACCAATATTTTATGTTTTTTTCATAAAAACATACAATATTGAGATACAAAGTATTAGAAGTTCTGGCGACAGAACCTTAACTTCATAAACCGAACCATGTTTTAGCATACTTGTAAATATTATCAGAAAATATTTACAACTATTGCTATTGCGTAGTTTTAGTGGATTATTCACTTTTTTTTTTTTTTTTTTTTTTATTACCTAATATTATGTGGGACAGGGCCTATATGAAATAACACACAAAAATAAATTTTCAAGTCATTTTTATTCTCATTATAAAATATAAAAAATTTGATCAAACACTTTTTTATTAACTACAATATATATATATATATATATATATTTACAAACTTAATACTATAAATTAAAAGCTAATATCTACAACTACCTAACACCTACTACATAATTTATTAAAGTCCTCTAATTGTCTTTTTAACCGCGCAGATTTCACCTTTTTTATCTCTAATTGTTTTTCAAGTTCTATAATGTCACTGGCACACTCGTTCACTTCATTCACTAACCGTTTTTTCATGGCATAAATGTCAGTCAATTTGGTCTTCTGAGAGTTGGTGAAGTCTTCGACCCACTCCGGTTGTGATGGCTCGGAAGAAGACGCGGTTTTATTTGGTGAAGACGATGACGACGACGACGACGACGAAGCAGCGGAAACTTCATCGCCTTCAAAACACCGCTTAAACCGCTTCTTCATGGGTTTCCGGCACCCCAATATCGGCGACAGTGGTGCTGGCGCTGGGGAAGACTTCACCTCCGACACTATTACATTCTCGACGCTGGCCGGTGTTGGTGGCGTTGGTGGTGTTGGTCCATCGGGGCCTTCTATGACTTCCACTTCTACTGACAGTGGCTCTTGCGGTGCTGTTTTTAGGAAGTCGGGTAATGGAACAGGGGTGGAGGGACGCTTAAAGTTAAACTTTTTCTTCTTCCCTTGTCCCACACCTTTAATCGCCGAATAAAATGTTTTTTTATCGGCGATTTCCGACTTCCGCATAGTCAAGAGCTTTTGCAGTTTCGACGCTTTCGGAGAAGATTCCCTAGGCCGCGATGCTTTTCGCACAACCACATCACTAATCACATTAATTTTTGGCTCTTTCTCCTCCGTCCAGCATTCCAGGAATTGCGCTGCCGACTGAACTAACTCCTCGTCGCGACCATCGTTGAGGGCTCGGTCTTCGGCATCTTCATGCTCCACGCCATTCCAGTTCTCGAACACCCCCGGACTTAGCACCTCTAAACCACTCATGTTATCCAGCATGCCTTGCTGTGAACCGCAGCTCACGTCAAGAGCATCTAAAAGAGACCGTACACTAGACATTTTCGATATTCAAACTCACACAATTAACTTTTTCTTAGCACTGTACTGTTTGCTGTTCTGACGAACTGTGAAGAGCTCGAGCCAGCAAGTCTGCTTTTATGCCCATTTCCCCCACTACACCGCCTTTATTCCTTTTGTTCGATGCATTAAGTATAATATTTAAACTTGTCAGATGCAAGGCCAAGGCCAAGGCCGACGTAACCGGCAATACCAGGGTCGTTTTCAGGGCTGTAATTTTCATGGATTTTTTTTTGTCCCTGTCAAGGTTATTTTAAAGAAGCATATAAATATAGTACTAAACTTGTTAGATGCGAGGCCAAGGCCAAGGTCAAAGTACCCGTCAATGTCAGGGTCGTTTTCGAGGTTGTAATTTTCAAGGATTTTTTTTTGGTCCTGTCAAGGTTATTTTAAAAACAAGGACATTAATGAACGTGCCATCCAGAGAAGAAATTGGGTCATAGAAGAAGCTTACCTGTACAGAAGAAATTAACATGTATTTTATTTCTTAATTTTTAATTTTTTTGTTTGTTATTTTTTTTATTTTTTTTTTAATAATAAAAAGTAAACTCAATCTTTTGTTATATTTTAATTTTTTTTTTCAATAAAACAATAGTAAAATGAATCTGTATGTGTATTTATTAAACATCACCTAAAATACGTTTTGCAATCCATATTTTTCTGCAGAGTCCGTTTATTAATGAAATAGAACCATATATTAGGGTGAAATCTAATGGTTTCAAATCAGTCTCACATAACAATGTCAGAAGTAAACACTATTGATAAGTTCGGTCGCAAAAGAAAATTTAAGGATTTTAACTTTATGCGAGGTCCTTCAGGAATAGGTTTTAAACTTACACCTAATGGAGATTACGACATGGGAAGCAAAAGATTGTGCTATTTAGCAGAACCTCTTGAAGGAGACGATGCGACCACACGAAATTATGTTGATAATAACCTTGCTCAGTGTGTGCAAGATACGCAGAAAGCTTTACATGACTCAACAATTGTTATTAAAGATATATTCAGAAACCAACTTGAAGGTTACGTACGCAAGAAATTAATTGAAACCGGTCAAGAACTTAGAGGATACATTGATGATACTGTTATTGCAATATATGAACTTAGGCAAGACGAACTGCGTGATGAACTTAACTCTAGAATGTTGAAAATTGAAAAGACTATGGAGGATCTTGTCAGCAAACCTGTTTCACATTAAACATTTACTCGTAGACCTGTGCGTTTAATTTACTATTAGACAAATTTTTCAACAATAACTTTTACAGTTTGTTATTTGTCGACACTTCATTATATTTATAATTTTAAAATAAAGGTTCAATAAAAAAGCAATCAATCAATGAATACATGTTTTTTATTTAAAAAAAAAAAAAAAAATTACAATACTATCGTTACATATTAATGTTGTATGTTTAATAGAAATAATAAAAACAATACAAATAATAAAATATGGATTTTCCAGATTACGTGCTGTCCTGACTTAGAAATGATTCCAACACGGTGACTAAATTTGCTAAGTTTTCTTCCGGGTCTGTTTTGTAAAAATCTATGTCTGCATGCCCCCAAGGTAGAGTTTTGGTTGAACTGGGAATTACATAACGTTTATCATCGCTATGTGACAATGCTACTTTATTTATTATGTTGGTATAAATGTTATGTAATTCACTTCTAAATGTCTTCATCTTTCTTAATATCAAACCACCCCGTTCAACAATTCTTTGGTAGTCTTCCTGATGAAGGTCTTTCTCGATAACACATTTTTTGATACCTTTGGCTTTTTTTAATTCATTATTAATGGACTTTACATAATAAGCCTTCGCGCCGGTACCATAAAAACTTATTATCGGATCACCAGGAAACTCATCTTTCATTCTACCAACTACAGAATTACTTTTAATTATGTTGAAATTATTAATTTCGGGGTAATTTGATGTATCGAATTTTTCGGGGTTTTCTGATATAGTTTGATAAAAGTTTTCCGTATACACTTTTAATATAAGCGAGTCAGTATCGGTGTAAAGTAACGAAGCATCATCGCCAAACTTGGATTTAATAAAATTATAATAAAAATCGTATATTACAGTCTTTGATATATCTAATATGGAAAAACCGATATAAATTGGTTTATTGTACAATATTTTAACTTTATTCATATGTATAGCAACAAAGTTCTCGGTAAATATCGAGCTACTATTGAAATTGGGGCGGGATATTAGTGCTCTAGCTCCATTTCTGCCTACACTGTTCTCCCAATGTGTTACTAATTTTATATCCTTTCGATTTTCCACATTTTCCATAGTTTTACCAAATATCGCGTTATTTTTTAATTTAAAAGTGTCCTTCGCAAATTTTGTGGTGGCCTTGTTACGTAAATTGGTATTAAAATCAATATACGATTTTAGCCATTTTGATTGCTCAAACTGTAATACTCGATGGGTTTGCATTACCACTAAGCCGTTGGCGATGGCTTGTTTTAAAGTTCTATAGTGTACAATGTATTTTTTTTTATCTTGTAAATTGGGAATTAATTTCGGTAATTTAGCGTTTTCTGTTGGCGGTATGATATTTTCTACTAGAAATGGAAGATCAGAATGTGCATCATGCAACTCAGTCGGATAATGCACATCCACTTCCAAAACGTAGCCATGTAAACTATCATCACCAACAGCCATAATATTTAAATCCAGAATTTCGCGCTCGCTTAACCATCGAAAACCACCATATGGTAATGCTTGTGACATACTATGACCATATAGATTTGTAGCATCAAGGTATGTTATAAATGAAGAAGGTTTTGTTGGGTCATAGTCTGGTAAAAAAATATTATTAGCGATGTGCTTCCTTTCTGTACACTGGCTTATGCCGCCGCGTATACCTTTCTTAAAAAAATGTATCATGTCTATATCAGTTAAGAGCTCTAACTCTACCTTAGTCATACGTAGCATACAATCAAATGATAAACTTGGAAGGGTATAGTAATGTGCTGGATCAAGTTTATCGAATTTTAAGCAATTATTCCGAAATTGCTCAAAAACATCACACAATAGCAACACATCTGATTTTAAATACACGTCCGAATAGTCCCCCAAAGTTTTACACCCAAACAAGCGCCATACTTCTTTTGCTCTTCTATAGCTTTCATCGCTAATATGTTCTTCCCGTAAATTATCATAAAATTCATCTTTACTTGGAAGACATGTATTTTCCATTTTTTCTATAGAGTCAATAAAGCTATAGGGAAAAACACCCTTTTGACGCATCAAATTAAATTGGTTGATATTTGAAAAATGTTTCCGCGTTTCAATAAAATCGTCGTCGTTTAAACCGCTGCCTAAATTTTCCAAAGACGTTGACAGAAATTTAAAACTATCAATAAATCGCAACTTTAAATATTTCCTCTTGACTTTTCCACATTTACTATCAAAATAATCGTGCACATAAATGCTTTTGGTAAATGATATGTACTTTTCCTTACTTTGAGCCAAAACACCAATTTTATCCCCATATTTACATAACTCTTTTATAAATAAATGGCTGTCGTAGCCGCTTAAGTTATGAAATATGATAGGGATAAAAGAGGGTAATTTATAATTTAAATTACAAACGGAATGTGCAGCACCAAATCTTTTTGCACCAGTTATGTGACAGTGGTCTCGTACTTTAATCTCACCCTCTTCAAAAGGGCCTTCACATATACCACATATTTTAGCATCATTAAACTCCCTTTTTTCTTCAGGCGTTAACGGTTTCATAGGCTTAATGTCTTTTAAATATGTGTTGTATAGAGCCCTTAAATCACACTCGATACGATCCACAAAGACTTGAGCTGCATTATTCCCCCGAAATAGCTCAAATTTCGAAAGTGAGTCGTCAAAAGAGCATTTAATTAAATAAGCAAAAGAATATGGTTCATGTTTAAAACTTTTTACAGTGTAAGAATTTTGTGGGTTTGGTTGTACCGTTTCAATGGGTTTTAAAACAGATTCGAAATCTGCATAAACCACGAATGGAACGCGCATTTGCTTTTCTATACCCTCGAATTTTAAAATATTTTCCGGCACACTCTTTCCAAATTTATCGATTTTTAAATCCACTGAGGGTGTTTGCGTGAAAATGTGGTTACAATCGTAGCTTTGATGTAAAGTTAAAGCTGACGGTGTACTAAAATAAATGAGGCAACCATCACAGAAATATATTTTATGTTGTTGACAACTAATTTGACTTGAAACTAAACGTGATAAATCCCGAATCCAACAATAATGACTCTTTGAACAAGTCGTATCGCAAAAATGTTCACCGCCATCTTTACTACTACAGTCTTTTGTAATTAACAATAAATTTACATGCCTATCCAACTTTTTTGACGCATACCTCAGTGGACCAATAACTTCATGTATTATTTCATTATTTTCATATTTAGATTCCAGACCGTATACGTTAATTGATATGTTGTTCATTTCCTCAAATTTTTTAATGTCACGTAATTTTACTGGAAAATCCATACCTGTTACATTTAGCACTCTAGAAAAATGGGGGTAGGATGTCTTCTGTGAAGGCTCTGCTGTTGGAGGAAACAATGCTGATGTTACAGCCCACGCAAAGCAAAATTCGTCCTGGTTAATCACATTGACGACAGCTCCTTTCTTTTCAATAGAACACGGCAACTTGATGTATGATGAGCCACCCATAGGCATATACTTGTTGATACCAACTTCCAAGTATAAAATTCGCACAAGAGCCCATCCTATAACAAGAAAAATAATATATAAAAATCAGTTTAATATATCGGGTTTTGATTTTTCCATACCTGAATCTTTCTCCTGGAACTCTGTCGCCTGCGTTTTTATTGATTCGGTGAAAGAATGGTAAACGGCATCCAAATCACTTTCTACACTAATTATTTGATTAGCAGTGTTGAAGGATTTTTCACTGAATATTTCTTGTGATGGAAGCATGTACTCGCCAACAGCTGTCATGTTAACTTTTAAAGCATGATGCACACGCAATAAATTATTAACAAGTTCCACCACCTTGGATTTAATGTCTGCAAAGAACATTACGTAATCGGAATGCTCCATATCACTGCTAACCCGATAGGTTGCAATTCTTCTTTTGAAGGCACATTGAACGAGTTGCACACCATGACATACCGGCAAACATGAATTATTTTTATGTTGTTGTGTTCGTTTATGCGCTGACATATGATTTATTGGAACATCTACATTACATGTAGCGCAATTAATTACCGGAATCGTCGATGTATACTCTTCAATTCGGAGCCGTTTTCCTCCAGGCACTTCATTAAATCTCGCCGCACACGATTCTCTTTTATGACGTCTCATATTATAAATATTAGTAAACTTAGAACCGCAATTTTCACAAACATATGCCATGATTTGTCAAATATTAACACATGTACTACCTATACAAGTCAGAGCCAACTGATGAATGAAACTGCCCCATACTCTATATAAAACCATTCAAGGTCACCCCCAACCACGTAACATATCTTCAAGGTCACACACCCAAGATGACCTTCAACAAAGTCAAGGTCGTCTCCACCAAGGTCAAGGTCAAGGTCACACACACAACCTTGAACACAAGGCCAAGGCCAAAGCACACGTGCACTTTCAAGGTCAATGACAAGGACATGTGGGCGGGGCCAAAGAGGGGTGAAGCAAGGTCAAGGTCAAGGTCGAGGAGTGGGGGGATTGAGAGAATCGGGTTATGTTCACTACTAAGAAGTCTGCTCAATATCAAAAATAACAAAGACCTCCAAACTACAACCAAATACCTTGAGACTTCTCAAAGAAAGACGAGAAAGGACAGATAGAACAACAGACAGTTTCAAAACTCTAAACAAGGATGTGTAAAAAGAAATTAGAAAAGACAATAGAAATTACACCAATAAACTAATAAAAGACACAATAAGTGAAAACTGCAACATGAAAGTACTAAAAACAAAAAACTCAAGAGGCAAAACAAGATTAATAAAAATAAAAAACGCGAAAAACGTGACCATCCAGGACGAAAAGGAAATAAGCAGAGCCATAGAAGAATTCTACACCAAGCTATACTCGCCACACGCACAACAAGAGCAACAACGAACGAAAAGAACCACACTCAACATAGGCTCAGAGGAAATTCCAGAAGTAACAAACTCAGAGATAAGACTGGCACTAAATAAATTAAAGTATAATAAATGTGCAGAAGACGACAAAATTACAGTAGAGATGCTGAAAATTGGCGGCAGAAAAATAGAACAAATATTGAAGATTCTATTTAATACAATAATTGAAGAGGGAAAAATTCCACAGGATTGGTATAACTCCGAAGTAATCTTAATATTCAAAAAAGGGAACAACAACAACAATATCCCTACTATCACACACCTACAAGTTGTTAACCAAAATCATAACCAACCGCATAACAAAGAAACTCGATTTTTACCAACCTGTCGAACAAGCTGGATTCAGAAAATACTTTAGCACCACAGATCACCTACACACCATAAGAATACTAATTGAGAAGTGCACCGAATATAACGTACCGCTCCATATGGCTTTTGTAGATTTTCAGAAGGCATTCGACTCCGTCGAAATAGGGGCAGTATTGCAATCCTTAGAAAACGCAACCATTCAAATAAAAATAGACGACAAGACGAAAACGAACCCCATAAAACTACAAAGGGGAGTGAGATAATGGGACACTATCTCGCCAAAACTGTTCACCCTAGTCCTAGAGAACATTTTTAAGGAACTTAAATGGGACATCAAAGGTATAAACATCGACGGAATATACTTGAACCATCTCAGATTTGCTGATGACATAATCTTAATAGCAAGTAATCTCCAAGAATTGAACGAAATGCTATAACAGCTAAATGACGTATCCGCATCTGTAGGCCTTAAAATGAACTACAACAAAACAAAAATAATGAGCCACGAACAGGCAAACATAACAATACAGAACCAGAGGATAGAAAACGTCGAACACTATGTATACTTGGGTCATGACATCAGACTAGGGAAATCAAACCAGGATGCTGAAATAAAAAGAAGAACACAGCTGACATGGGCCGCTTTCGGTAAACTTGCATACATCCTGAAAAATAATTCAAGTCCCATAAATCTAAAAAGAAAAGTATACGACACATGCATATTACCGGTGTGTACGTATGGATTAGAGACCATGTCCCTCATCAAAAAGTTCGCTAAAAAATTAGAAACAGTCGAAAGAGCGATGGAAAGAAACATGCTTGGAATATCATTAAGAGACAGGATTAGAAACACCGAGATAAGACAGAACGAAACTCAAAGACATCGTGAAGGAGGTTGCAAAGATGAAGTGACGATGGGCTGGTCACATAGCCCGATATGAGGACAACAGATGGACACGAAGAATCCTGGAATGAAGACCGAGGGAGACAACAAGAAGCACAGAAAGAAAAAAGATGGATAGACGACATAAGGACAGTGGCGGGCAAACAATGGATAAGATTAGCGAAGAATAGAGAAAGATGGAAACAATTCAGAGAGACCTACATCCAGGAGTGGATGGACAGAGGTTGAGAAAGAGAGAGAGAGAGAGAGAGAGAGAGAGACACGGTCACCACCTGCTCTTGCAGTGCCAAAATAAGCGACCCGAGAAACAATTGAAGAATTAACAAAAGGAGTAAAAAAAACTGCTGAAAGACTAGACAAGGATTGATTCAAGTAAGCTGAAGAACCCTGATCTTAAACTAGGACAGGACCTGTGAAGAAATTAGTGCCCAAAAGAATCTAATAATATTTAAATTATTTTAATAGAAGTTCGTTACGCCTATGTGCATCACGTGTTAATTATTTTAGTTAGATGTAGAATAAAACGAAAAAGAAATTAATAGCAATAAAAATAAAAGTATTTTCATATTCTGCTTTATTTATAACGTCTTCCATTTAAAAGTGGTAAATAATAGAAACATAATATATAAAATAAGTCAATTGTGCTTTAACTGAGGCAATGTTTTCAATTTGAGAAATATTAATTAATTTTAGATTCACTAAATTAATCTAATATCAGTATGATGCAACAACATAACTTTTTCAATTAACAGCGTTTTATTATTATTTATATTTTATCTTAAATTACTAACAAAATTATTTTTTTATAGCTATTAAATGAAGATTAATTTAAGATGGGATATTATTCAACAACTAGTAGAGGCAAATATTATTCAACAGAAAGAAGTTAAAAGCACATTTTAAAAAACTGTTTCAATGTACCGCCCTCGTACTTAACACATACATAAGACTGAACAGCTCAGGTATATTATCTCCTTTTTACCAAAAATATCCCCACCGTGCTCTACGCCATTACATAACCATATTGATTTGGCAACAATGAATTCCCCAAATTTTGCAACATTGTTACAAGCGTATTCTCGACACTGACTGAACAGTTTTCATTTTGATATAAATTTATTTTTGTTTTTGTTTCTTTTAAGCTTTTTATGTAACGATTTACCAAAAAAAATTTTTTTTAAAAAAGGTTTTTTTTGTATTTCAAAAAGATACGGTGCTTTATCGTAGGATGTGCAAATATCTGGTAAATTGTAATTTATTTCATTACACTGCACAACAGCCAAAATCTATCTAAAATAAAATCGACTAAATCTTACCATTTTTGGTGTGCTTAAACCGAGACTAAACTTATTTTTTTAATGTTAGTTCAAGTTTTAGTGATACGTGATATTATATCTCTCTATATATTAACAATACAACCGCAAGAATGCACTTGGTATATTTTTATTGTTGTAACAATAGAAGGATGTGACATTACCAAATATACGTTTTACCCAAGTTAATGAAATTTTGCACAGTTTGGCAACACCTCATGGGGGACCTCCAGGGATGACCCCTATATACGAGGTCCCAACTGCCAGGGCTTAAAATAAGACACAGAGTCATTTAAATGTATACCCCTGTATACAAACAAATGGCAAACGCCACTATTGTAATATTATCGAATCGAATAGAAAAATTTCTAATATTCTCTAGAAATGTGAATAGCGGAGGGGTTAGTCAGTCGGCTGTAGACCACGCTCTACAAACAAGCTTGGCAGAATATGCCAAAACATCAACTAGGGTATGAACACTTCTTATGAGAGAAGTGAGATGGCATCTTTAGTTTAGGAAGATTTCAATAGATTACGCTAGTTCCCAAACAAGTAAAATTCTAATTTACCGACCTGCTATCTGATGGTGATGATTTGTGAAATTTATTTCGTTGTTTTTGTATTTAGATGAGTCTTAGATGATTAAGTTATTGGCTTTTTCAATGTAAAACTTATTTTTAAAAATCTTAGTGAAGAAATTGAAGAGTAAATTTAATTCTTGATTAAGGTTTTATTGACCGAGACGACATATACTGATTCTTTCTCTAGTTAAAGTTTGTTTTTATATATTTTTAAATTTGATTTTTAGTTTTACTGTGGAGACAATAAATACGATCAGGTGCAGGAACTGTTGTGTCCCTGGTTGTATTGATTCAACTTGCACAAGACATCGTTAGCTCAATCTTGAAAATCATAAAAAACGATTTGGTGAGTGGATTCTTTGGTGTAATAATGCCAAGTTATTCATATTAAATCTTAATCTAGTCAATAGAAGTCATAGTGTATGTCAGCAGAATTTCAGTAACGATGATAAGGTTCAACCATTTATATTAATAATATTAATTTATCTTCACGGAGTTTACCAGTAAGAACACTTGAATTGTAAACGTTTGTTCCAAATTGTTTTAAGCTGTGTGAAAATTTTTTTAATAAATAACTTTACCTTCAAGTTTTATGTACTAAAATTTAATGTTACTATCGTTATTTTTTTAAAGGGCATTATAAGCTGAAACTGTATAAATGTCAGATTCTAATTTCTTTTGCCCCCGGGCATCAGGAACTATGCTTTTTATTTTGACAAATAAACAATCAAGACTTGAACGCGGATCAAGCCCGTCACCTTCGCAATGTAGTGCCAATATTATGACCTCCACACCACTCGGACAGTTTATTATCATCATAATACTAATAATTATTTAGTTTTATTTCCAACACAGGAATTACCTTTTGATAGATAGAACAAAAATGAGAACATATTTTCAAATTGAGATTTGTTATACAGATTCATCCTTGCGAAGAAATTAACCCCTACCACTAAATACACTGAAGAGATATGCACTACACTCACTATATCAACAGGTATGTAACACATCTTCATTTCAGATCTATTTTTACAATACAGTTTCCAATTTTTGACCCATATGAGAAACTTTCCTTTATTGATTTTTTAGGAAATTTTATAACTATGAACGTGTTTGGAAAATACAGAAAAAGGACTTTGTCAAACAAAAAAAAATAAGCGGATGATTTAGAATTTATAAAATAATTTTTTTATTCCTATTATGTTATAAATAAAATTAATATTTAATGTTTTTTATAGAATACTCTCTACTGAAATCTGTGGAAGTTACACGTCAAGCCAATTAACTCCGAATATAAGCATTCTATTTTCGTCTATTGTCAATACAGTATCATTTAAAAGAAAATTAAAATTTACGAACAAAATTATTAATAATTTAAGACCACAATTTTATTTAAGACAGTTTAGTCACAAAGCTATTAAAACAAGAAGTATCACCTTCACAGTAAAAGAAAATCTTTTGGTGCTAGCTCTGTACAAACATTCTGGCAGAACCATCCAGGACATTGAATAGATATATCAGTTGATTCTGGCATTTATGGTTATGATGGAAAATTTAGAAAAACCACATATTTTAAACCAGAAGCACTTCTGTGCATGTTAATATTTGATGACTTATCATTAATACGTATAGTTTTGTAACCCCCCCCCCCAAATATAAGAAGAATCATTAATATACTTTTGTAACTTCTTGTGTGGCTTAATTATGAGTAGACCGATAAATTTTTTCCTCTGCGAAAACTCTCGAAATCGGTTTAGTTGCTTTCTAATATTTTCTGTAACATGTCGGTTTCCAGTTAGATTATTGAACAGAAAGCATGAAAAAAAAATTGTCCGACAAAAATTGTGGTTTATAATGGGTGAATAAGTTATTAACAGGTTGTACACCGAGGAAATCAAGAAATAGATTGATTTTGTATTTCAGTGTATATTTTATTACTATAGGCCAAGCGTTTTCGGTCTAACTTAGACCATCCTCAGGGCTCAGACCCTAGAAACAAGAGAATATGGTCAGCAAATAAGCTTACTCAATACTCACCAACCACACTCACTCGTCAAAGGGCACACTTTAATCCTGCCAGTCTGAGAACAGACCCCAACAACGCCAGCGTAGCCTCCACACAGAACAAGTCATGTACAATTAAATTTTTTTTTTATTTTTTTTTAATTTAAAAATTTTTTTTTAATTATTAAGAATTTTTTTTTTAAATTTTTAATTGTACATGATTTGTTCTGCGTGGAGGCTACGCTGGCGTTGTTGGAGACTGTTCTCAGACTGGCAAGATTAAGGTGTCCCTTTGACGAGTGAGTGTGGTTGGTGAGTACTGAGTAAGCTTATTTGCTGACCATATTCTCTTGTTTCTAGGGTCTGAGCCCTGAGGGTGGTCTAAGTTAGACCGAAAGCGCTTGGCTGATAGTAATAAAATATACACTGAAATACAAAATCCGTCTATTTCTAGTTATAAAGGGTGAACATGATGATATGATGAATGTTGGAGATTTGCTGATAAAAAGGTAATTTTTTCAGAATTGTTTGATAAAAATATGTAGAAGCCACCAATGACATTGTACGACAAAATACATTTTCCGATTTTCCAGTCCGACGCATTGAAGTGAAAGTATATTAATGATTCTTTGTATATGTGTGCGGGCTCCAAAACTAGTAGTATTATGTGTGATGAACATGAGGACAAGCTTATTTGTGTGGAAAATGGAGTAAATGTGATCATGCCTTAGTATTCATGATCAGAGATGAATGCAGGAAATGGAAGCCAACTGATTGTTTCATACACATTTTGAGAGGGTACAACAAAAATATCTGTATAAAATTTCAGATCTATATTGAAAGCATACATGGATATTTTACAGTAAAATTTATGTAATTATGAACTTTTTTTATAGATTTTCCTGTTTCATATAACCAATTTAAAAACGTGCTAAGAAAATCTATATTTTATGAAATTAAAGACGGAATACCTTGAAATACTTTCAGAGAAATTTCAGTTTTAAGAAAGGCAAGTTTTTAACTCTATTATATATTATGTATGTACATATAAGTATTGTAAGGATTGTAAATATTTTTATAATGGGTGTTTTTTTCCTTTGCAATTTAGTATACGACAAAATTCTAAAGAAAATCTATGAAAAGAATGAAAAAAAGACACCCATCCAACATAGGCTACATTATCTATGTAAGTAAATCAATTGTTCAATAAATTGGCATTTATCAAAACAAATTGAACCTAACCTGGTAATTATCCACAAAATATTTTTAATTTTAGTAAATTTTTTAAGCAATACAATATTGAAAATTGATTGAAATCTACTACAATTAAAAACCAGGTGGATAAAGATCAGTTGTTTTTCGAACCATCGGACATAAATATAAAAAGTTTTTATTTAAGCCTTTTTTTGGTCTTTATTTATTTACTTCAAGTATATAACTTAAAATTTATATAAAAATTGTACCAAAATTATTCTGGTAAGTTATCAAGATGATATATTTTTTTATTTGTATGACACTGATGCTCTCGATAAATCAAAATAAAGTAATATATACCAAAGACTCAAACTTTATTACAAAACAAAAGAAATATTTTGATTTATCGAGCATCTCACAATGATATAATCAATAAAAGTTTAAAAATAATTTGAAAATTAAAAAAAAAATAGAACAGTGCATATTGGAGGAATTATTTATATGACCTAAAAAAGTAATTTTAATATAATTTTTATATAAATTAAAAAACTGAACTAAATATAAACACAATGTCGTAAATATTTTTTTATATATTTGTGTCAGAGGGAGCGAATAACAGCGATCTTTACCCACCCCTATATATTTCACATAATTTTTACATTACGTCATAAATGTAGATCAATTAATATGTCCCTATGTAGTTGCTAGTATGCGAACATTTGAGCAGATGGCGCAGAACGCAGTCACAGAAATTAATTTTGAGTGGCAAATCTATTCCTCCCTTATTTAACCGATGACATCAACTAGACGTCATTGTAATGAGTTGAGGTTGCGTTGAACATCTATCCATCTATTTTGAAGGGTTTCATTTCCCTACAAAAATAAACTTGTGCACCCTTTATATCCTCAAGATTACCGACAGCGACTCCAGTATGCTGTTCGTTTGGAACAACTTCGCAAAATAAAAGCTAATTTCCTAATCCGGTTGATCGTAAGAGACAAAATGGTTTAGGTTTTAGGGAATGGAGATGAAAGAGTCGCTCACGACAGAAAATTGTATTCTGTAAAATGTACAGAAACCTATTTCTTTAAACCTGAGACGGAACACCTTGGATCAAAAATAGTAAACGGTTTAGGGCCTGGTTGCAAAACTTTATTCGTTCAACCTCACAAAGTAAACCAGAGTAAATTCAATTTAATATAATAAATTTGGCGAAACCGGTCTCAAAATATAATGTTTTGAAAAAAGTTGTTAGCTTTAAAAACTTATGGGCCACTCTGTAGTAATACCTCCTCAAACCCACCAGTTGTTAACATGTCTACTATTCCGTTAAGTTTCATAAATATTAAATTAAAAATTTATATGGTTTGATGTTCGGAAACCACAACGATATATTTTGATATGTCGGTCTACTTTATATTACTTCCGGTGCCACTCGAAATACAAATAACTCTGATATTTCTAATAAATTAGCATGTATTTTATGTCATAATATTCTACATAAAATTGTCTTACTAATGATGGCTTCAGATTTTAAAATTACTTTTTTAAACATCATATTCCAATATAACTAAGGTTATGAATACTGTTTATAGGCTATAGCCTGCTCTTTGGAAGAGTTATATCTTAAATATGTACATATGGAAATCATTGTACGACATTATTACAAATCTATGCTAACAAAACTTTTTTATATTATACAAAAATTACTTCAGTAGTGACTTTTGGTTAATGGTACTTTTTTTAATAAAAAAAAATTATTACATAAATAGAAATAAAAAGCGAATCTATCTATATTTCTAAAGCGTCACAGACAAGAGCATATTCGGCTGACTCAAAACC
The DNA here is from genome assembly GCA_034092305.1 of Diaprepes abbreviatus. Lineage (NCBI taxonomy): Eukaryota > Metazoa > Arthropoda > Insecta > Coleoptera > Curculionidae > Diaprepes > Diaprepes abbreviatus. Next base: position 1,420,256 of record JASJET010000155.1, on the reverse strand, counting down.
TTCTAAAACATAAAGCCCTAATGTTTACGTGTGACGTCATAACATTTGGGCCATTCATTTTTACCGCGTATACAGGGTGTTCAGTAAGTACCTCCTAATTTCTAAGAAGTATACAGGGAAGGTCAAAATAACGCTATTTTGTCATAAAAAAAAATTTCTAAAGTGTCCCTTAATGGATATACACATAAAGGAATACCAAGCGATTTACTTTATCGGCTCTAAGTTTTGAACCGACTTGTATAATTTAATAAAATTGTAACATTTTTTAGAGGCCGGAAGCTTTCACGGGTTGGTTTGGTTCTTGGGTTTAGAGGTGTCAAATTAGAATTATTATCCGACGTTTCACCTACGATTGCACGAGGAATCTTCAGGGATCTTTACTCCACGAGATTAGAACACTGAATAACTATTGAGGAGCAACAGCCCGGTATTTATACCCGACTGGTACTCAGCGAACCATGATCCAGCGTTACAATCGATTTCCACGTGAGATGTAGACTGTAACCCGCATCTCTGTTAATATTATATAGATATTTACAAATTTCGATTGATTCTCTAATTTTACGTTTAAAGAAACCAGGCATTGATGCTAGCACCTTAGTTTCTTTTACATTAAATGTGTGACCTGTGCAATGCTGGTGTTGAGCTACTGCAAATTGTACAATTTGTTTCTTTTTTATACATGTTCCCTAAGCCTAGTAGATATAGACCGTCCTGGTTCACCTACATATACTTTACCACAAGAGCACGATATCTTGTAAACTCCTTCTGGTGGAAATGGAATTGTATCCTTTGGAGACTTCAAACATTGTCCAATTTTCCTACATGTGTTGCAAATTGTCCGGGTGTTTGATTTTCGGAACAATCTAGTAATCTTGTCGGAGGTTCCGTGTATGTAAGGTAAGACAACACTGTCCATAGGAGGTTCATTTATAACATTTTGTTGAGGAGTTGGGTTTTTATATTTATTAATAGAACGTCTTATATCTTCAGCGCAATATCCGTTGCCTCTCAGAGCATTAGTCAGTTTTTATGTTTCTGATTTCAGTGATTGTTCGTGACATATTGAGAGTGCTCTATGTACCAAAGAGTTTATGACGGATTGTTTTGAGAAGGATGATGGTGTGATGTTACATTGAGATATCGATTTGTATGTATGGGTTTTCTGTACACAGAATGTCCTAATTTGTCATTCTCCTTCTTTTGTACTAGTACATCAAGAAAGGGAAGGGCACCATTTGATTCTGTTTCCATAGTGAATTTTATGCTAGGGTGTTATTGATTTAGATGATACAGGAAATTATGGACTTTTTTTGCGTCATGTTGCCAAACTGCGAATGTATCATCTACATATTTAGGTTTTAGAGGAGCAGAAGACAACGCGTTTTCTTCGAAAGCTTTCATGAAGATGTTAGCTATCACAGGTAATAGCGGAGATCCCATGGCCGCTCCTGAAGTCTGCTCGTTCCTTGAAAAGTAAAATAAGTGGATATCAGACATGCTTTAATTTATTCTAGTAGGGTAGAGTCCATGTTGTTGTTTCGTAATATGTCAGATATTAGGGAAACCGAATGATCTATAAGAACATTTGTGTAGAGAGATTCTACATCAAAACTCACTAATACAACTCTGAGCTCTAATTGGATGGTTTTTAATCTTTGCACAAAGTGTTCAGAGTTTTTAACAAAGGATTCGGTTTTTCCTGTAATGGGATGTAAAAGTTTGGCCAGATATTTACCTATTTTGTAGTGAGTCTATTGCGCTGACGATTGGACCTAGAGGTACATTTTTAATGTATTTTAGGCAGTCCGTAGAGGCGTGGAATCTTGGAGCTGCTTAGTTTAACGACTTTCTTTTCTTCTAGAGTGAGGCTGGAAGCGTTAATTAGAGATGTGAGGTTTCTTTCGATTTTGTTTGTTGGATCCGTCCAAATAACTTTGTAAGTATTGTCGTCCAAGAGCTGGTTTATTTTTTCAGTATTTTTGTCCTTATCCATAACAATAGTCGCATTTCCTTTGTCAGCTGGGAGAACTAAGTTGGTGTCGTTCTCGTTCAGTTTTTTAATAGCCTTCCTTTCCGCTGATGTGATATTTGATTTAGGTGGCTGTGAGTATTTTATGATCCTCGCTGTTTCGTATCGAATTGTGTCTGCATGCTCTGAAGATAATTTTCTAATGGAACCTTCGACACTAGAAATTATTTATTCCACTGGTATGCGCCTTGGAGCGATGGCGAAGTTCTGTCCTTTAGATAAGATAGTTTTCTCTGCTTCGGTAAGTTGTATATTTGACAAATTGATGACTGTGTTCGTTGGTGCGTTTGCTGGATCATTGTTGCTCAATCGTAGGCGAAACGTCGGATCAAAATTCCAATTTGACACGGTCTAAACCCAAGAACCATGATTTCCATTTTATAGAGGCCATAAAGGCTCATTAAACCATACTAGAGTAGAAGTCTTAGATCATCAGAGAAGTCAGAAAAGGACTTGCAGCCACACTGGTTGGGTCTAATTTTTGACAGGTGTCATTTTACAAAGCTGAAAATGCATTTTTTAAATTCATTGGGCATTTCTCTTCAAAAAAGGAACTTACAATTTATTTCGATAAAACTGACGGTTTTCGGGATAAATCGGTTTTTAAGCGAAAAATTCTAATTTACTAATACTAAACACAAACAGCTAAAAATAAAATACGCACGCATGCCTGTGGAATTGACCTATTCTCTATCTGTTATTGTAATATTGGATAGTCAGTTAAGTTTTAAATACATATATATACATAATATCGCAAATATGGAAATGAAGAAGTGTTTGGTACATAGAATCTGTCTGACTTCAGTGACGTCATTTGTCTTAAAAATGTTTATTGCAGTGTTGTGCATTCTGTTTCGGAATATGCCTCACCAATATGGTCACCTTTCTACAATATATACAAATTGAAGCTAGAGAAGACGCAGAAACGCTTTCTAAGATTTGTAACATATAAACTAATAATTTCTTCCATAAGAAAATATCAACTACCCTCATTTACTACTCCAATCAAATTTGAGGCCTCTTGAACATCGCAATGAATACTTTGACCTACTTTATCTATTTGAAATCGTTAATATTTTAATTGATTCTCCAGAATTACTAGAGCATTTTGGCTTCGATGTACCTCAAAGGAATGGAAAGAGATGGGTTGAAGTATTCTCTGTCGATACTCATAGAACCAACTACTCCACTTATGCACCACTAAATAGAATTTGCATTTTGGCTAACAAGTTATCATGTTGATCTAGATATCTTTAGCAGGTCCATAAAAGGTCTCAAAAATTTTTTTAAACAGATATATATACGACAAATTTTAACTTGTCACTGTTCTTCGTGTGGTCTTAAATTGGAGTGTACTGTAGTTAAATGAATAGTTTAGATTTGTTTGTTTATTGTTTGGTAGTTTTGATACGTCTAGAGGTTTGTTTCTAAGTTACAAACTGCTGTAATTTTTAAATTGGTCTAACCGTTAATAAATCATTTATTTATTTATTATTTATTTATCTTTTTGAGGATTTATCGCTACTTATTGGAAACAGTTTGTAATTTTTAATGAAAGTATTTGAAATGCTACTTAGAAATACTTTAACAATATCTCTTTTATCATGATTACAGCATTCTTCAAAAACAATTTACATTTTATGTTCAGTAAGATATTTTAAAATTATATCATATAAAAATGATTTTTTATTGAAAGTATCTAAATCATGAAATTTCCAGTAGCCCATGCCCATTGACAGTACGTCTGAGGGCAGTGCGTGTTTGTCAAGTAAGTTTATTTGAAAAATTACTAGTCCTCCAGGAGTCAAGCTAATTTAGCATTTTTTGCAAACAGTTTACCTTGGTATCAGCACTGGATTCTGTCAATTTTTCTCTGACCAATGGTTCTTGGTATATGATTCATGAATTTTGATCCTTTAGAGGAGTTTTAAAACCTCCAGTTTTCTACCAAGTTCATATAACATTAATAAAGTCTGCTGTTTCTTTAGAATACGATATAAATACTACTTAAACTTCTCAAAGCTTCAATTATGAAAGGGTTGGAAATTTTAAGGGTTAATTTAACATTTTGCATTTCCAGAGACGAAGGAAGTAAAGCTTTTAGACTGAGCGAGTAACTATGTTTCAATAATATGTCCCGTTCAAGTTTAGGCAGTTTTTAATAGCAAGGAAAGCAGATCTTTTTTGCCCACTTTTAGAATCAGAGAAAGATAATATTTGGTCAAGTTTTGAATCCAACTAATTATTAAAAATGCATTTTATTAAGTGGACTGAGTTAAAAACATTAAATAATGATCTGATTGGGTCAATGGGAAGCGGATAAACAATACTGAGCTCATTTACAGGTAAAAAATGCGACATTAGTAGTGAACATAACCCGATTCGCTCGATCCCCCCACTCCTCGACCTTGACCTTGACCTTGCTTCACCCCTCTTTGGCCCCGCCCACATGTCCTTGTCATTGACCTTGAAAGTGCACGTGTGCTTTGGCCTTGGCCTTGTGTTCAAGGTTGTGTGTGTGACCTTGACCTTGACCTTGGTCGAGACGACCTTGACTTTGTTGAAGGTCATCTTGGGTGTGTGACCTTGAAGTAGTTATTTGTGCATTGTAATAGTGTGGGATGATCTTGAAATGATTTTGACCTTGCAAATTGTTCTATAAATTGTGTGAGTCTACTTGCATTCATTCAGTGTGAAATGTCAGATACGGAACTATCTAAAGAAAAAATTATAGAGCAAGTCGGCAGAGTAATTTGTTTATATCAGAGTAATTTAAAAAGTTTGTGTGATTTTGAAGAGAAGGATCTAGCATTTTTTCCTCTCGAATACTTAAAAACTTGCGTTGATACGCTGAGTTTACGGCAAATTTGGGATAAGCTGCCAGCGTCATATCGGTGTAACAAGGAACTACAGTTAAGCTTACCCTGTTACATTCACTATGAACAAATATATCGTCATCATATAGATGGGCCACCACCAGCAATAAAAAAGTGTCGTGAATGTAAAAATGAGTGAATAATATGAATAGTGCTTTGCAAGAGACAGTAAAAAAATTGGGCGATGAGTTCACTGAAACGGCTAATAATTATTTCAATGATGCAATGAAAAGTCGAGCAGAATGGGCGTCGCGCTATTGTGATTTGGCTTATGAATATGAAAAGGCTGCGAATGCATGTCGTAAATATTGCAGCAAAACAATAAATTTACAAGACTTTGTTCGTGAGATAAAAAAGTTGGGGTTTAGTGACTGTTTGGAAAAACTGATTAGGTTCATTGCAGATCCGGTTGTGTTAGATGAAATTAGAGTGTAGGACTTAAGTTTAACGTAGTAGTAGTTAATATGGAAAGTTTAGTGCGAGAAATGTACGAGGAATTTCTAATTTCTGCAGCCTGTTCGGAATTTTACGCATATGAAATGCAAGATTCGGAGGCTCAGGACTTTAGTGTATTTTTTAAGTATATGGACCATGCCGAAGTGTGTCTTTTAGCTAGTATAGTTTGTAAGAATTTTCTTAGATATAAAAACAAACAATTATTATTGAACAAATTAAGGAAATTAGGTTTAGGTGATAATGTTAAACGCATAGAAGAATGGCAGAAAAAAATCAATGAATAAAGTACATAAAATGTAGTTATTTGTTTCATTATATTTTGTCCTTGAAGTTATCCTTATACCAATTTAAATGTGTGACGTCATTTGACCTTGAATACTCCTCCCACTATTTCTATCGTTAAGCTACCCCCACCATTGTTACAATTCGACCTTGAAACCCCGCTATAAAGGTTCGTGGGAGAAGAAGTGACTTCAAACAGTCGCAGATATCAGTGGCATAAACATCAAATATTGTGTTCGTGTAGTGTTCTGAAAGTGCTTTTATATTCACGGTAATTTTTGGATTTATATACCATTTTTTTCAATAATGAGTATTGCAAAAGAAACTCTAGATGAAATTAATGAAATGTTTAGCAAAGATTTCGAGGTTTTAGAGAAAAAAAAGGTTACCGAAATGATTGTAGGCAAAGTGTATAAAATTGTAAAGATGGTTTCAATGACTACACGATTTGGTAAAACTCTTTTAGTGGCTTTACACGATGACGGTGATAATAGCACATTTGAGACTTTTTTACCAAAACGTGTGGCCGAAACACTATCTGACGATATTGTAGATATTATGAGTAAAACTAAAGATAAATACACTCTAACTTATTTGGGGCAGGGCACTAGAGTTTTTGGAAACAATACTCGAACATTATTACGTTTTGGCTCATTGGAGTAAATTGTATGTAAATTGTTTGAAAAAAAGGATGTAATTAAATTTAAAATATAGTTGCACATGTCAGAATACTTACGCGTGTTCATTATTTCTGTTAAAGATGTCTGCTGATGCGACGACGACGACGACGACCGCCAACGAATGTGTAGATAGATACATATTTTGGTTGGGGAGATAATTAAGAAATAGGGCTCACGATATGTTAGATAGCGTAAATGATTGGTCGCATATTGATGTAACCAAAGATCAATATAAGAACGAGATCAGGGATACAATCAATTTTATGGCTGGGGCACACTTGTGCGACAAATTTTTATATGGTTCCATAGACATGGATACATTTTGTGCTGAAATGGTTGAAGAAGAATTAAAAGAATACCTCGTCAATATTCCACATTTACCAGGTGAGCTTGCTGCAAAATATGAATTGGTTTCTGCAACAGCAACAGCCCAAGACGTTGACGATCGAAATAGTGTCGGATGGGATAGAATTTTGAGCAACGAAAACGAAGACATGGAAAATTAATTTTTTATAATTTTTGTATTTGTGCAATTAAATAACTGTAAATAAATATCTGTTACAATCACAGTTTTGTTTTATTTCTTTTATAAACATACCAACCCAGTAGATCATAGTCAGTGTTTCTTTTTCTCAGCTGAAATATTTAATATAAGTAGGCAAATAAAAATAAAATAGTTTAGTAAAGATTGAAAATGAGTCGAGGAAACAACACAATTGATAAATTTGGTCGTCAGAAATATAATGAAAAATATCATATATTATCTGGGCCACAAGGGATTGGTTTTAAACTTACAGCGGATGGGCAGTATGATATGGGTGGAAAAATCATAACCAACTTAGGCGAACCTAAAGATGATGACGATGCTGTGACAAAACACTTTGTTAATAGAAAGTTTTACAATTTTGCAGTTGTAATATGTGACATATTTAACAAGGATGTCCTCCCCATGATATACAAAAATAATAGTGAGCTTAAAACAAAAATTGAAGTTATGCAGAAAATACTCTATCATCAGCCTTTAAATGACTCATTAAGCGCACTGTCGTACGACTCGACTTCAAAAAAAATCTAAAAAAAGCAGGTTAAAGAATAGGAGAACGCACTCCGAGTGGCATAGCCTTGAAGATAACGTCGTAGTCGTCGGTGAATTGGACCTTCCCTCCAAGAATATTGAAATGTTATTTATGTGTATGATGTTTTATTGTCATTGTTTTTAATAATGAAGATTGAAATAAAAAACTTTATTTTACAATATATTGTTTATTTATTTTACATTTTAAATAAAAAATATAGTCATACAATATGTTATTTAAACAATATTAGCTTTATCTATCCAAGAGTTGAAGTGGTTGGGAAATCCTAGCCATTTGACAAATAATTGTTCGATGTGATTTTTCTTGCGTTGTCTAAGGACCTTTTCTACTAGATAAACGTCAGGACTGCTTGTTTTTTGTAGTTCTGATTCGTAAAAACACCCTCTTATAGGCTGACCTTCTAACGATTCCAACAAGTAAGTAGGTGGATTTGTAACGTTAACTTTTACAACTTTAAACAATTCGGTTGACCAAGAGGGCGTATATCCTTTCTCGAATAAGCTTTTGTACTTGCTAATACGCACAATGTCACCCATGGAAAACTTAAATTTTTTAGGTACAATTTTTAAATAATCATATGCTTTAATATGTGTTTTTTCTTGCACGTCTGCAGGCTTCATTCCAATGGTGCGATGTTTCGAATGGTTATAGGTTTTTGTTACTGCCGATAATATATGTATCCATTTGTAAGATCCTCTTGTCGAGAATTGTTTATATAAATTATTTTTTAAAGTCCTTATGACTCGCTCAACAATTGCAGCTTTCTTTGTGCTGTAAGTGGAATAATGATTTATATTATATTTTTTCATCAGGGCTTGAAAGTTTGTATTATAGAACTCCTTTCCTTGATCACTTTGCAGATTTGTTGGTGTATATGATGCCTCTTCAATGATGCTTTTCATCGCATTAGTAACTTCTATACCAGTCTTGTTTTTTATGGCTTTGGTATAGACAAATTTCGAGTAACAATTTATACAGACCAAAATATAACGATAACCATCGTTTTCATCAGCATACTGTTGCATTTCAGCCAAATCAATTTGCCACAAATCTCTGTATCCTTTTATTATCGTGCGCCGTCTTACAAAAATTTTTCTAGCCGTTCTATGTAGTTCATTAACAATCTTGATTTTTTCTAGACTGGGCTCCATATTATTAGTAATACTAAAGGTTTCAGATCGAAGGAAGAACTGAATAATATCATTAAATATTGAGCTTAATATATTATATCTTCTTCTCGTAAATCCTCTATGATTGACATAATTTCATTTTCGTGTCCAGTGTGACCGGCCATTTTGGAACTCCACAACAAACGTAAACGATCCACCAACTCTTTAGCTTTGTTCCAGTAGACATATTGAAATTTTTTCGAAGATAATTTCTTTTTTGTGGGTAACTGTAGTTTTTCCGAGAGATTTTTTCTTGTAATAGTACCACCTAATTTTGTGCCCATTATCAGAGGTTTAATAATTCGTAAATATTTGTTCCATCTGGTCTCCCGTAAACCATCACTTTTTTTAAAATTGTTGTAGACAGCATTCGTTGATTCCAAAATTTCCTTGTACGTTGAAAGTACATTATCACTTAATTGTTGTTGTTCCTTGCCTACACTTGGGGGTGTTTTAAGAAATAACAAATCATAAAGTGCCGGTGATCCACCATATTCTGCAATATTTTTCCCTTTTTTGTATAAGAAAATATTTCCATTTCGAAAACGCACCTCTAAATTACCAATAAAATTTTTGTTATGATCTGTTTTTGAACCAAAACGTACACCATATACAGTATCGTATAGAGATGGTTTCGAACGTAATCCTTTCAGGTGTGCGTTTAAAGTATCGGAAGTTGTGGTGTCAGCGGATGCGAGAGATGTATTAGTTGATGTCGAGGGTGTATCAAACACCGATTGGCTAATATCTTCTTTTGAAATGCGATGCTGCTGCTGCTGCTGAATAGGTGTGGAGGTTTGAAAGGAATGTGTAGGTTGGGGAAAACCTGATATTTGAGTCGACTGCACTGATGTACTGAGACTATGTGACTTTGTAGCTGGATAATGTTGTTGCTGTTGTTGTTGCTGCTGCTGCTGCTGCTGACGTTGCTTAACCACATCAGATATAGTTGTCAACGGCTTAGAAATGGGTTCGTAAAACTTTTCCAATTCCACAACATTAAACTCTTTAGCCGCTTTAATTTGTTTAAATTTTTTTCTGACGGCATTGGTAGCCTCCACTAGTTTACGTTTTAAGTCGATCGCGTTATTCATGATGTTAACAAAGGACGTTTCAACAATCAAATGAGCGTTTTCTCTTATTATTACAGTAATATATAGCTATCAAATCCTTTGCGGTATCTTCCCGATTTCACATCACTGTCTTTATCAATTACTAAAAATCCATACTTATTATCCCAACATTTTGAGCACATTTCTTGAAATTGAGTAAAAGTTAGATCCGGTGAAACGTGGTCGGAAAATATGTGTTTCATATTCAACTCATCTTGTTTAAACATAATAATAAAATTGGCGTTGTCTCGCACAAGCTGTTTAGGCACTCGCGAATATGTTTGCGCTAGGTAAAAGGAGTCGATATTTTTATGACGTCCCATGCTAAAGTACAATCTTATAACATCTTGTTTTTCACATATAACATCATCAAAGATAAATATAGAGTTTGGTTTTGCATCGGACGGTTCCACAATATTACTGGAATCACTAAAGGCATAGTAGCCTAAACCTTTGATGGGCGCTAAAATTTTCCTTAAATACTCATATTTCGGTTCATACAGAGATTTCGAGTAAATATAGACATTTTCGAAACGTAGCCCAAGGGGGTGTGTAAGCAGCGAAATCATGACATTAGTTTTTCCACAATTGGATGGACCAATTAACAGGCCGCGAATAGAGGAAGGAAGTAAAGGACCGTGTCTCTTCATTATCTTCTTTTCAAATCCAAGTCCGACTTTTTCATCGAGATTGTCAATAGGAAGTTTTTGTTTAAGATCGATAACGCGCATCTTAGGAAAATTTGATATTTTATAGGCAATTTTTCACAAAAACTGTCATTCAGATGCCGAGCGTCAAACGAAGTGGACGGTCTCACGTTTCCAACAAAACTGGATACGGTATTGTGAATTCGTTAATAAATAAATTACCATTCGAGGTACACATTCCTGGTTATCAATATTGCGGACCCGGAACAAAAGTAATAAAACGTGTAACAAGAGGTGATCCAGGCATTAATCCTTTGGATGCCGCATGCAAAAAACACGATTTAGCCTATTTACATAATAAAGACAACATAAGTGCGAGACATCGAGCGGATTACGAGCTCGAACAAAGTGCTTGGAATAGAGTAAAATCGAAAGATTCCAGTTTAGGTGAAAAAACAGCAGCTTGGTTAGTTACAAACATTATGAAAGGAAAACAACGTTTTGGTATGGGTGTACCATCATCATTATCAACAAAAAAAACATCTAGTAAAGGCACGCGTCATACAAAAAGGAAAGGTGTTAATAAAAATCGACATGTTCGGAAAGCCAGTTTCGGAACAGCTATTCGACAAGCAGTTCGAAGGGAATTATTAAAAGCCGGAAGTAAAAATGTGTTGGAAAAAAATGTCATGAATGCATCTAAAATAGCTCTGTCGGCAGCACGTAGATCGGTAAAAGCGGCAGGTGGCAAAAGGAAGGTTCGTACACCGAGAATAATACCGATTCCAAAAACTGGTGGAATATTACCATTAATACCAATTTTTGCCGGGTTATCAGCTTTGGGTTCATTAGCCGGTGGGGCAGCGGGAATTGTGCGCGCCATAAAAGCAGTAAAAAAAAGCAGCGAAGATAAAACCGGTGCCGGCCTGTATTTAAAATCGAAAGGAAATGGTTTGTTTCTAAAGCCATATCGTAAAGGTATGGGATTATTTTTAAATCGTAGATCAAAAAACTAATTGAATCCCTACCTCGAAGACCACTATCTAACATCGATATAGAAAAATATGCCAAAAAGAAAAGAATAGGACACTTTCGAGGCGTTTATATGAGGGATTTATTACCTAGACAAGGTCCTCGACGTTACGAAGCAGCAATAGTGAATTTGGATAGTACGCGTGGTGCAGGGACTCATTGGGTAGCTTATAGAAAAAATAATTCTAAAGTAACATATTATGACAGCTTCGGCGATTTACCCCCACCGATCGAATTGGTACGATATCTACAAACGGGATCGGAACCATCAAAAATTATTTACTATACATACGATCGTCAGCAGGATTTTGGAACAGTCTGGTGTGGACATTTGTGCTTAAAGTTTCTTGTCGAATCATCAGCGTAAAAGATGTCATCATCATCATCGTCACCATTAACACCGCAAATGGATCGCAATAACTATACTAAAATGTTGCAATCACTGAAAGCATTTCATCTAGCCGGTGGATTAAGGAAAATGACCGTGAAACAGTTAGAAAACATGCCCAAGGAAGTGATGATTGCATTAGCCCCAAATGAAATTCCATTCGTTTGGGAAAAGTTGCCCGAGCACCTTAAAAGCGATATCGATATATTAAAATATCAGTGCGGTTGCAAACATTATTTCAGCAGCAGCAGCAATTTAAACGAGGTTACGTCTGATGAGGATCTTACAGCTAGAAAAATATTTTGTTGTTATTGCAAAATCAGCGATGTGCGCATAAAAGCAGAAAATAGCATAAAAACATCACTATCTAATGCAGTGAGAAAAGGTGTGAAGATGAATCTTTTTAAATGTTGCCGCTAAGAATAAAACCGAGATGTGTGATGTTTTAATGGTTAGTCATGTCTTATACGTTCACACTAACAGGACACTCGAGCGTCTTAAGCGCCGATTTTTATCCACCAGTCGAATTAAATAGAGAAAACAAATATGGTCTGGCATTGCTGGGATTTTACACATACAATTCAATTTTTAATGTGGACGAAAGCAACAATAAGTTTGCCTACATGAAGGAGGGTTACACCACCGAGTCGATACAATTGCAGATTCCACCTGGGGCCTATGAAATAGATGAGATAGGTAAAGCTATGTTGGAGGCTTTGAGGATTTCAACTGAAGAAAAGAACGATGGAATCTTTTACTTGGTCGCTAATAATAATACGCTGAAATGTGAACTGAAATCCCAATATACTATAGATTTCCGGGGAGAGGCGAGTATCGGTAAAATGTTAGGATTTAATCATACAGTGTTAAAAAGAGACAAAAAGCACGAATCAACCGAGATGGTGGAAATAATGAAAGTACGCATCATACGCGTAGATTGTAATATAATTTCCGGAGCATATATGAATTCGGTGGAAGGTCATACCTTGTTCGAATTCGATATCGACGTGGAGCCCGGTTACAAAATCAGTAAAGAACCACAAAATAATATTTATATGCCGTTAATGCCGGCAGGACGTCAGTTTATCGACAACATTACTCTTCGCATCTTGGACGATAGCGGTGATCTAATAAATTTTCAAGGCGAGAAAATAATCGTGAAATTGGAACTGAAGAAACTTTCATAAAAATGGGTTTTTGCTTCAATCGTCAATTGTGTGTGCTGTCGACTAAGATGGGGGAACCGCCGAAACATAATAAAAGTAAAAGAAGAGTTAACGTCAAGGTTAGTCGTCGTCCAGACGTTAGATCACAAACATCTCAACAGTTATCTGCCGAAGACTATAAATTTTTAAAATCAATCGGTCTTAAAGTGCGAAAATGATTTCCACCACCAGCGATAAAATAGAGGTTTTCTCCGAGCCCATCTTGGACAATTCCATTATTAGTCTAGAAGAGCATACGTATAAACCATACGGATCTCCATCATTCAACAATTCGGATGAAGTCCGTATCCCCATTAATTTTCAAGATATTATACTGGATATCGCCGAAAGTTACATATATATCGAAGGAAAATTTAAACCCATAGACGCAACGAAAAGATGTTTTTTATCAAATAATGCCCTCGCATTTTTGTTCGATGAAATTCGCTACGAGATGGGAGGTGAGCAGGTCGCCGTGGTTCGTAAACCTGGAGTTACGACGACATTAAAAACCATGGTTTCATTCGGAAGTTTGCAACAAAGATCTCTCATGACGTGCGGATGGGGTCTCGACGAAGCAAACCAAGATATCGTAGACACGGCAAGTAACGTATTCTCCGGGAAATTACCCTTAAAATATCTTATGGGATTCGCCAAAGATTACGCAAAAGGTGTTTTCAACGTAAAACAAGAGCTTATTATGATTATAGCTCGCACTTTTACCAATTGTTACGTCGGCGAAGTAGAGGCAGAAATTAGTATCGACAAAATCGAATGGAAAATTCGTCACATCATTCCAGACGACAAGCAAAAATTGAAAATACTGTCTCGCATTAATAAAGGAGGAAACAATGCCAGTATTCAAATGGCATATCGTAAATGGGATCTGTACGAATTACCAGCTTTAAGGCAAACATCTTCCGACGTGTGGGCCTTGAGAACGAGTACAAGTCTGGAAAGACCGCGCTATATAATCGTCGGGTTTCAAGACAGCAATAATTGCGACAAGAAAGAAAAAAACGCAACCCAGTTTACCCACGCCGACGTATGCGACATTAGACTGTATCTGAATTCAACCGTTTATCCATACGAAAGATGGAATTTAGATTTCGCCAAGAAACTGTACGCAGCAGCCTATTACAATTACGAAAACTTCCAAAGCAGCTACTACGGGCGCGAAATAAACGATCCGATGATAACGTTCGCGGAATATATGAAAAACCCCGTTTTTATTATCAATTGCAGTCATCAACCAGAGGCGATTAACTCATCGACAGTGGATGTAAAATTGGAGTTCCAAACGAGAAAGAATAAATTCCCCAAAGACACTAAAGTGTACGCATTAGTTATTCACGACTCATTTTTTAGTTATAATGTATTAAACGGTTCGGTGACCAATAAATCTATATTTTAATGTATCTATTATATGTAACACAAAATAATGTTCTTGAATCAATAAATTTGTAATGAGTGAAGTAGTAGTTTTATATTTATTTGAAACCCAACCAAAAAAAAAAAAAAAAGCTGGCGGAAAAGCCCGCTCTTTAAGAAAAGAGTACGGGAATTTAGAAAATGGTGGTTTATTAAGTGGAAAAAAGAGCTTAAATAACACAAGAAAAAATTTTTAAGGCAAAATATGAAAACAACGATTTAGAAAATTTGTAGGAAAGTAACGGTTAGGAATAGGGAAAAAAGTTATAAGAAAAAATTATAGAGGAAATCGAGTACTATAAGCAAGCATTTTTCTCGATAGTAAAAACGTAAAAAAAATTGAAAAATGGTGAATGCGCGCCAAAGTTGAAGTTTTGGAGCAAAATGATATTAGGAAATTAGAAAGAGAATTTTTTTCTACATACGGTAGTACTTTTCAAAATTCGAAAAGATGAAATTTTAAGAAAAGGGTTATAGTAAGTTAGTAATTTGGATTTTTTAAAGCGCTGTAGCTCGGGAACCATTCAAGATATAAAAAAAAAAATAAAAACACTTCGATAGCCCAAAATTTTGAGGAGAATGCGATGGTGTAAAAAAAATTATATTTTTTTTTTTTTTTGAAAATGCTGAATACGCGCTAAAGTTGAAGATTTAGAGAAAAACGGTATTGGGAAATTAAAGAGAGAATTTTTTTCTACATATTGTAGTATTTTTGAAAATTCGAAGAAATGAAATTTGAAAAAAAGGGTTATAGAAAGTTAGTAATTTGAATTCTTTAAAGCGCTGTAGCTCGGGAACCGTTCAAGATAGAGAAAAAATAAAAGCACTTTTATTACCTAGAATTTTGAGTAGAATACAATGGTGAAAAAAAAATTTGGAAAATCTTAAAAATGACAAAAAATTTAGACGAAAAAATTGAAATTCTTGAGTTAGGAGGCTAGGGCCGCCGAACGGGAGTATGTGGAAGTTGTAGGGGAGGTTTTTTTTTTTTCTAAGTCCTCCACCTTACCCCCTCCAACTTTTTGAATGTATATAGAGGCCGGTATTAGAATTATTTCATCATTACACATTCGATCGGCAAGATGGAAGATATACCAAAAAGGATCATTGGCATTGTCAGGCCATTCGTGCCCGGCAAAATATGCAAGTGTGAGGAGTGCGGGGGTACCGCACCAGGAGCGGCACCTTCGGCACCGCCTGCAACGCCGACACCACCAGCGACGACGACGGTGCCGCCAATGAGAAGACCAAGGGCTGCACCTAGGTCGGTGTTAATATCGTTGGGTATTACTCCACGGTAGGCACCCCACCCTCCCCCCAGGCCCTTTTAGGGCCACAAAAACGGTCCTTTTCTGGACCACATTATATTTTGATCGTAGTTTAGTAATCGTCACTTATGGGGCGAGATATTCGTTTAACGACGATTTGTCTCGTAGCTTAAGTGCCAAGTTATATGCTTGAGAGCCTATGAAAATGTTAACAGTTCAAACAAGGTTTCTATTATTTTTTTTTGTAATGTATTCTTCACAAAATATTAAGAATAAGTCTTATTGTCTAAACAAATCTAATTCCTTATTTAAAGTTTTTGAAAAAATCAATAATTCTATAAGCTCTCACCAATACATAACATTTAGAATCCGTTGGTGGGGTGGGGGTAGTTCTATATATATGAGACTGGGCCAGTTACACAGTCATATATTCATCAACCCTCATACGATGAACATGGAGGAAGAAAGACCCGCCAGCCGAGGCTCATCCATCTTTAGTGATGACATCGTAGCCGACAACGTTGGAGACCTGCAAGTCTTCGACGACGACGACGAGGTGGATTTTGAAATTGACGTCCTACGTTGGGACGACTTGGATGAGCCGATTCCGCTAGTATATGACCATGATCCGGGTCTAGTGGAATTAGACGATGCGGGCGATTGGGTCTTACAAAGACTCGAAACTCCGTCGCCGCAGCCAGAGCCGGACTCGACGGAAGATGCGGTGCTGAAAATTCCAGCATCACCAACACCCGACGACCCACAAGGCCCCTGCGATTCGTCAAGCTGGTGGTCGACCAGCGAGGATGGGGCACCATAAGCCCCACACTCTCCCTGGCCCTTTTTAAGGGCACACAACAACGGTCCTTTTCAGGACCACAAAATACTTTGATCGTAGTTTTAGTACATATTAGTACTTTGTTACTAATATTGTATGTATAGAATATACAATATTAGATACAAAGTATTAAAACTTTAAGTGCTGGTGGAACCCAGCTAAATCGTTCGTTCGTATTTGAGACCACAAACAACTTTTGGTCTCAATACGTAATACGACATTTGTTTTCACGCCCCACCATTAATTTGTCTCTATATATACGACCACCAATACTTATTACAATCATTTTAGTTCAACATGTCTGCGACTCAACAACAACAACAACAACAACAACCCATCCAATGCCCTGTGGTAGATTCTACCACAGAGAATTGTTTGGAGTGGGAGCCGAACGATCCTAGATGGGATGAACTTTGGCGGTTCATCATCGAATATACAGAGGATAGCACCACCACCCCCGCTGATGATGACGGGCCGTGCGACTCCACAACTCAACAAAAGAGTCGCATGTTTTACAACCAAACGGTCCTTTTCAGGACCACAAAATAATTTGATCGTAGTTTTAGTTGGTTATAATACTTTGTAACCAATATTTTATGTTTTTTTCATAAAAACATACAATATTGAGATACAAAGTATTAGAAGTTCTGGCGACAGAACCTTAACTTCATAAACCGAACCACGTTTTAGCATACTTGTAAATATTATCAGAAAATATTTACAACTATTGCTATTGCGTAGTTTTAGTGGATTATTCACTCTTTTTTTTTATTACCTAATATTATGTGGGACAGGGCCTATATGAAATAACACACAAAAATAAATTTTCAAGTCATTTTTATTCTCATTATAAAATATAAAAAATTTGATCAAACACTTTTTTATTAACTACAATATATATATATATATATATATATATATATATATATATATATATATATATATATATATTTACAAACTTAATACTATAAATTAAAAGCTAATATCTACAACTACCTAACACCTACTACATAATTTATTAAAGTCCTCTAATTGTCTTTTTAACCGCGCAGATTTCACCTTTTTTTATCTCTAATTGTTTTTCAAGTTCTATAATGTCACTGTCACACTCGTCCACTTCTTTCACTAAGCGTTTTTTCATTTCGTAAATGTTTGTCAATTTGGTCTTCTGAGAGTTGGTGAAGTCTTCGACCCACTCCGGTTGTGATGGCTCCGAATATATTAACGAAGAAGACGCGGTTTTATTTGGTGAAGACGATGACGATGACGACGACGACGACGACGAAGCAGCGGAAACTTCATCGCCTTCAAAACAACGCTTAAACCGCTTCTTCATGGGTTTCCGGCACCCCAATATCGGCGACAGTGGCGCTGGCGCTGGGGAAGACTTCACCTCCGACACTATTTCATTCTCTACGCTGGCCGGTGTTGGTGGCGTTGGTGGTGTTGGTCCATCGGGGCCTTCTATGACTTCCACTTCTACTGACAATGGCTTTTTGGTGCTGTTTTTAGGAAGTCGGGTAATGGAACAGGGGTGGAGGGACGCTTAAAGTTAAACTTTTTCTTCTTCCCTTGTCCCACACCTTTAATCGCCGAATAAAATGTTTTTTTATCGGCGATTTCCGACTTCCGCATAGTCAAGAGCTTTTTCAGTTTCGAAGCTTTCGGAGAAGATTCACTAGGCCGCGATGCTTTTCGCACAACCACATCACTAATCACATTTATCTTTGGCTCCTTCTCCTCCGTCCAGCATTCCAGGAATTGCGCTGCCGACTGAACTAACTCTTCGTCGCGACCATCGTTGAGGGCTCGGTCTTCGGCATCTTCATGCTCCACGCCATTCCAGTTCTCGAACACCCCCAGACTTAACACTTCCAAACCACTCATGTTATCCAGCATGCCTTGCTGTGAACCGCAGCTCACGTCAAGAGCATCTAAAAGAGACCGTACACTAGACATTTTCGATATTCAAACTCACACAATTAACTTTTTCTTAGCACTGTACTGTTTGCTGTTCTGACGAACTGTGAAGAGCTCGAGCCAGCAAGTCTGCTTTTATGCCCATTTCCCCCACTACACCGCCTTTATTCCTTTTGTTCGATGCATTAAGTATAATATTTAAACTTGTCAGATGCAAGGCCAAGGCCAAGGCCGACGTAACCGGCAATACCAGGGTCGTTTTCAGGGCTGTAATTTTCATGGATTTTTTTTTTGTCCCTGTCAAGGTTATTTTAAAGAAGCATATAAATATAGTACTAAACTTGTTAGATGCGAGGCCAAGGCCAAGGTCAAAGTACCCGTCAATGTCAGGGTCGTTTTCGAGGTTGTAATTTTCAAGGATTTTTTTTGGTCCTGTCAAGGTTATTTTAAAAAGTAATACATAATTAGAGTACCGCGATTGAAAAGTACAACATATTCAAACATCATGTTGCCAACCGATGAACAACCTAGTGAAGCAGCCAAAACATACAGTCATATACCAAAAGCTTTTTATTTAAGTTGTCATCATTGTAAAAGACTAGGTATCTGCTGGCGAAATGATCTTACGTACGACTTCAACTACATTGACCTTTTCAGGGTTAAATGTGTACAATGCGGCTTTTGTGGACTAGTTTACTACCAGTTCAAGGACATTAATGAACGTGCCATCCAGAGAAGAAATTGGGTCATAGAAGAAGCTTACCTGTACAGAAGAAATTAACATGTATTTTATTTCTTAATTTTTAATTTTTTTGTTTGTTATTTTTTTTATTTTTTTTAATAATAAAAAGTAAACTCAATCTTTTGTTATATTTTAATTTTTTTTTCAATAAAACAATAGTAAAATGAATCTGTATGTGTATTTATTAAACATCACCTAAAATACGTTTTGCAATCCATATTTTTCTGCAGAGTCCGTTTATTAATGAAATAGAACCATATATTAGGGTGAAATCTAATGGTTTCAAATCAGTCTCACATAACAATGTCAGAAGTAAACACTATTGATAAGTTCGGTCGCAAAAGAAAATTTAAGGATTTTAACTTTATGCGAGGTCCTTCAGGAATAGGTTTTAAACTTACACCTAATGGAGATTACGACATGGGAAGCAAAAGATTGTGCTATTTAGCAGAACCTCTTGAAGGAGACGATGCGACCACACGAAATTATGTTGATAATAACCTTGCTCAGTGTGTGCAAGATACGCAGAAAGCTTTACATGACTCAACAATTGTTATTAAAGATATATTCAGAAACCAACTTGAAGGTTACGTACGCAAGAAATTAATTGAAACTGGTCAAGAACTTAGAGGATACATTGATGATACTGTTATTGCAATATATGAACTTAGGCAAGACGAACTGCGTGATGAACTTAACTCTAGAATGTTGAAAATTGAAAAGACTATGGAGGATCTTGTCAGCAAACCTGTTTCACATTAAACATTTACTCGTAGACCTGTGCGTTTAATTTACTATTAGACAAATTTTTCAACAATAACTTTTACAGTTTGTTATTTGTCGACACTTCATTATATTTATAATTTTAAAATAAAGGTTCAATAAAAAAGCAATCAAGTAATGAATACATGTTTTTTATTTAAAAAAAAAAAAAAAAAAAAAAAAAAATTACAATACTATCGTTACATATTAATGTTGTATGTTTAATAGAAATAATAAAAACAATACAAATAATGAAATATGGATTTTCCAGATTACGTGCTGTCCTGACTTAGAAATGATTCCAACACGGTGACTAAATTTGCTAAGTTTTCTTCCGGGTCTGTTTTGTAAAAATCTATGTCTGCATGCCCCCAAGGTAGAGTTTTGGTTGAACTGGGAATTACATAACGTTTATCATCGCTATGTGACAATGCTACTTTATTTATTATGTTGGTATAAATGTTATGTAATTCACTTCTAAATGTCTTCATCTTTCTTAATATCAATCCACCCAGTTCAACAATTCTTTGGTAGTCTTCCTGATGAAGGTCTTTCTCGATAACACATTTTTTGATACCTTTGGCTTTTTTTAATTCATTATTAATGGACTTTACATAATAAGCCTTCGCGCCGGTACCATAAAAACTTATTATCGGATCACCAGGAAACTCATCTTTCATTCTACCAACTACAGAATTACTTTTAATTATGTTGAAATTATTAATTTCGGGGTAATTTGATGTATCGAATTTTTCGGGGTTTTCTGATATAGTTTGATAAAAGTTTTCCGTATACACTTTTAATATAAGCGAGTCAGTATCGGTGTAAAGTAACGAAGCATCATCGCCAAACTTGGATTTAATAAAATTATAATAAAAATCGTATATTACAGTCTTTGATATATCTAATATGGAAAAACCGATATAAATTGGTTTATTGTACAATATTTTAACTTTATTCATATGTATAGCAACAAAGTTCTCGGTAAATATCGAGCTACTATTGAAATTGGGGCGGGATATTAGTGCTCTAGCTCCATTTCTGCCTACACTGTTCTCCCAATGTGTTACTAATTTTATATCCTTTCGATTTTCCACATTTTCCATAGTTTTACCAAATATCGCGTTATTTTTTAATTTAAAAGTGTCCTTCGCAAATTTTGTGGTGGCCTTGTTACGTAAATTGGTATTAAAATCAATATACGATTTTAGCCATTTTGATTGCTTAAACTGTAATACTTGATGGGTTTGCATTACCACTAAGCCGTTGGCGATGGCTTGTTTTAAAGTTCTATAGTGTACAATGTATTTTTTTTATCTTGTAAATTAGGAATTAATTTCGGTAATTTAGCGTTTTCTGTTGGCGGTATGATATTTTCTACTAGAAATGGAAGATCAGAATGTGCATCATGCAACTCAGTCGGATAATGCACATCCACTTCCAAAACGTAGCCATGTAAACTATCATCACCAACAGCCATAATATTTAAATCCAGAATTTCGCGCTCGCTTAACCATCGAAAACCACCATATGGTAATGCTTGTGACATACTATGACCATATAGATTTGTAGCATCAAGGTATGTTATAAATGAAGAAGGTTTTGTTGGGTCATAGTCTGGTAAAAAAATATTATTAGCGATGTGCTTCCTTTCTGTACACTGGCTTATGCCGCCGCGTATACCTTTCTTAAAAAAATGTATCATGTCTATATCAGTTAAGAGCTCTAACTCTACCTTAGTCATACGTAGCATACAATCAAATGATAAACTTGGAAGAGTATAGTAATGTGCTGGATCAAGTTTATCGAATTTTAAACAATTATTCCGAAATTGCTCAAAAACATCACACAATAGCAACACATCTGATTTTAAATACACGTCCGAATAGTCCCCCAAAGTTTTACACCCAAACAAGCGCCATACTTCTTTTGCTCTTCTATAGCTTTCATCGCTAATATGTTCTTCCCGTAAATTATCATAAAATTCATCTTTACTTGGAAGACATGTATTTTCCATTTTTTCTATAGAGTCAATAAAGCTATAGGGAAAAACACCCTTTTGACGCATCAAATTAAATTGGTTGATATTTGAAAAATGTTTCCGCGTTTCAATAAAATCGTCGTCGTTTAAACCGCTGCCTAAATTTTCCAAAGACGTTGACAGAAATTTAAAACTATCAATAAATCGCAACTTTAAATATTTCCTCTTGACTTTTCCACATTTACTATCAAAATAATCGTGCACATAAATGCTTTTGGTAAATGATATGTACTTTTCCTTACTTTGAGCCAAAACACCAATTTTATCCCCATATTTACATAACTCTTTTATAAATAAATGGCTGTCGTAGCCGCTTAAGTTATGAAATATGATAGGGATAAAAGAGGGTAATTTATAATTTAAATTACAAACGGAATGTGCAGCACCAAATCTTTTTGCACCAGTTATGTGACAGTGGTCTCGTACTTTAATCTCACCCTCTTCAAAAGGGCCTTCACATATACCACATATTTTAGCATCATTAAACTCCCTTTTTTCTTCAGGCGTTAACGGTTTCATAGGCTTAATGTCTTTTAAATATGTGTTGTATAGAGCCCTTAAATCACACTCGATACGATCCACAAAGACTTGAGCTGCATTATTCCCCCGAAATAGCTCAAATTTCGAAAGTGAGTCGTCAAAAGAGCATTTAATTAAATAAGCAAAAGAATATGGTTCATGTTTAAAACTTTTTACAGTGTAAGAATTTTGTGGGTTTGGTTGTACCGTTTCAACGGGTTTTAAAACAGATTCGAAATCTGCATAAACCACGAATGGAACGCGCATTTGCTTTTCTATACCCTCGAATTTTAAAATATTTTCCGGCACACTCTTTCCAAATTTATCGATTTTTAAATCCACTGAGGGTGTTTGCGTGAAAATGTGGTTACAATCGTAGCTTTGATGTAAAGTTAAAGCTGACGGTGTACTAAAATAAATGAGGCAACCATCACAGAAATATATTTTATGTTGTTGACAACTAATTTGACTTGAAACTAAACGTGATAAATCCCGAATCCAACAATAATGACTCTTTGAACAAGTCGTATCACAAAAATGTTCACCGCCATCTTTACTACTACAGTCTTTTGTAATTAACAATAAATTTACATGCCTATCCAACTTTTTTGACGCATACCTCAGTGGACCAATAACTTCATGTATTACTTCATTATTTTCATATTTAGATTCCAGACCGTATACGTTAATTGATATGTTGTTCATTTCCTCAAATTTTTTAATGTCACGTAATTTTACTGGAAAATCCATACCTGTTACATTTAACACTCTAGAAAAATGGGGGTAGGATGTCTTCTGTGAAGGCTCTGCTGTTGGAGGAAACAATGCTGATGTTACAGCCCACGCAAAGCAAAATTCGTCCTGGTTAATCACATTGACGACAGCTCCTTTCTTTTCAATAGAACACGGCAACTTGATGTATGATGAGCCACCCATAGGCATATACTTGTTGATACCAACTTCCAAGTATAAAATTCGCACAAGAGCCCATCCTATAACAAGAAAAATAATATATAAAAATCAGTTTAATATATCGGGTTTTGATTTTTCCATACCTGAATCTTTCTCCTGGAACTCTGTCGCCTGCGTTTTTATTAATTCGGTGAAAGAATGGTAAACGGCATCCAAATCACTTTCTACACTAATTATTTGATTAGCAGTGTTGAAGGATTTTTCACTGAATATTTCTTGTGATGGAAGCATGTACTCGCCAACAGCTGTCATGTTAACTTTTAAAGCATGATGCACACGCAATAAATTATTAACAAGTTCCACCACCTTGGATTTAATGTCTGCAAAGAACATTACGTAATCGGAATGCTCCATATCACTGCTAACCCGATAGGTTGCAATTCTCCTTTTGAAGGCACATTCAACGAGTTGCACACCATGACATACCGGCAAACATGAATTATTTTTATGTTGTTGTGTTCGTTTATGCACCGACATATGATTTATTGGAACATCTACATTACATGTAGCGCAATAAATTAGCGGAATCGTCGATGTATACTCTTCAATTCGGAGCCGTTTTCCTCCAGGCACTTCATTAAATCTCGCCGCACACGATTCTCTTTGATGACGTCTCATATTATAAATATTAGTAAACTTAGAACCGCAATTTTCACAAACATATGCCATGATTTGTCAAATATTAACACATGTACTACCTATACAAGTCAGAGCCAACTGATGAATGAAACTGCTCCATACCTTATATAAAACCATTCAAGGTCACCCCCAACCACGTAACATATCTTCAAGGTCACACACCCAAGGTGACCTTCAACAAAGTCAAGGTCGTCTCGACCAAGGTCAAGGTCAAGGTCACACACACAACCTTGAACACAAGGCCACGGCCAAAGCACACGTGCATTTTCAAGGTCAATGACAAGGACATGTGGGCGGGGCCAAAGAGGGGTGAAGCAAGGTAAAGGTCAAGGTCGAGGAGTGGGGGGATCGAGCGAATCGGGTTATGTTCACTACTGACATTGCCTTACTGTTTATAGCATTATTCTCACTAATTGTGCAAAAACCTTTAAATTCTATTTCTTCCAAATGTTCTATTCTAATTAACGGATGATCCCATAGTATTGTCACCCTGTTAATCTAAATATGGCTCAACATGAATTCCGTTAAAAGTAAAAAAATTCCTTTCATCAATATCGGGATACATCAAAACTGTATTATTATTGTGCAAAAACCTTTAAATTCTATTTCTTCCAAATGTTCTATTCTAATTAACGGCTGATCCCACAGTATTGTCACCCTGTTAATCTAAATATGGCTCAACATGAATTCCGTTAAAAGTAAAAAAAATTCCTTTCATCAATATCGGGATACATCAAAACTGTATTACAAATGCATTTCTGTCTTAAGGTGAGGCAATATAGGAAGACCATGGTCTCGTAAACATCTGTATGCCCAAGGCCTTATAGTAAAAAAACACTGAACAAAGAATCGTAGTATTAGATGAGTATCTATATCTGACCGGTTTCGAGGTCTAGATAGCGGACACTAAATATGGGAAAAATATCCACCTTTAAATTTAATTTTTTAAAGTTTGATCATTAATTTTTAAGGTGACTATACACTAAATATACAGCCAGTGTTCATTGACTTTGAGATATGTTATCGCATATTTAATGCTCCAAAATTAATATGAGTTCAAAAAATTCTGAAACTACCAGAAAGGGTGGACATTTTTCCCATAGGTAGTGTTCGCCATCTAGACTGGTTTCGAACTCATTGGATTCCGTAAGTACAGGGCAGACATGTACCTCACCGTAGGAAAATTGTCTTCTTTAAGCAACTTATATCATACTAAACAAAAAGTTCAATACAAGTTGCGCCATCTCCCGAAATCTCATGCAATATATATTGAATAATAATGTAAATTCCTTTAGTATTAGGGTATATGTGAATTAATTTTAATGTACAGAAGTTGAAATATCTTTTCAGTTACTTTATTAAAATTTATGATACCATTTAATTAAATTTTATGTACAACTAACTGATATTTCAAGGAATTTGCTTTAAATTCAAAGTAAATCTAAATTATTCACAATTTTTGGAACAAAATCATTAAATTTAATGTAGAATGAACATTAAATTTAAGGTTATTTTTATCAGTGTACTCAGTGGACCATACTTTCAAACAATATTTAAATCCTCAAAACAACAAGTGAATTTTTACATTTTTTGGAAATTTTCTTAACTACAAATAATTCAATGAATTCATGCACAACCTTGTTTTGAGGAATTTTATAAGGCCTACAAGTTGTTTCGTTCAAGGTCAATTATTTTTTCACCTTTAATTGTTAAGCAAAAAATTTAGTTCAACCAAATCCTCGCTTGAAACATATCCGTTTTGTTTATATACCGTCATACTGTCTGAAACATGTATTTACTGGGCATTTCTTTACTAATTTCCCTAGCTTAATAGGGGAAGATCCCAAAACCTCCAGACCTACCTCTTTTATTAAAGCTAGGATGTTTCCAATAAACTTATAATTACTTGGATGACCATTTTATGCCCTTTTGTGAGAAGCTAGATCAATCCGAAGGGTCTAACTCCCCCTAGATCAGGCGCGGATCCAGGGGGGGCGGTGGGGCGATTCCCCCTCCCCAAGAGCTTTGAGTTCAGGAAAATAGACCCAATTTTGCCTCTAATACTAGAGTTTACTCAAGAACTAGAGAGAGTAATAAATAATTTTTTACCCTTTCTTTTCTTCGCAAACTACCTGTGTTCTTTAGTCGGGTGTCTTTGGCAAAATCTACTTACAAAATACCCGTTGTCAAAAATACAAGAAGTTAATTTTTTTTTGGGGCTATCAGTTATTTTATTAATAATTAAAAACATTTTTAGGATATTTGACGTTTCAGTTTATTTATTTCTTAAACCATCTGCAGAATTAAAATTAAACACTAAAAAGAGATTCAAATGTAATTAATTTTTATATGTTACAGAAAATTTAAATAATAAATTGTGTTTACGCTGGTAAACATTACGTATCTAATTCGTAATCAAAGTCACTAGAGCTATCTTCTCTCAAATTAATTATAATTGGTTCCTCTATCTCACCAATCATGAGATCGAGTTTCCACATTTTCTTTATTCCAAAAAATCTTTCAAAAGTTCAGTTAAATTACTAATTTTGTAAGTTGTGTTATTTCTAGCAACTCTACCTTTAACTTGCGAAAGATATTTCCTTCTCCAACGGACATTTTCCGGACGATCTATAAGAACAAATTTCCTATCTGGTTTTTCCCAACAAAAATTAAGTTCTCTGAGCAATTTTCAGAGCTCAGTTCTTTTAATTTCGTAGTGGGGCTTGGGAGTACTAACAATTGCAGTCGTTTTTTTCTCCTTCAGTATTCGGTACATTGGAGATTTTCCAACTCCTGTTATGTTGGAACATATCTCAACAGAGCTTTTAACATTATTATCTAGATATTAATATCATCATAAACATTCATCGTAATAAGTTTTTCTTCGAGGAAAAAATGCCCTGGTTTAACGATTTTGAAATAAATATAGATGTGGAAGCCATATCTTTTGGGTATCTCTCTAATCTCAAATAATATATAAAAACAAGCATAAACACGATAAATCACTAAAGACACACTGTAAGAGGTACTTTGTTCACTGAGAGAAATTAAATTAAACTATCAGACATTTTATTGTTGTAATAAATTTTAGAAAAGCTTAGAATATTTAAATATAATTAAATAGAATTATATTTACGGCATTCAGTTATCTGCGGCACTGGAGCAGGTACGTTGGAGGTTTTGGTAACAGTTTTATTACCCTCTCTAGTTCTTGAATGGAGTATAGGGATGTGTATGCTTGCGATCACCCCTCCCCTTCCCAAAAGCTTTGAGTTCAGGAAAATAGAACCGATTCTGCATTTTATATTAGGAATGTGTATGCTGCTGCCCCCCCCTCGTTGACAATTTCTTTTTCTTGCGATAGCTTGCCCCCCAAGAGCTTTGAATTCAGTAAAATAGACCTGATTCTGCATTTTATACTAGGAATGTGTATACTGCTCGCATCCTCTTCCCCGTAGACAATTTGTTTTTTCTTGTGATCGCCCCCCCTCACTCTCCAAAAGCTGCAAATTCAGAAAAATAGACCCGACTCTGCCTTTTACACTAGAAATGGGAATGTTGCTGGTGTCTCCCCCCCCCCTCCGTCCACAATTTGCTTTCGCTTACCATACTGTACTTTTGTGATATCACCGCCCAATCCCCAAAGAGAGAGGCTGAATCCGCCCCTGCCCTAGATACGATAAAAAGTTCACGGTGAGAATAAGCGTGAGTTCGAGTTAGAGCTTTATAAGACAACTTCATGAAGTTTAAGTTTATTTATGTTAATGGAATTTTTTAATAATTATTCAATAATATTTAATACTTAATTATAAAATTAATTTTAACTCAAAAATTTGGGATAAAAAAAATGTAGATGCAAACTCATTTTTTTCTTCTAACGATCAAGGATATATCAAAAATGAAAATATAGAAAATTATTTGTAAAAAAATATTTATTAATTATTATATTATCAACTATTAATTTTCGTTGTCATCGTCAAAGTTACGTAGCATTATCAGATAATCGCAATATAAGTTGCTCAACGGAATTGCTGGAGTAGTTCCCATTTACAAGGTGGGAGATTATCTGCATGAAAGTTTCTCAGACTTTACATGGGAAACTGTATACGTAATGATAAAACGTTGGAGCCAAGTCCCATCCACATCAACTATTTCCTTAAAAATTACTCACATCACAGAAGAATTTTTGTATTACATCTAATACATTTTGTTCCGTGTCTTGATGATGAAGCATAAAACTTTTATAATGATGACAACCAAAATCAATAATCGATAATATAATGATTATTAAATAATATTTTTTTACGAATTTTTTTTTTGTATTTTCATTTTTGTTTATCACTCATAAATTCAATAAAATATCATTTCATTGAATTTACTGCTATTAAAAAATATTAATTGTCATAAATATACACAGTAAAAAAAAACGTCCGTCATTGTTTAAAAAACTGCGTATTAAATTTATATTTAAAATTTTTATCGTTTTCGTGCGTAAATTAAACACAGCTTGGTGTTACTTTTAATATACATTTATGTTACGTTCTTTTACATTTACTTTACGTTAAATTGGAAGCACGATTTTTTATTGTGTACTTTCATTATATTTACATATAAAAATTGAAATTCAGTAAAACATCGAATTTTTTAACCACCTTCTAAAAGAAGGAGGTTCTCAATTCGTCGACTATGTATTTTTTTTAAGTATGTACACCGATTACACCGGAACGGCGGCACCGATTTGAATGAAATATTTTACATTATGTTCAGGAAGTTGCTGCGGTGGTCCCATATATTTTTGGATGAAATTGGCTCAGCAAAATCCAAGATGGCGCAGACAATATGGCGGTCAAAATAATTAATTTTGTCTGATTTTCTCCAAAATTGGTACAGAGGAATTTTCGGGGTCGTAGACAAAGAATCTGAAATTACTTTTGAAAAATTCAATATGGCGGATCCAATATAACCGACAAAAAAATTAAATTTTGTCCGATTTTTTTTCAAAATTTGTGTGGGGAGTTTTCGGGGTCGCACATAACCAATGCAAAATATTTTTTAAAAATTCCATATGGCGGATCTAAATATGGCCAACCAAAATTTATTTTGTCCGATTTTTTTCAAAATTGATAGGGGGGAGTTTTTGGTATAGCACATTACGAATTTGAAATTATTAAAAAAATTAAATATGGCGGATCCAAGATGGCGGATGAAAAATTTTACATCTCTCGATTTTGTCTAAAATCAGTATTAGCCGATTTTTGTTGGTGTTAATTACGAATTTAAAATATTTTTTGAAAAGCTCAATATGGCGGATTCAATATGGCGGCTTAAAAATTTTACGTTTTTCGATTTTCTTCAAACTGATATAGGGAGTTTTTGAGAGTGTAAATTATGAATTTAAAAGTATTTTTTAAGGATTCAATATGGCGGACTAAGAATTTTACATCTTTCGATTTTGTTCAAATATGGGACTGAATTGTTTTTGAGGATGTAAATAGCGAATATAAAATTATTTTAAGAAAATATAATATGTCAGATGCAATATGATAGTCCAGAAATTTACGGATTTTATCCAAAAATGGTACTAAGGGGTTTTGAAGGGTTTAGATTTAGATTAGATTAAGATGTCAAAATTGTTTTTTTGAAATTCAATAGGGCGGATACAATATGGTGGATTCAAAGTTTTACCTTATTCGCATTTTTTCTGATTTGGTATTAGGGGGTTTTCGGAGTCGTATATTACGAATATGAAGTTAATTTTCTAACTATTAGGTTGATAAGATAAGATGAGGGACTTAAAATTTTCCGATTTTGTCTAAAATTGATATTGCGGGGTTCTTGGGGCATATATAAACTCAATATGTAGTATAATATATATCGAGCTAAGAAATTTACGTCTCGAATCCTTTAAATATCGATATTGGAAGGTTTTACGGCTTAAGCAATATAAAATTAATTTGAAATTTAAGATAGTGGATTTACTATGACGAACTAAATATTTGTTTGATACAATTTCATTGGTATTTGGAGAACTCTAAGAATCAAAGAATTTTTGGTGGTTCATTTTAGGGTGATTTACAACTTTGGATAAAATGGGTACTTTTTTTGCCCCCTGGGTTCAAATAATTTATGGATATCATAATGAATTCAAAACTAAAAATCGAAAAATAAAATTTTTATAAAAAAATTGAACCGACTTCTAAAAGTGCGCTAAACAGTGAAAAATAACTATAATTTTTTATATGAAATTGAAATTTCTAAATATAAGTACTAATATATACAAATTATGTTAAGAAATAAAACTATTTTTAATCTGTTTATGCGAATCATAATTTGTTAGGTATAAGTTTGGCACCGACCTCAACAATTTCAATTTCCTATAAATATTTATAGTTATTTTTCACTTTTTAGCGCACTTTTAGAAGTCGGTTTTTTTATAAAAAATTTATTAAACAAATATTATTGAAAAGTTAATAAAAAATTCTCTTAAGACAAATAAACGACTTCAATTTCATGAAGTTTTCTAATAAAACCCTATAATGCTCTCACTCGCATTAATAATGTCCTCGTGCTCATTCTCACAGAGGACATTTAATCATGTCTGAGGGGATTGTCCGGCCGCTTACCAAAGGTCTTAACATAGTTACCCAAATAATATATATATATATATATATATATATATATATATATATATATATATATATATATATATATATATATATATAAAATTGAGGCTTACTACTACAATGTAGGTACAATTTTTTCTCCAGGTTTAAACCGATTGAAGAAAGTTAGGGCGCACGGAAAAGGTCTGGACCTAATGAATGAGTTTTTATAATATTTTGTAAAACATATATACAAATCAGCCATGTGACTTTAACATAAAAGAGCAAGAGTTTTATGTACTTTTTGTACTTGTTACCTGTAAAAGGTCCTCGCTTTCAAGTTAGCAAGTACTCATAGCTTTTTCATTTCATATTACATATTGATATGGAAAACGAATTAACAGTTTATATAAATATAGCAACAAGAAATATACTGGCTGTAGTATATAAACTTTTGACTATATTCCGGCAAAATATTTGCAAAACAAGCTCATCATTATAAAAGAGTCGACATTCATCAGCTAGTGTCACATTTATCATTTAATTTTTCTAGACTATTTTAGTCATCGCTTGCTTTTTATAAATTCAAATCAATATTGTTAATTAACTGTTTTTTTTATGTTGAGCAATCAATGACTTATATGAAGTGAATTGTGTATGACAATAGTTAATAACAGTTTAACATATTTTGTCTAAAATGTTTATGAATTTACTAACGATTTATTGCTGTCCTTTGGAAAATAAATAGTTCAATCAGAATCTTGAACGGGGCATAGTACCCATTTTTAAATTAGCGAAAGATACGTCAATATATTACGAAAAAAGTTCCCTAGCTGCATTTGTCTATGTCAAAGCTAATTTCGACATATTGCAGCGTCTCCCTTTTTACAGGGTACGGCAACGGATGCGTACGGCAGCTCAATATGTCGGAGGCTAGGTTCGTATCTCTTTTAGAGATAGTTGTGCTCTGCTTTGATTACCCAATAGGCGCCACCTGTTTTACATTATCTGTGTTACTTACCTAGTGATTAAATAGGAAAACACTTAGGTATGAGGAATGATTTTAATTTATTGACTTATGGTGTACAGCTCTATAATGAAACGATTTAATTAAAACAAAATAACAATTC
This sequence comes from Diaprepes abbreviatus, assembly GCA_034092305.1. Lineage (NCBI taxonomy): Eukaryota > Metazoa > Arthropoda > Insecta > Coleoptera > Curculionidae > Diaprepes > Diaprepes abbreviatus. The sequence goes on along the minus strand of JASJET010000155.1, from coordinate 1,388,416 downwards.
CATTTTATTGCAAAAAAAATTATTATGTACATAAATTAGAATGGTACCTACAATGTTTTTATACTGTTTCTTGATAACTATGGTTGTTCCTCGTTTTTAAAAGGTTATATAAAATTTGGCCGCAAACGTTCTAGAACCTTTAATTGCCAATAACGTAAGTTTTATAAAGAGAGTTATCAAAGAGTTCTTACATGTTATTATATCACATTAAAATATATTTATATTGTTTTGTTTGTATGTAAAAAAAATTTGATGTATAGCTCCAATTCTTTAACTTAAAGTTTTCTCCTACCTGGTCTATGCTACGGTACCTCTCACTTCTATTATTTGATCCAGCGCTGTTGCTAGGATTCTTGTTGTTGTTGTGGATGAATGGAGGCTTCACAGGGCCACTTCCAACTCACCAACCAAACGCAGGGTAAGGGTTAAAATAGTCGTGGTCACACGAACAGGAAAACTAGGGCCGGAACCATCAGAAAGCCTTGACAGCAATATCAAAATGGAAATCATAGTGAAAGGAGTGAGATGAAGCCAAAGATGAAAAAGATTGGCTTCAGATAGCCCTGAAATAAAATGTTGTTTTTACCACATGTTCGTAAAGATAAGGGGCAAAATCTTACCTCATTGATTAGTGGACTTTAAAGAAAAACACTTGACCGTCTGCCCTTTCAAAGCTGATGGCAGGATTGATCTACTGCCTTCGACGGTTCAACAGTAAAGGGAACGCAAATAAAAATCTCTCTTGCAACCAGACGTGACAAATCTTAGGGAAATTTGTATTTACTTTTGCCAACCTTATTCTCAACCTGGAGCACTCTAACCTAGTTCCGAACTTACACTGATTACCAGGTAATACATCAAAAATTGGCAAGCCATAGAAAATTATCGAAAAGAAAATTATGATCAAACAGTCCAAAGTTACTAATCATGATTAAAACAAAGTTCAAAAAAAATTGCCACAAATTCCATACTGCATACTCAACCTTAAATAATCGGCCACGACATGCCGTGCTCGTGTCAACGAATTGGTATATATCCACAACATTACCGACTATAACCTTATACTTTTAATACTGAAACGGAATGTAAACAAATGAGAATTTATTAAAAATAAAATATTTTATGACTTTTAAATTCAAACTAAATAATGTGATATCTAAACTACAGCAATTTACAAATTCTGTTAAGAAGAAAGAGTGATAAGTTACAAGACCAAAAGAGTTGTGAACCAAAAAAAACAAATTCCATGTTTACTATTTTATATTACGGGATAAATAATTAATTTTAATCAGGTAAAAATATACAAATTATATCATATTACTAAAAACATGTAGTATTGATGCAAACTGGTAAATTTAAATGCTACAATATACTGAATGAATTTTGATCCAGTTTTGACCATGGGTTAGACCGTCTCCCGAAGAACCCTTTTGGTATATTGTACATCGATCATCATTATATTCAACAATCAACCGAGTGTTGCCTCCCCTAACTATATGTCCGCCTCTTTGCATATGCCTGTTCGTATATCTCCCACTTTTCTCAATCGAACGCCTGTTGTCTCCAGTTGGTACCAATTAGTCTTTTTATGTCGTTAGTCCATCTTGCTTGCGAAAGTTTCCTGCTTCTCCTATTACTGCGTGGCCAACACTATGATTCGGCTTATCCAGTGATTGGTGTTTTGGCAAGGTGACTCCATTTGAATTTACGTATGCTCTTTGGTCCGTATTTCTTTATTAAGTATCTCCATACTTTCTGAGCGACTTGTAATTTGTGAATAATATCGTTATTTATTGTTTCTAATTCACATGTGAGTACAGACAGTCAAATATACGTACTTTCAAAGTATTTAGTACCTTCGGTGTAGCTTGCCGAATGCCGACCGTGCCAACGATATTTCTCTTGCTAGGTCTGATGTGGGATTGTCTTTTGAAACTATTAATTTTTGACCCAAATATATATATATATATATATATATATATATATATATATATATATATATATATATATATATATATATGAATCCTCTCCTTTCGATGATATCTCAGTCTATTTCAAAGATGATATCATCATTTCTAACTTCGTTTACTACGAACTTTTCGAATTTGTTGTTAGTTCTGTTCGCGTTTCTTATGGGTCTTCTTAGTTGGATTCTATTAGCAAAATATCATCTGCGAAACGTATATGGGTCGGGTATTCGCCATTTATCTTTATTTCTCTATTCTCCCACTTGAGCTCCTTGAATACGTCTTCCAAAGCTAATGTGAATAATTTTGATGACATTGTATCTCCCTGTCAGTTTTGTTAGTGTTTTATCTCTTAGGGCTACCTGGAACGTTGCTATACTGCAGATTCTTCGCACATATGCTGTCGTTTCGACAGTTGCTTAAGTCGTTAAAAACCGCCCATATCTCCATTAAGTCGAACTCTTTCCACAATTAACGAACCAGACATTGATTCATTTACTTTTTCTATTAGCGTTCTCGTTATCTCAAGATAATCGGGAATGCTGAAACCCTTCCTAACTCTTTCTGCTCCCGTATCTGACAGTGATGTAATTTCTTGGCCATCCTCCCTGTCATTCATTTCGGGAAAAAGAAGCAGAAGTAGTTTAACATATCAATACTAATCCCTTCGGTACCCACAGCTGTACGACTTTATCGAAAATAATGCCGAGCTGATCTCAGCAGTAGTAGGCATTCCAAGGTCAAATCCCGATATATTTTCCCCTCATTTCTCCAGATAAAAATGCAAAGTATTCAAGTCCGGGTCATCCTGTGGAGTGCTATCAAAATAATTACTAACTTCGTCAGCCGTTCCCAGCTTACTCGGAATACATGACCTTTCTATAGCACTGATATTAAATTATTTTAATAAATTCTAGTTGTCTATTGCTCAAGAAATTCTCTTTCCTCCCTACCAATTACCGCCACGACAAGGTTTCGTAACTGCTTGTAATTGTTCCAAATTTGATGGGTTCATTTTCTTTTATACTTTAAAAGTGCTTTGTTTCTAAAAGACATTACCTACATTTTTTATATTGTGTAATTCCAATTGCATTGTTTTTTGTTATCCGAAGTGTTTTTATAGGAGCATGCACATCAAAAATATTTATAGTAAAAATATTAATAATCTCTCTCATTAATGTCATACAGGTAACAAATTCGATAAAAAGGATATTTCTTTGGTCTGAATCAAAAACTTCCTTGTCAAAATTTCCATAGTTCCTATAGCTTAGGCTTGACATTCTTTAATTTTTGACAACATTTAATAATGAAGTGATAATGTAATTAGCATTAGAACACAAAGTAAGATCCAAGAGAGTTGGTTGCCCAACCCATGTATAGTGGATTCATTTATTAGATGTTTCAAATTACATGTAGTCAACATCGACATAAATCGCTCAACATATTTACTATTAAATTACCACACTCAGAAAAGAAATCGCAAAGATTCTTCTCAAATTCTTTACCAAAATCCAATACCCCCAAAACAGAAGGAGTCCAATACAAAATACGAATCCCAGTTTTTATTTTATCACGTTTATACCTGTTCGGCTCTGTTATCTGGATTATCTATTTTAGTAAACTGAATATAATTTTTGATTTATAACCTAACTCCACCACTATGGCTCTTCAAACGATCCCTTCTAATGCATTTGTATCCATCAAATCAATATGTTTATCAATATTATAAACGGATTTATCTAATTTTCTTTTAATTCTATACTAATTCTTGTTTTTTTCAAGATTTTATCCAATTCGCGAAAAACTTGAAGAATTCCCTCTCACAAGTTTTACGTGACAAAAAATTATATTTAGTTTTTGGAAATAAATAGGGTAATCATTTTATAATATATAGAGATATACTGAAAAAATAGCTACTTAGCTACGATAGAAATAACTGATTTTACGTTATCTAATAACGTTCAATAGGGACAATCCTTTTCTGTTTGCACGTCTAACTCGATTTCAATTCACTCATAATTTTATATTTTATGAAGTACTTTGCAACAAAAAATGAGTTTAGTGACATTAGAACATTACATTGTCTTGTTTTTAACAAAAGAGTTTTAGATTCATGAAGTCTTTGTAGATTACCGAAGTAGTAAAAGATCTTCAAAGGCAATTTATCCTAATGTTTGGGTGAAAGTCGAGACGATGGTTCTTGAAAAACATCTTTTAATAGTGACGATTACTGCTAAGGCATCAAATAAAGCTAAACTAAATGTTTTACATTCTAGAGATGAGTAAAATTTCTTATGAGGAATGCTGATGGCATTAAAATCCTTATAATAATTTGGAATCTTTGGATGCAGACTCTAAAATAATAAGAGACGATGAGATTTGAGTACATCACGCGGATCCAAAACAAAATTAGAATCCATCCACCTCTACCTCCAAAAAGCTCGGCACGCAGTCTTTAGCCGGAAAGATTTTGCAAAATATCGGTATACCTATTATATGTTACTCGCGTAACAGAACCAGGAAAATGGAATCAATTTGAGTTTAGTGGTTATAAATAGCTCCAAAAAGACTAATCTAAGATAAATTGGTGGAACTAAACAGCATTCATCGCCGCATTCAGTTCACATTGGAAGTCGAAGTTAACAAGCAGCTACCTTTCCTTGACCTTCTAGTCACCAGAAATGACGACCTAAGCATCGATTATACAGTCTACAGAAAACCCACACATACAAACAGATACCTGAACGCCAAATCACACCACCATCCAGCACAATTGCAATCGGTCGCCAACACACTGATTTCCAAATCCTTGCGACTAACCAAACCCACGAACCGCCAAAAAGAACTCAACAATATCACAACAGCTCTAAAACAAAACAATTACAAAGAACACAATATCAAAAAGACCATCAAACAGAACACGAAAGCAGTAGCAGAGAAAAAAGAAGAAGATGACAAATCCAACAGATATATATATATATATATATATATATATATATATATATATATATATATATATATATATATATATATATATATATATATATACTTCTCTATTTTTTTAAATTCGAAATTGCTCATGTCTGGTAGTTTATATGGAATAATAATGAAACAATTCTTTGAGCACAACATTTTAATTTACAAAACTTTATATGTCAGTAATTAAAATATTTTTCGAAATACGTGGGTCAAAACTAAAGTAACTAAAATTAATGTTCGTTCCCAAAAGACTATTATAATTCATATTTAATATCTGGTGGCATATCATTTGCTCTTGATAACTGCTTCACATATTTTCCTCTCCATACAATTCAGTTAGATTGAGCAAGTTTTTTTCAGGACTCCTTCTATCAACTTCGTCCCATAGATTTTCTATCTGGTTACGATCAGGGCTTTGGGTCGGAAACACCATTACACTGACTTTTTTGGCAGTCAACCAGTCTTTAACTAACTTTGAGGTGTGCTTTGGGTCGTTGTCATGTTGAAAAACTGAGCTTAAGCTCATGTTGTCTACTGCCCAAGGTAGCATTTAGTGCTCCAAAATGTTTTGATAAACAAAGTGACCCATCATTTCATCAATTTTACCAATGGACCTATACCAAATCCTCCAGAGCAACCCCAAATCATGACACCATCACCGCCGTGTTTTATGGTAGGTCGTGTATACTTCGGATTAAACCTTTCATTTACTGGTCTTCTAATCCAACCAATTCTATCTGATCTGAACCGTTTAAAAACAACTTTCGTTCGAAAACAGCACTATTTTCCATTCTTCATATGTCCAGTTAAGATGCTCCTTTGCAAATCGTAATCTTTACTCTCTGTTTTTCCTTGAAGTAAATGCTTACCTTACTCACTGCAAACTAGATTGGCTTGCTTTGGCCTTCGTTTTGTAGTGCTTACTGATATTGAAACATAACTCAACTGCTCTTTAATGCGTGAAGCACTAATAAATTAATCTTGAACAGCCAATTTTTTATATTTCTATTCACGACTTTATCAGTTTTTCTTATTCTACCACTTTTAGGAACTTATTCTAAAGTGCCCCTTCTATTAAAATTTGAAATGATTCTAGATACTAGTGATTTATTTAAATTTAAATCTTTTGCAATTTTACATTGCTTCTCTCCATTTCTTAATTTTTCTAAAACTATTTGCTTTATTAGCAGCGACAAATGTACACTCCTGGGCATTGTTAATTTTTACACTTTTAAATTCACCACTAATAAACTAATAAAAATAATATATTAAATTTAGTTGCTCTACATATGAACCACTTCAAAAGGAAAAAAATTATCAGCAAAGAATGTCTCACATGATTAACAAAAACATTGCGATAATTTTGTTTGCCAAATATCAAATCTTATTTATATTTGAATTCCTGAAAATTATGATACAAAATATGTTTTTTATGATTTTTATAAAGTCTCTTTATATAATGGTGAGAGTATATAAATATATATACATATATATATATATATATATATATATATATATATATATATATATATATATATATATGTTTATACGGCTTTCACGGATACCTCCGTGTGAGATGCATTAGCAGTGGTTATATCCACATTATGCTGTTGTAGTGCTGAAATCACATTCAACAAACGTACAACTATATGCAACTCCATACATAAGTGAAGTAAAATGCGAAACAGTGAATGCAAACTTCTCTCCATCATATCCTTTCTGTGTTCACTTATGTACGGAGTTGCATATAGTTGTACGTTTGCTGAATGTGATTTCAGCACTACAACAGCATAATGTGGATATAACCACTGCTAATGCATCTCACACGGAGGTATCCGTGAAAGCCGTATAAACATATATAAGCCATCCGACGAGAGGTCGGCGAAGCCGCGTTCAGTGTTGCATGCTTCCTTCCGATCTGTCCTTTGCACAGCCAGGTGCATGTCGGTACCCTGATGAGTCTAGTGAGAGACGAAACATGTATCTCTGCCGTATCACTATGGCGAGGAGGGTAAGCTTTGACTTTCTTCTCGGTATGGTGGTACAGGTAGGTCACCATCTCGATGGTGGTGGAATAGGATGAATTGTGTTTTATTACAATTTATTCTAACTGTGCAACCTCTAACACAGAAAGGATATGATGGAGAGAAGTTTGCATTCACTGTTTCGCATTTTACTTCACATATATATATATATATATATATATATATATATATATATATATATATATATATATAAATTTTTAAAAACTAGATAAATACCTCTTTATAGTAGTGTTGTCTCCTGAATTTAAGAGAACTAATTGTCAACGAGCTCCGAAAATCTTACTGCATTGAATGTATTTGTTTACAACTCTCAACTGCCTGGAATTATTTTTTAAGTTTTGAAAAGTATTTTTACAATGCTCAACAAAATCTGATTTTTTTAAAATCAAAAGCCCTGAATATTTTCTATATTTGTGTTCTACAGTTGACTCTTGACTCGTGCTTAAAACATTTGAAAAATGAATTTGTGTTGTATTTTTACTGACTACGGCAGCTCAGTGGTACAAGAAATTAAAATGGTTTACTTAGTCCCGTCTTATTTCTTTAGTATCTATCCAAAATTATGAAATGAAATGAAATGAAATGAAATAATTTATTAGCTATAAAACTGATACTTCAGCATTGGTTTCGTCTACAGTATACAATTAAATAAAAAATATATACATAGCATACCTTAATGCTAGAAAAAACAGAAACAGTTATATTAGTTAGTATCATTAGATACTTGTTAAAATATAAAAAATGTAAAATAACTTAATCTAATATTTAATAATAAAAACCACAGATTAAAATCCTAAAACAACTAACGGGAAAGAAAAAAATAAAACGATAAGAACACAATTCGTAGCACTGGTCAGCGAAGGACGCAACGAAATACTCACTCAGTACACAGTAAAAGAGTCAGTACATCCTACAGGCTTAAGTATTCGTTAAAAGAATAAAATGACCCCTGAACAAGAAATTTTTTTATTTCTGTTTTGAATTTATTAATGTTTGGTATGTTTTTTAATTTTGCAGGCAATTTGTTAAACAGAATAATGAAATTATAAATTGGGGATTTCAAAAAGAATGCCATTCTATGTTTAGGTATGCTAAGAATGTCACTATTTCATGTATCATATCTGTGACCCTGGCCAAGAGTTTTAAACTCTGAGTAATTTTGTTTTACATATAAAACGCATTTTAGAATATAAATTGAGTAAAAAGTCAAAATGCTGTTTTCCTTAAAAATGGGTCTACACGAATCCGTCGGCTTAAGACTAAATATCAACCTCAGTATTCTTTTCTGAGCCAGAAACACTCTATTCACCTCACATCCTCTTCCCCAAGACATGATATTGCTTGACAGATGACTGTATGCCAAAGAATAATACACAGTCAGCAATCCAGCCCGGTCTAGAGATGACCTCATCTGCAAAATAGCAAAGAAGGCAGAATTCAATTTTTTACAAACATGTTCGATATGGGAAAAGAAATGCAGCGACTCTTCAAGCCACGTGCCTAAAAATTTAGTATAAGCTGAGCTTTCAATATTATATGTTTCTTTATCCTCTACCAGCAATGGTTTTTTAATATTGAAATTTATATATACAGTCTTTGTTGGGTTAAGTATTAACTGATTACGCTGACACCAAATTTCCAGCTCCTCACATACCCCTCCCGCTATACGCAACAGCTCCTCTGGGGCATTCGCAGATAGAGCTATCGTGGTATCATCAGCAAACATAACCAACTTTCCCCTACTGATGAATCTAGGTAGGTCGTTAACATAAATCATAAACAAGAGCGACCCCAAAACTGACCCTTGCGGCACACCCAATGCGACTTTTTTGTAATCTGATTTACTTTTTTGGTATCGAACAAATATCAGACATATACGAGTTGATGAGTTTTACGATATTTCCTCTTATACCCGAAGCAAAGAGCTTTCTCAACTTCCGGTTTAACCGGAGATCACAGAAAATCAGTGAATATTACTTTTTTCTTACGTTCCAATAAAAAATAATAAAGTTAAAGACAATATGTAATATTTTTAAAACTAACAATTACTATAAAATTAACTATATAAGTTGAAATATATTTCCGCTTTTAGTTTAGTAATAGAAGATATAATTGTTCCTGTCAAATGTACGCCTTTGAACTCCATTGATAAGAACTTTTGTCTACATTTTTTCCACGTAAATTACACTTCCAAGAACCCCGGCGACTTACAGACTATTTATCTACTACTAATAAGTTTTTAAAATTTTAGATATCAAAGAATAAACAATCTGCAATATTTAAAATACTATTGGATGAATAAAATGTTGACATTCCAAACAATCCTACAAAGATATTGTGTACACATAACAAACCTAATTAATAGAGGTTCCGATAACCTTTGCCTCAAATTTTTACATCTAGACAAATTAAACTTATCGTTGAATTATTATTGCTAGATATCCTGACCAAATTTTTAATTTAAAATATAATAAATACAATTTTGTAGTACTCTGTTTGGTACCAATTTGTATTTTTAATATACATATAATAATTATTTAAAAATATATATTTTTTCTATGATAAGAAATTTTATTCCAATATGCATAGAGTATAAACATATCTTTTTTACATAAATGACATAAATTAAAAAAAATTGTTTGATATTCAAATAACCGGAAGTGATTATTATGAAAATTGGAATGTTTGCCATTCATATATGCTGTGTTCATGTCTTCAAAATTTAAACAATGCCGCGATGTTGCAAAAAAACTTCTAACGAAAAAAATATCTCTTCCATAAAAGTTTTTACCCAAGAACAAGTTCAAAAATTTTGAAATAAATATTTTAAACTTTAGCAAAATATTACTGCACTTTTTTACGTGTCCACACTATAATATTTTTGTTGGTGAGAGTTTGATTTTTGAAAATGGTCCTGTTTATACACATTGTAACTAGTAATTAACCACTTTCTGATAAAATATTAGATGGGAGAATGAGACGAATGGAACCAAAAATGACTACAGTTATAATAATAACTTGACAACGAGAATCATGACAGCTCATTTTAACTGATCAATATATGTAGTCAAAAAACTACAATGTGCATTTATTTACTGTCATAGTATAGGCGACAGGTAAATTTTCCTGATAAACTCACCTACCTCGTTGATTTTTTGCATTCGCTTGAAGCCCGCTCAGTATTCCGAATGCACAAAATTCTATATTCTTTAATTCCAGGGGGAAAGGGGGGAGGCGAGCAGGTGCAAAAATTGCTTTCGATTATCTCGGCTTCTGCTAAAGTTACGACAGAAGTGAAGTACTATCGTAAAAGACGCTTCTTGTAACTTTTCTTCTTACTACTTTTTTCGTAACTGCGATAGTTATCGATTAGGGGGTGGAAAAAAACTTTTTTCGAATTTTTTTTTTATCAAAATCACTTATTTGTACCGCATCTTTATTATTTTAGACTTTCTGTGATCATTTTATCACTTTATGAAGTTAATAATAGCTATAGTTAATGGTTTCTACTATTGTTTTGACTCCTGTTTAACATTGTCATTGTTGTAAAGTATTTTTTATGCATTATTTCAGTAGAAACATTTAAATTATATGAATTCTAAAACGTCCGAGTATTTTAATCTACCGTAATTTGACAGCTTATGCCAAAAGTACGTCGCTTTCTCAAGTCGATACTTCACTTTCCTAAGTCGACACTTGAAAAATAACGGTCACGTTCGATAGCTACCCTGACGATTACACATAGACCAAATCGCAACATAGAAAACGAATGAAAAGTTCCCTAGATGATGATTTTGAGGAAACCACAAGTATCCGTCGCACAACGCCAAAGAAATTCCTGAAAAACGATGTCAACAACAACAATTTAATCTTCTTCGTCGCCAATCAGAAGACGCTAAGATGACCGTTATGCAAACCTATAAAGATGCGGATGCAGAAATTGTTGATGAAGCATTACAGGAAGTTCCATTTTATGATAAAGAAAATATTGACTTGCTTGTGCCTTTAACAGTATTTGGACAGTCCACGGGAATTCTTAAAAGCCAAGCAAAGGCGATATTGCTAGAATCATCTAGAATCCGAAAAATGTTTTCGTACATGCATTGACTGGCTGCGACACAACTTCGTACCCTCACAAGATTGAAAAAAATAAAATCATCAACGAACTGGGGAAAAAGACTAATTTATTCATTGAGTCGTTCCACTCTGGCGATATTGCGCAAAACGTCATTGCTATAGCTGGGGAGATTATTTTCATCGCTTTGTATGAGGGTAAGGAAAGCAAAGATTTAAGTTCTTTGCTAGACCTATTTCAAACACAAGATTCACCATTGCTTCAGTTTCACTGCAGCCAAAGAACACAGTTTGTGAACATATTTACAAGTACAATTGTGGAAAAAAAAATTAGATCCAGACGAACGCATCTTGAAAAAAAAATCGCCAAGAAGCCAGTTACGACATAGAAGGAAGCAATGCCTAAATAATTGCTCAAATGAATATCGTGCAAATGTACTAGAAAATATGGCTTATCTCGAGAATGCAGTAAGGCAGTCATAAAATGTTCAGCTGTTTATAAGAACTGTGCGGGAGAAGCATGTGAAAATACGTCAACATGTTCATATGTAGATCTAAACGAAGATAAATATGACAACGATTACGTATTCGTTTTCAACAACACCACTGAAAACAACGAGGGAGAATCGAAGAAGGCCAGGATGAGTATGGAGAAACTGAAACGGAAATTAACAACATCGAACGAAGACCAAAACGAACTCGAAGATCACAGTTAAAAATCACAGAATAGGAGAAACCAAAAGAATCGTGGAATTTTGGAATCCTGAATTTTTACATGAAATGTATATTGAATTTTAATGTATTGGTAATATATGTGTATATTCAAGTATAAAAAATATAAACAAAATCTGACTTAAAATTAAAAACTGCATAGTTGATTATTTTTTCTCATCTACTATTAAAAAAATTTCCAAAGTTGCAATGTCCATATTGATTATACTTTCAGAATTTGAAATTCTCATAACCTTTAACATAAAATATTATAAAGATGATACATACAGTGTGTCCTACGACGAACTGCCGCGATATTTCTCAGAAAATAGATTTTAGAAAATTTGTAAAATTTAGCAGTTTACTAAAGTCGACGGGGCAATTTGGCAAAAATATTTTCAAGATGGAACACCTTATATGTTATTAGATTTTTAGATTCTACATAAAATTATAGATAGATTTCACGTATAATGTCCTATACCTAGGTCTAACTGTTTTTCACATATTTTAAATTTTATGTCAAAAATTTCTTTGTAATTATATTGTGATCCGTCCGTTATTAACATTATAGCTTGGTTACAATTTGCACCTAAAAAGTTACGTTGAGTAAAATAATGATCAGGATGTAATTTAATATATTATATTATATAAGTAATATACAATAGTTCAGTTATAAATTTGCCTGTTAGATTGTTTCCCATTTGGTTTACACCCAAAATACACTCACATTCTCTCACAAATTAGTATGATGTGTTGCGTTTGAATATTAATAGAAAGATAAATGTTGTCTACATGAATTATCTTGTTAAAGCCAAAAGTAGTGAACATAACCCGATTCTCTCAATCCCCCCACTCCTCGACCTTGACCTTGACCTTGCTTCACCCCTCTTTGGCCCCGCCCACATGTCCTTGTCATTGACCTTGAAAGTGCACGTGTGCTTTGGCCTTGGCCTTGTGTTCAAGGTTGTGTGTGTGACCTTGACCTTGACCTTGGTCGAGACGACCTTGACTTTGTTGAAGGTCATCTTGGGTGTGTGACCTTGAAGTAGTTATTTGTGCATTGTAATAGTGTGGGATGATCTTGAAATGATTTTGACCTTGCAAATTGTTCTATAAATTGTGTGAGTCTACTTGCATTCATTCAGTGTGAAATGTCAGATACGGAACTATCTAAAGAAAAAATTATAGAGCAAGTCGGCAGAGTAATTTGTTTATATCAGAGTAATTTAAAAAGTTTGTGTGATTTTGAAGAGAAGGATCTAGCATTTTTTCCTCTCGAATATTTAAAAACTTGCGTTGATACGCTGAGTTTACGGCAAATTTGGGATAAGCTGCCAGCGTCATATCGGTGTAACAAGGAACTACAGTTAAGCTTACCCTGTTACATTCACTATGAACAAATATATCGTCATCATATAGATGGGCCACCACCAGCAATAAAAAAGTGTCGTGAATGTAAAAATGAGTGAATAATATGAATAGTGCTTTGCAAGAGACAGTAAAAAAATTGGGCGATGAGTTCACTGAAACGGCTAATAATTATTTCAATGATGCAATGAAAAGTCGAGCAGAATGGGCGTCGCGCTATTGTGATTTGGCTTATGAATATGAAAAGGCTGCGAATGCATGTCGTAAATATTGCAGCAAAACAATAAATTTACAAGACTTTGTTCGTGAGATAAAAAAGTTGGGGTTTAGTGACTGTTTGGAAAAACTGATTAGGTTCATTGCAGATCCGGTTGTGTTAGATGAAATTAGAGTGTAGGACTTAAGTTTAACGTAGTAGTAGTTAATATGGAAAGTTTAGTGCGAGAAATGTACGAGGAATTTCTAATTTCTGCAGCCTGTTCGGAATTTTACGCATATGAAATGCAAGATTCGGAGGCTCAGGACTTTAGTGTATTTTTTAAGTATATGGACCATGCCGAAGTGTGTCTTTTAGCTAGTATAGTTTGTAAGAATTTTCTTAGATATAAAAACAAACAATTATTATTGAACAAATTAAGGAAATTAGGTTTAGGTGATAATGTTAAACGCATAGAAGAATGGCAGAAAAAAATCAATGAATAAAGTACATAAAATGTAGTTATTTGTTTCATTATATTTTGTCCTTGAAGTTATCCTTATACCAATTTAAATGTGTGACGTCATTTGACCTTGAATACTCCTCCCACTATTTCTATCGTTAAGCTACCCCCACCATTGTTACAATTCGACCTTGAAACCTCGCTATAAAGGTTCGTGGGAGAAGAAGTGACTTCAAACAGTCGCAGATATCAGTGGCATAAACATCAAATATTGTGTTCGTGTAGTGTTCTGAAAGTGCTTTTATATTCACGGTAATTTTTGGATTTATATACCATTTTTTCAATAATGAGTATTGCAAAAGAAACTCTAGATGAAATTAATGAAATGTTTAGCAAAGATTTCGAGGTTTTAGAGAAAAAAAAGGTTACCGAAATGATTGTAGGCAAAGTGTATAAAATTGTAAAGATGGTTTCAATGACTACACGATTTGGTAAAACTCTTTTAGTGGCTTTACACGATGACGGTGATAATAGCACATTTGAGACTTTTTTACCAAAACGTGTGGCCGAAACACTATCTGACGATATTGTAGATATTATGAGTAAAACTAAAGATAAATACACTCTAACTTATTTGGGACAGGGCACTAGAGTTTTTGGAAACAATACTCGAACATTATTACGTTTTGGCTCATTGGAGTAAATTGTATGTAAATTGTTTGAAAAAAAGGATGTAATTAAATTTAAAATATAGTTGCACATGTCAGAATACTTACGCGTGTTCATTATTTCTGTTAAAGATGTCTGCTGATGCGACGACGACGACGACGACCGCCAACGAATGTGTAGATAGATACATATTTTGGTTGGGGAGAGAATTAAGAAATAGGGCTCACGATATGTTAGATAGCGTAAATGATTGGTCGCATATTGATGTAACCAAAGATCAATATAAGAACGAGATCAGGGATACAATCAATTTTATGGCTGGGGCACACTTGTGCGACAAATTTTTATATGGTTCCATAGACATGGATACATTTTGTGCTGAAATGGTTGAAGAAGAATTAAAAGAATACCTCGTCAATATTCCACATTTACCAGGTGAGCTTGCTGCAAAATATGAATTGGTTTCTGCAACAGCAACAGCCCAAGACGTTGACGATCGAAATAGTGTCGGATGGGATAGAATTTTGAGCAACGAAAACGAAGACATGGAAAACTAATTTTTTATAATTTTTGTATTTGTGCAATTAAATAACTGTAAATAAATATCTATTACAATCACAGTTTTATTTTATTTCTTTTATAAACATACCAACCCAGTAGATCATAGTCAGTGTTTCTTTTTCTCAGCTGAAATATTTAATATAAGTAGGGCAAATAAAAATAAAATAGTTTAGTAAAGATTGAAAATGAGTCGAGGAAACAACACAATTGATAAATTTGGTCGTCAGAAATATAATGAAAAATATCATATATTATCTGGGCCACAAGGGATTGGTTTTAAACTTACATCGGATGGGCAGTATGATATGGGTGGAAAAATCATAACCAACTTAGGCGAACCTAAAGATGATGACGATGCTGTGACAAAACACTTTGTTAATAGAAAGTTTTACAATTTTGCAGTTGTAATATGTGACATATTTAACAAGGATGTCCTCCCCATGATATACAAAAATAATAGTGAGCTTAAAACAAAAATTGAAGTTATGCAGAAAATACTCTATCATCAGCCTTTAAATGACTCATTAAGCGCACTGTCGTACGACTCGACTTCAAAAAAAATCTAAAAAAAGCAGGTTAAAGAATAGGAGAACGCACTCCGAGTGGCATAGCCTTGAAGATAACGTCGTAGTCGTCGGTGAATTGGACCTTCCCTCCAAGAATATTGAAATGTTATTTATGTGTATGATGTTTTATTGTCATTGTTTTTAATAATGAAGATTGAAATAAAAAACTTTATTTTACAATATATTGTTTATTTATTTTACATTTTAAATAAAAAATATAGTCATACAATATGTTATTTAAACAATATTAGCTTTATCTATCCAAGAGTTGAAGTGGTTGGGAAATCCTAGCCATTTGACAAATAATTGTTCGATGTGATTTTTCTTGCGTTGTCTAAGGACCTTTTCTACTAGATAAACGTCAGGACTGCTTGTTTTTTGTAGTTCTGATTCGTAAAAACACCCTCTTATAGGCTGACCTTCTAACGATTCCAACAAGTAAGTAGGTGGATTTGTAACGTTAACTTTTACAACTTTAAACAATTCGGTTGACCAAGAGGGCGTATATCCTTTCTCGAATAAGCTTTTGTACTTGCTAATACGCACAATGTCACCCATGGAAAACTTAAATTTTTTAGGTACAATTTTTAAATAATCATATGCTTTAATATGTGTTTTTTCTTGCACGTCTGCAGGCTTCATTCCAATGGTGCGATGTTTCGAATGGTTATAGGTTTTTGTTACTGCCGATAATATATGTATCCATTTGTAAGATCCTCTTGTCGAGAATTGTTTATATAAATTATTTTTTAAAGTCCTTATGACTCGCTCAACAATTGCAGCTTTCTTTGTGCTGTAAGTGGAATAATGATTTATATTATATTTTTTCATCAGGGCTTGAAAGTTTGTATTATAGAACTCCTTTCCTTGATCACTTTGCAGATTTGTTGGTGTATATGATGCCTCTTCAATGATGCTTTTCATCGCATTAGTAACTTCTATACCAGTCTTGTTTTTTATGGCTTTGGTATAGACAAATTTCGAGTAACAATTTATACAGACCAAAATATAACGATAACCATCGTTTTCATCAGCATACTGTTGCATTTCAGCCAAATCAATTTGCCACAAATCTCTGTATCCTTTTATTATCGTGCGCCGTCTTACAAAATTTTTTCTAGCCGTTCTATGTAGTTCATTAACAATCTTGATTTTTTCTAGACTGGGCTCCATATTATTAATAATACTAAAGGTTTCAGATCGAAGGAAGAACTGAATAATATCATTAAATATTGAGCTTAATATATTATATCTTCTTCTCGTAATTCCTCTATGATTGACATAATTTCATTTTCGTGTCCAGTGTGACCGGCCATTTTGGAACTCCACAACAAGCGTAAACGATCCACCAACTCTTTAGCTTTGTTCCAGTAGACATATTGAAATTTTTTCGAAGATAATTTCTTTTTTGTGGGTAACTGTAGTTTTTCCGAGAGATTTTTTCTTGTAATAGTACCACCTAATTTTGTGCCCATTATCAGAGGTTTAATAATTCGTAAATATTTGTTCCATCGGGTCTCCCGTAAACCATCACTTTTTTTAAAATTGTTGTAGACAGCATTCGTTGATTCCAAAATTTCCTTGTACGTTGAAAGTACATTATCACTTAATTGTTGTTGTTCCTTGCCTACACTTGGGGGTGTTTTAAGAAATAACAAATCATAAAGTGCCGGTGATCCACCATATTCTGCAATATTTTTCCCTTTTTTGTATAAGACAATATTTCCATTTCGAAAACGCACCTCTAAATTACCAATAAAATTTTTGTTATGATCTGTTTTTGAACCAAAACGTACACCATATACAGTATCGTATAGAGATGGTTTCAAACGTAATCCTTTCAGGTGTGCGTTTAAAGTATCGGAAGTTGTGGTGTCAGCGGATGCGAGAGATGTATTAGTTGATGTCGAGGGTGTATCAAACACCGATTGGCTAATATCTTCTTTTGAAATGCGATGCTGCTGCTGCTGCTGCTGCTGCTGCTGAATAGGTGTGGAGGTTTGAAAGGAATGTGTAGGTTGGGGAAAACCTGATATTTGAGTCGACTGCACTGATGTACTGAGACTATGTGGCTTTGTAACTGGATAATGTTGTTGCTGTTGTTGTTGCTGCTGCTGCTGCTGCTGCTGACGTTGCTTAACCACATCAGATATAGTTGTCAACGGCTTAGAAATGGGTTCGTAAAACTTTTCCAATTCCACAACATTAAACTCTTTAGCCGCTTTAATTTGTTTAAATTTTTTTCTGACGGCATTGGTAGCTTCCACTAGTTTACGTTTTAAGTCGATCGCGTTATTCATGATGTTAACAAAGGACGTTTCAACAATCAAATGAGCGTTTTCTCTTATTATTACAGTAATATATAGCTATCAAATCCTTTGCGGTATCTTCCCGATTTCACATCACTGTCTTTATCAATTACTAAAAATCCATACTTATTATCCCAACATTTTGAGCACATTTCTTGAAATTGAGTAAAAGTTAGATCCGGTGAAACGTGGTCGGAAAATATGTGTTTCATATTCAACTCATCTTGTTTAAACATAATAATAAAATTGGCGTTGTCTCGCACAAGCTGTTTAGGCACTCGCGAATATGTTTGCGCTAGGTAAAAGGAGTCGATATTTTTATGACGTCCCATGCTAAAGTACGATCTTATAACATCTTGTTTTTCACATATAACATCATCAAAGATAAATATAGAGTTTGGTTTTGCATCGGACGGTTCCACAATATTACTGGAATCACTAAAGGCATAGTAGCCTAAACCTTTGATGGGCGCTAAAATTTTCCTTAAATACTCATATTTCGGTTGATACAGAGATTTCGAGTAAATATAGACATTTTCGAAACGTAGCCCAAGGGGGTGTGTAAGCAGCGAAATCATGACATTAGTTTTTCCACAATTGGATGGACCAATTAACAGGCCGCGAATAGAGGAAGGAAGTAAAGGACCGTGTCTCTTCATTATCTTCTTTTCAAATCCAAGTCCGACTTTTTCATCGAGATTGTCAATAGGAAGTTTTTGTTTAAGATCGATAACGCGCATCTTAGGAAAATTTGATATTTTATAGGCAATTTTTCACAAAAACTGTCATTCAGATGCCGAGCGTCAAACGAAGTGGACGGTCTCACGTTTCCAACAAAACTGGATACGGTATTGTGAATTCGTTAATAAATAAATTACCATTCGAGGTACACATTCCTGGTTATCAATATTGCGGACCCGGAACAAAAGTAATAAAACGTGTGACAAGAGGTGATCCAGGCATTAATCCTTTGGATGCCGCATGCAAAAAACACGATTTAGCCTATTTACATAATAAAGACAACATAAGTGCGAGACATCGAGCGGATTACGAGCTCGAACAAAGTGCTTGGAATAGAGTAAAATCGAAAGATTCCAGTTTAGGTGAAAAAACAGCAGCTTGGTTAGTTACAAACATTATGAAAGGAAAACAACGTTTTGGTATGGGTGTACCATCATCATTATCAACAAAAAAAACATCTAGTAAAGGCACGCGTCATACAAAAAGGAAAGGTGTTAATAAAAATCGACATGTTCGGAAAGCCAGTTTCGGAACAGCTATTCGACAAGCAGTTCGAAGGGAATTATTAAAAGCCGGAAGTAAAAATGTGTTGGAAAAAAATGTCATGAATGCATCTAAAATAGCTCTGTCGGCAGCACGTAGATCGGTAAAAGCGGCAGGTGGCAAAAGGAAGGTTCGTACACCGAGAATAATACCGATTCCTAAAACTGGTGGAATATTACCATTAATACCAATTTTTGCCGGGTTATCAGCTTTGGGTTCATTAGCCGGTGGGGCAGCGGGAATTGTGCGCGCCATAAAAGCAGTAAAAAAAAGCAGCGAAGATAAAACCGGTGCCGGCCTGTATTTAAAATCGAAAGGAAATGGTTTGTTTCTAAAGCCATATCGTAAAGGTATGGGATTATTTTTAAATCGTAGATCAAAAAACTAATTGAATCCCTACCTCGAAGACCACTATCTAACATCGATATAGAAAAATATGCCAAAAAGAAAAGAATAGGACACTTTCGAGGCGTTTATATGAGGGATTTATTACCTAGACAAGGTCCTCGACGTTACGAAGCAGCAATAGTGAATTTGGATAGTACGCGTGGTGCAGGGACTCATTGGGTAGCTTATAGAAAAAATAATTCTAAAGTAACATATTATGACAGCTTCGGCGATTTACCCCCACCGATCGAATTGGTACGATATCTACAAACGGGATCGGAACCATCAAAAATTATTTACTATACATACGATCGTCAGCAGGATTTTGGAACAGTCTGGTGTGGACATTTGTGCTTAAAGTTTCTTGTCGAATCATCAGCGTAAAAGATGTCATCATCATCATCGTCACCATTAACACCGCAAATGGATCGCAATAACTATACTAAAATGTTGCAATCACTGAAAGCATTTCATCTAGCCGGTGGATTAAGGAAAATGACCGTGAAACAGTTAGAAAACATGCCCAAGGAAGTAATGATTGCATTAGCCCCAAATGAAATTCCATTCGTTTGGGAAAAGTTGCCGGAGCATCTTAAAAGCGATATCGATATATTAAAATATCAGTGCGGTTGCAAACATTATTTCAGCAGCAGCAGCAGCAATTTAAACGAGGTTATGACTGATGAGGATCTTACGGCTAGAAAAATATTTTGTTGTTATTGCAAAATCAGCGATGTGCGCATAAAAGCAGAAAATAGCATAAAAACATCACTATCTAATGCAGTGAGAAAAGGTGTGACGATGAATCTTTTTAAATGTTGCCGCTAAGAATAAAACCGAGATGTGTGATGTTTTAATGGTTAGTCATGTCTTATACGTTCACACTAACAGGACACTCGAGCGTCTTAAGCGCCGATTTTTATCCACCAGTCGAATTAAATAGAGAAAACAAATATGGTCTGGCATTGCTGGGATTTTACACATACAATTCAATTTTTAATGTGGACGAAAGCAACAATAAGTTTGCCTACATGAAGGAGGGTTACACCACCGAGCCGATACAATTGCAGATTCCACCTGGGGCCTATGAAATAGATGAGATAGGTAAAGCTATGTTGGAGGCTTTGAGGATTTCAACTGAAGAAAAGAACGATGGAATCTTTTACTTGGTTGCTAATAATAATACGTTGAAATGTGAACTGAAATCCCAATATACTATAGATTTCCGGGGAGAGGCGAGTATCGGTAAAATGTTAGGATTTAATCATACAGTGTTAAAAAGAGACAAAAAGCACGAATCAACCGAGATGGTGGAAATAATGAAAGTACGCATCATACGCGTAGATTGTAATATAATTTCCGGAGCATATATGAATTCGGTGGAAGGTCATACCTTGTTCGAATTCGATATCGACGTGGAGCCCGGTTACAAAATCAGTAAAGAACCACAAAATAATATTTATATGCCGTTAATGCCGGCAGGACGTCAGTTTATCGACAACATTACTCTTCGCATCTTGGACGATAGCGGTGATCTAATCAATTTTCAAGGCGAGAAAATAATCGTGAAATTGGAACTGAAGAAACTTTCATAGAAATGGGTTTTTGCTTCAATCGTCAATTGTGTGTGCTGTCGACTAAGATGGGGGAACCGCCGAAACATAATAAAAGTAAAAGAAGAGTTAACGTCAAGGTTAGTCGTCGTCCAGACGTTAGATCACAAACATCTCAACAGTTATCTGCCGAAGACTATAAATTTTTAAAATCAATCGGTCTTAAAGTGCGAAAATGATTTCCACCACCAGCGATAAAATAGAGGTTTTCTCCGAGCCCATCTTGGACAATTCCATTATTAGTCTAGAAGAGCATACGTATAAACCATACGGATCTCCATCATTCAACAATTCGGATGAAGTCCGTATCCCCATTAATTTTCAAGATATTATACTGGATATCGCCGAAAGTTACATATATATCGAAGGAAAATTTAAACCCATAGACGCAACGAAAAGATGTTTTTTATCAAATAATGCCCTCGCATTTTTGTTCGATGAAATTCGCTACGAGATGGGAGGTGAACAGGTCGCCGTGGTTCGTAAACCTGGAGTTACGACGACATTAAAAACCATGGTTTCATTCGGAAGTTTGCAACAAAGATCTCTCATGACGTGCGGATGGGGTCTCGACGAAGCAAACCAAGATATCGTAGACACGGCAAGTAACGTATTCTCCGGGAAATTACCCTTAAAATATCTTATGGGATTCGCCGAAGATTACGCAAAAGGTGTTTTCAACGTAAAACAAGAGCTTATTATGATTATAGCTCGCACTTTTACCAATTGTTACGTCGGCGAAGTAGAGGCAGAAATTAGTATCGACAAAATCGAATGGAAAATTCGTCACATCATTCCAGACGACAAGCAAAAATTGAAAATACTGTCTCGCATTAATAAAGGAGGAAACAATGCCAGTATTCAAATGGCATATCGTAAATGGGATCTGTACGAATTACCAGCTTTAAGGCAAACATCTTCCGACGTGTGGGCCTTGAGAACGAGTACAAGTCTGGAAAGACCGCGCTATATAATCGTCGGGTTTCAAGACAGCAATAATTGCGACAAGAAAGAAAAAAACGCAACCCAGTTTACCCACGCCGACGTATGCGACATTAGACTGTATCTGAATTCAACCGTTTATCCATACGAAAGATGGAATTTAGATTTCGCCAAGAAACTGTACGCAGCAGCCTATTACAATTACGAAAACTTCCAAAGCAGCTACTACGGGCGCGAGATAAACGATCCGATGATAACGTTCGCGGAATATATGAAAAACCCCGTTTTTATTATCAATTGCAGTCATCAACCAGAGGCGATTAACTCATCGACAGTGGATGTAAAATTGGAGTTCCAAACGAGAAAGAATAAATTCCCCAAAGACACTAAAGTGTACGCATTAGTTATTCACGACTCATTTTTTAGTTATAATGTATTAAACGGTTCGGTGACCAATAAATCTATATTTTAATGTATCTATTATATGTAACACAAAATAATGTTCTTGAATCAATAAATTTGTAATGAGTGAAGTAGTAGTTTTATATTTATTTGAAACCCAACCAAAAAAAAAAAAGCTGGCGGAAAAGCCCGCTCTTTAAGAAAAGAGTACGGGAATTCAGAAAATGGTGGTTTATTAAGTGGAAAAAAGAGCTTAAATAACACAAGAAAAAATTTTTAAGGCAAAATATGAAAACAACGATTTAGAAAATTTGTAGGAAAGTGACGGTTAGGAATAGGGAAAAAAGTTATAAGAAAAAATTATAGAGGAAATCGAGTACTATAAGCAAGCATTTTTCTCGATAGTAAAAACGTAAAAAAAAATTTTTTCAAAAAAAAATTGAAAAATGGTGAATGCGCGCCAAAGTTGAAGTTTTGGAGCAAAATGATATTAGGAAATTAGAAAGAGAATTTTTTTCTACATATGGTAGTACTTTTCAAAATTCGGAAAGATGAAATTTTAAGAAAAGGGTTATAGTAAGTTAGTAATTTGGATTTTTTAAAGCGCTGTAGCTCGGGAACCGTTCAAGATAGAAAAAAAATAAAAGCACTTTGATAGCCCAAAATTTTGAGGAGAATGCGATGGTGTAAAAAAAATTATAATTTTTTTTTTTTTTGAAAATGCTGAATACGCGCTAAAGTTGAAGATTTAGAGAAAAACGGTATTGGGAAATTAAAGAGAGAACTTTTTTCTACATATTGTAGTATTTTTGAAAATTCGAAAAAATGAAATTTGAAAAAAAGGGTTATAGAAAGTTAGTAATTTGAATTCTTTAAAGCGCTGTAGCTCGGGAACCGTTCAAGATAGAGAAAAAATAAAAGCACTTTAATTACCTAGAATTTTGAGTAGAATACAATGGTGAAAAAAAAATTTGGAAAATCTTAAAAATGACAAAAAATTTAGACGAAAAAATTGAAATTCTCGAGTTATGAGGCTAGGGCCGCCGAACGGGAGTATGTGGAAGTTGTAGGGGAGGTTTTTTTTTTTTTTTTTTTTTTTTTTTTTCTAAGTCATATATTCTATAAGCTCTCACCAATACATAACATTTAGAATCCGTTGGTGGGGTGGGGGTAGTTCTATATATATGAGACTGGGTCAGTTACACAGTCATATATTCATCAACCCTCATACGATAAACATGGAGGAAGAAAGACCCGCCAGCCGAGGCTCATCCATCTTTAGTGATGACACCGTAGCCGACAACGTTGGAGACCTGCAAGTCTTCGACGACGACGACGAGGTGGATTTTGAAATTGACGTCCTACGTTGGGACGACTTGGATGAGCCGATTCCGCTAGTATATGACCATGATCCGGGTCTAGTGGAATTAGACGACGCGGGTGATTGGGTCTTACAAAGACTCGAAACTCCGTCGCCGCAGCCAGAGCCGGACTCGACGGAAGATGCGGTGCTGGAAATTCCAGCATCACCAACACCCGACGACCCACAAGGCCCCTGCGATTCGTCAAGCTGGTGGTCGACCAGCGAGGATGGGGCACCATAAGCCCCACACTCTCCCTGGCCCTTTTTAAGGGCACACAACAACGGTCCTTTTCAGGACCACAAAATACTTTGATCGTAGTTTTAGTACATATTAGTACTTTGTTACTAATATTGTATGTATAGAATATACAATATTAGATACAAAGTATTAAAACTTTAAGTGCTGGTGGAACCCAGCTAAATCGTTCGTTCGTATTTGAGACCACAAACAACTTTTGGTCTCAATACGTAATATGACATTTGTTTTCACCCCCCACCATTAATTTGTCTCTATATATACGACCATCAATACTTATTACAATCATTTTAGTTCAACATGTCAGGGACTCAACAACAACAACAACAACAACAACAACAACCCATCCAATGCCCTGTGGTAGATTCTACCACAGAGAATTGTTTGGAGTGGGAGCCGAACGATCCTAGATGGGATGAACTTTGGCGGTTCATCATCGAATACACAGAGGACAGCACCGCCACCCCCGCTGATGATGATGACGGGCCGTGCGACTCCACAACTCAATAAAAGAGTCGCATGTTTTAAAACCAAACGGTCCTTTTCAGGACCACAAAATAATTTGATCGTAGTTTTAGTTGGTTATAATACTTTGTAACCAATATTTTATGTTTTTTTCATAAAAACATACAATATTGAGATACAAAGTATTAGAAGTTCTGGCGACAGAACCTTAACTTCATAAACCGAACCATGTTTTAGCATACTTGTAAATATTATCAGAAAATATTTACAACTATTGCTATTGCGTAGTTTTAGTGGATTATTCACTCTTTTTTTTTATTACCTAATATTATGTGGGACAGGGCCTATATGAAATAACACACAAAAATAAATTTTCAAGTCATTTTTATTCTCATTATAAAATATAAAAAATTTGATCAAACACTTTTTTATTAACTACAATATATATATATATATATATATATATATATATATATATATATATATTTACAAACTTAATACTATAAATTAAAAGCTAATATCTACAACTACCTAACACCTACTACATAATTTATTAAAGTCCTCTAATTGTCTTTTTAACCGCGCAGATTTCACCTTTTTTATCTCTAATTGTTTTTCAAGTTCTATAATGTCACTGGCACACTCGTTCACTTCATTCACTAACCGTTTTTTCATGGCATAAATGTCAGTCAATTTGGTCTTCTGAGAGTTGGTGAAGTCTTCGACCCACTCCGGTTGTGATGGCTCGGAAGAAGACGCGGTTTTATTCGGTGAAGACGATGACGACGACGACGACGACGAAGCAGCGGAAACTTCATCGCCTTCAAAACACCGCTTAAACCGCTTCTTCATGGGTTTCCGGCACCCCAATATCGGCGACAGTGGTGCTGGCGCTGGGGAAGACTTCACCTCCGACACTATTACATTCTCGACGCTGGCCGGTGTTGGTGGCGTTGGTGGTGTTGGTCCATCGGGGCCTTCTATGACTTCCACTTCTACTGACAGTGGCTCTTGCGGTGCTGTTTTTAGGAAGTCGGGTAATGGAACAGGGGTGGAGGGACGCTTAAAGTTAAACTTTTTCTTCTTCCCTTGTCCCACACCTTTAATCGCCGAATAAAATGTTTTTTTATCGGCGATTTCCGACTTCCGCATAGTCAAGAGCTTTTGCAGTTTCGACGCTTTCGGAGAAGATTCCCTAGGCCGCGATGCTTTTCGCACAACCACA
Source organism: Diaprepes abbreviatus (assembly GCA_034092305.1). NCBI lineage: Eukaryota > Metazoa > Arthropoda > Insecta > Coleoptera > Curculionidae > Diaprepes > Diaprepes abbreviatus. Next base: position 1,362,571 of record JASJET010000155.1, on the reverse strand, counting down.
TCACTAATCACATTAATTTTTGGCTCTTTCTCCTCCGTCCAGCATTCCAGGAATTGCGCTGCCGACTGAACCAACTCCTCGTCGCGACCATCGTTGAGGGCTCGGTCTTCGGCATCTTCATGCTCCACGCCATTCCAGTTCTCGAACACCCCCGGACTTAGCACCTCTAAACCACTCATGTTATCCAGCATGCCTTGCTGTGAACCGCAGCTCACGTCAAGAGCATCTAAAAGAGACCGTACACTAGACATTTCCGATATTCCAACTCACACAATTAACTTTTTCTTAGCACTGTACTGTTTGCTGTTCTGACGAACTGTGAAGAGCTCGAGCCAGCAAGTCTGCTTTTATGCCCATTTCCCCCACTACACCGCCTTTATTCCTTTTGTTCGATGCATTAAGTATAATATTTAAACTTGTCAGATGCAAGGCCAAGGCCAAGGCCGACGTAACCGGCAATACCAGGGTCGTTTTCAGGGCTGTAATTTTCATGGATTTTTTTTTTGTCCCTGTCAAGGTTATTTTAAAGAAGCATATAAATATAGTACTAAACTTGTTAGATGCGAGGCCAAGGCCAAGGTCAAAGTACCCGTCAATGTCAGGGTCGTTTTCGAGGTTGTAATTTTCAAGGATTTTTTTTTTGGTCCTGTCAAGGTTATTTTAAAAACAAGGACATTAATGAACGTGCCATCCAGAGAAGAAATTGGGTCATAGAAGAAGCTTACCTGTACAGAAGAAATTAACATGTATTTTATTTCTTAATTTTTAATTTTTTGTTTGTTATTTTTTTTATTTTTTTTAATAATAAAAAGTAAACTCAATCTTTTGTTATATTTTAATTTTTTTTCAATAAAACAATAGTAAAATGAATCTGTATGTGTATTTATTAAACATCACCTAAAATACGTTTTGCAATCCATATTTTTCTGCAGAGTCCGTTTATTAATGAAATAGAACCATATATTAGGGTGAAATCTAATGGTTTCAAATCAGTCTCACATAACAATGTCAGAAGTAAACACTATTGATAAGTTCGGTCGCAAAAGAAAATTTAAGGATTTTAACTTTATGCGAGGTCCTTCAGGAATAGGTTTTAAACTTACACCTAATGGAGATTACGACATGGGAAGCAAAAGATTGTGCTATTTAGCAGAACCTCTTGAAGGAGACGATGCGACCACACGAAATTATGTTGATAATAACCTTGCTCAGTGTGTGCAAGATACGCAGAAAGCTTTACATGACTCAACAATTGTTATTAAAGATATATTCAGAAACCAACTTGAAGGTTACGTACGCAAGAAATTAATTGAAACCGGTCAAGAACTTAGAGGATACATTGATGATACTGTTATTGCAATATATGAACTTAGGCAAGACGAACTGCGTGATGAACTTAACTCTAGAATGTTGAAAATTGAAAAGACTATGGAGGATCTTGTCAGCAAACCTGTTTCACATTAAACATTTACTCGTAGACCTGTGCGTTTAATTTACTATTAGACAAATTTTTCAACAATAACTTTTACAGTTTGTTATTTGTCGACACTTCATTATATTTATAATTTTAAAATAAAGGTTCAATAAAAAAGCAATCAATCAATGAATACATGTTTTTTATTTAAAAAAAAAAAAAAAAAAAAAAATTACAATACTATCGTTACATATTAATGTTGTATGTTTAATAGAAATAATAAAAACAATACAAATAATGAAATATGGATTTTCCAGATTACGTGCTGTCCTGACTTAGAAATGATTCCAACACGGTGACTAAATTTGCTAAGTTTTCTTCCGGGTCTGTTTTGTAAAAATCTATGTCTGCATGCCCCCAAGGTAGAGTTTTGGTTGAACTGGGAATTACATAACGTTTATCATCGCTATGTGACAATGCTACTTTATTTATTATGTTGGTATAAATGTTATGTAATTCACTTCTAAATGTCTTCATCTTTCTTAATATCAAACCACCCCGTTCAACAATTCTTTGGTAGTCTTCCTGATGAAGGTCTTTCTCGATAACACATTTTTTGATACCTTTGGCTTTTTTTAATTCATTATTAATGGACTTTACATAATAAGCCTTCGCGCCGGTACCATAAAAACTTATTATCGGATCACCAGGAAACTCATCTTTCATTCTACCAACTACAGAATTACTTTTAATTATGTTGAAATTATTAATTTCGGGGTAATTTGATGTATCGAATTTTTCGGGGTTTTCTGATATAGTTTGATAAAAGTTTTCCGTATACACTTTTAATATAAGCGAGTCAGTATCGGTGTAAAGTAACGAAGCATCATCGCCAAACTTGGATTTAATAAAATTATAATAAAAATCGTATATTACAGTCTTTGATATATCTAATATGGAAAAACCGATATAAATTGGTTTATTGTACAATATTTTAACTTTATTCATATGTATAGCAACAAAGTTCTCGGTAAATATCGAGCTACTATTGAAATTGGGGCGGGATATTAGTGCTCTAGCTCCATTTCTGCCTACACTGTTCTCCCAATGTGTTACTAATTTTATATCCTTTCGATTTTCCACATTTTCCATAGTTTTACCAAATATCGCGTTATTTTTTAATTTAAAAGTGTCCTTCGCAAATTTTGTGGTGGCCTTGTTACGTAAATTGGTATTAAAATCAATATACGATTTTAGCCATTTTGATTGCTCAAACTGTAATACTCGATGGGTTTGCATTACCACTAAGCCGTTGGCGATGGCTTGTTTTAAAGTTCTATAGTGTACAATGTATTTTTTTTTATCTTGTAAATTGGGAATTAATTTCGGTAATTTAGCGTTTTCTGTTGGCGGTATGATATTTTCTACTAGAAATGGAAGATCAGAATGTGCATCATGCAACTCAGTCGGATAATGCACATCCACTTCCAAAACGTAGCCATGTAAACTATCATCACCAACAGCCATAATATTTAAATCCAGAATTTCGCGCTCGCTTAACCATCGAAAACCACCATATGGTAATGCTTGTGACATACTATGACCATATAGATTTGTAGCATCAAGGTATGTTATAAATGAAGAAGGTTTTGTTGGGTCATAGTCTGGTAAAAAAATATTATTAGCGATGTGCTTCCTTTCTGTACACTGGCTTATGCCGCCGCGTATACCTTTCTTAAAAAAATGTATCATGTCTATATCAGTTAAGAGCTCTAACTCTACCTTAGTCATACGTAGCATACAATCAAATGATAAACTTGGAAGGGTATAGTAATGTGCTGGATCAAGTTTATCGAATTTTAAGCAATTATTCCGAAATTGCTCAAAAACATCACACAATAGCAACACATCTGATTTTAAATACACGTCCGAATAGTCCCCCAAAGTTTTACACCCAAACAAGCGCCATACTTCTTTTGCTCTTCTATAGCTTTCATCGCTAATATGTTCTTCCCGTAAATTATCATAAAATTCATCTTTACTTGGAAGACATGTATTTTCCATTTTTTCTATAGAGTCAATAAAGCTATAGGGAAAAACACCCTTTTGACGCATCAAATTAAATTGGTTGATATTTGAAAAATGTTTCCGCGTTTCAATAAAATCGTCGTCGTTTAAACCGCTGCCTAAATTTTCCAAAGACGTTAACAGAAATTTAAAACTATCAATAAATCGCAACTTTAAATATTTCCTCTTGACTTTTCCACATTTACTATCAAAATAATCGTGCACATAAATGCTTTTGGTAAATGATATGTACTTTTCCTTACTTTGAGCCAAAACACCAATTTTATCCCCATATTTACATAACTCTTTTATAAATAAATGGCTGTCGTAGCCGCTTAAGTTATGAAATATGATAGGGATAAAAGAGGGTAATTTATAATTTAAATTACAAACGGAATGTGCAGCACCAAATCTTTTTGCACCAGTTATGTGACAGTGGTCTCGTACTTTAATCTCACCCTCTTCAAAAGGGCCTTCACATATACCACATATTTTAGCATCATTAAACTCCCTTTTTTCTTCAGGCGTTAACGGTTTCATAGGCTTAATGTCTTTTAAATATGTGTTGTATAGAGCCCTTAAATCACACTCGATACGATCCACAAAGACTTGAGCTGCATTATTCCCCCGAAATAGCTCAAATTTCGAAAGTGAGTCGTCAAAAGAGCATTTAATTAAATAAGCAAAAGAATATGGTTCATGTTTAAAACTTTTTACAGTGTAAGAATTTTGTGGGTTTGGTTGTACCGTTTCAATGGGTTTTAAAACAGATTCGAAATCTGCATAAACCACGAATGGAACGCGCATTTGCTTTTCTATACCCTCGAATTTTAAAATATTTTCCGGCACACTCTTCCCAAATTTATCGATTTTTAAATCCACTGAGGGTGTTTGCGTGAAAATGTGGTTACAATCGTAGCTTTGATGTAAAGTTAAAGCTGACGGTGTACTAAAATAAATGAGGCAACCATCACAGAAATATATTTTATGTTGTTGACAACTAATTTGACTTGAAACTAAACGCGATAAATCCCGAATCCAACAATAATGACTCTTTGAACAAGTCGTATCGCAAAAATGTTCACCGCCATCTTTACTACTACAGTCTTTTGTAATTAACAATAAATTTACATGCCTATCCAACTTTTTTGACGCATACCTCAGTGGACCAATAACTTCATGTATTATTTCATTATTTTCATATTTAGATTCCAGACCGTATACGTTAATTGATATGTTGTTCATTTCCTCAAATTTTTTAATGTCACGTAATTTTACTGGAAAATCCATACCTGTTACATTTAGCACTCTAGAAAAATGGGGGTAGGATGTCTTCTGTGAAGGCTCTGCTGTTGGAGGAAACAATGCTGATGTTACAGCCCACGCAAAGCAAAATTCGTCCTGGTTAATCACATTGACGACAGCTCCTTTCTTTTCAATAGAACACGGCAACTTGATGTACGATGAGCCACCCATAGGCATATACTTGTTGATACCAACTTCCAAGTATAAAATTCGCACAAGAGCCCATCCTATAACAAGAAAAATAATATATAAAAATCAGTTTAATATATCGGGTTTTGATTTTTCCATACCTGAATCTTTCTCCTGGAACTCTGTCGCCTGCGTTTTTATTGATTCGGTGAAAGAATGGTAAACGGCATCCAAATCACTTTCTACACTAATTATTTGATTAGCAGTGTTGAAGGATTTTTCACTGAATATTTCTTGTGACGGAAGCATGTACTCGCCAACAGCTGTCATGTTAACTTTTAAAGCATGATGCACACGCAATAAATTATTAACAAGTTCCACCACCTTGGATTTAATGTCTGCAAAGAACATTACGTAATCGGAATGCTCCATATCACTGCTAACCCGATAGGTTGCAATTCTTCTTTTGAAGGCACATTGAACGAGTTGCACACCATGACATACCGGCAAACATGAATTATTTTTATGTTGTTGTGTTCGTTTATGCGCTGACATATGATTTATTGGAACATCTACATTACATGTAGCGCAATTAATTACCGGAATCGTCGATGTATACTCTTCAATTCGGAGCCGTTTTCCTCCAGGCACTTCATTAAATCTCGCCGCACACGATTCTCTTTTATGACGTCTCATATTATAACTCTTAGTAAACTTAGAACCGCAATTTTCACAAACATATGCCATGATTTGTCAAATATTAACACATGTACTACCTATACAAGTCAGAGCCAACTGATGAATGAAACTGCCCCATACTCTATATAAAACCATTCAAGGTCACCCCCAACCACGTAACATATCTTCAAGGTCACACACCCAAGATGACCTTCAACAAAGTCAAGGTCGTCTCGACCAAGGTCAAGGTCAAGGTCACACACACAACCTTGAACACAAGGCCAAGGCCAAAGCACACGTGCACTTTCAAGGTCAATGACAAGGACATGTGGGCGGGGCCAAAGAGGGGTGAAGCAAGGTCAAGGTCAAGGTCGAGGAGTGGGGGGATTGAGAGAATCGGGTTATGTTCACTACTGCCAAACATTCTATACTTAATGATTCTAAAACATTAATTGACTTATGGAAATAGTTTGGACTCTGTTTATTCCCCCTCTCTGGGTCTGATCTAGCCTCTCTCTTTTTAGGGGGGGAGGCGGTGATATCATAAGAGTACAGTATAGCAAGCGAAAGCGAGTTGTCGACGGGGGGGGGGGGGGGGGTAGAGATGCTAACAGCATTAACATTCCTAATTGGGGTTGGTTTTCTTCTAGAAGGGGATTTACTTTAGTGTACTGTGTTGATATTTTGATAATAAATAAATAGAGGGTGATCAACAACTATATTAACTTGACAAATCGCTAAAAGACAATTTTTTTATAACTAGACCTTCTATTTTTAAAATTTTACCTTGTTTGCATTAAAAATAAGTGTGACTTTGAATAAGGCTGCCTATTCGAAAATTTTTGTAGTTTTTGAAATATTGGCCGTTCAACATTTTTGTGAAAACTCTATACGATTTTAAAGTTTTGGCCATAATGGCGAAACGCAACGAGAGAAAATAATAGAGCGCTACAGAAATACCACTATTTCTTGCCATTTGACAATTATTAATAAAAATCATGCCGGGGGACGGGGGACACGAAAAATATTTAAATTTGTTTGTTATTTATGAGGAATGTAATAAATTGTATCAAGAGCATACCAGACAGTTGCTGATAGATATCCAGATAAACAGAAACCGTTACGGAACAGTGTTAAACGAATATTGGAAAATTTAAAAAAATGTTGCACCATTAAGGCAAAAATGCCTATTCTCCATAATGAAAAATCATCGCAATTCTGAGATATTTTGCAGCATGTCTTATGACAGCGTAAAGACAAGTAGCTTTACAAATAGGGATCTCGAAGAGCTCAATACATAGAATTCTGTTGAAACACAACTTCCACCCTTATCTTTGGTTCAACACCTAAGAGATGCTGATCTCCTAAAAAGAATGCAATTTTGTGAATATATATTTTCGATGATAAAAGACGACCCTCGATTTTTGGACAGCATAATATTGTAATCCAGTGACAACTTTTGCTTGAAATATTTTTCCCATAAATGGTTCCTCAGTGACTTTCCATACTTTTTACAGAACCTGTGTGTATCTACAAGCAATCCAATATAGCAAAATTAAGATCATAAACCTAGAGATAAAGCCTTGAAATTGGTGAGAAAAATAGTTTCCTCCCAAAAATAAACAATATTCTCCATTTTGGCCGATTATTTATATTTGTCTTTTGAAGTTTAAACCTTGACATATTTTTACCTTTGTCAATTTAAATTATTTCAATCAGATTCACTAAACATTGAAGATAAAAACCTAGAGATAAAATCTTGAAATCGGTAAAAGACATGGTAAACTTTATTATATAAAGACTTGTTTGCTGACATACATATGTAAAATAACTTATATCAGTGTCATAAGTTAAATAAACTGGTCAGCTAGAAAATCTAACTAACAATTAAATACTGCTTAAAACTTAAACCTTTTTAGTATATGTGGCTGCTTAGACCAGTTAGTGACTTACAGATTTTATTATCAGCTTATACCAATTTTAAAGTTAGAGAAGAATTAAGAGTTGAAAGTTTTGAAAATTGCAGAAAAATCTTATTATCTAAAGGTGATCATGAAAATCAACATAATATGCCTAATTTCTCTAAGAATGCTGTAAATGAGAAGTTCGCGAAGATTCATTGTAGCTGATTGATACAAACTTAACTTTATTACTCCTCGTATGACACCAATAAAGAATCCATTTAGAGAACATGAGGATCCTGAATTTTAGCTTAACTTTATTACTCCTCGTATCACACCATTAAAGAATCCACTTGGAGAACCTGAGGATCCTGAATTTTAGCTTAACTTTATTACCCCTCGTATCACACCATTAAAGAATCCATTTAGAGAACTTGAGGATCCTGAATTTTTTCCTGCGTTTAGGAAAGAATTTCCTACAGTTCACATATTAACCAAAAAAATACTATTGATCTAAATACGTTTGCCAAAGATAAGCTTTTTAAATTCAAAAAAAAATCCATTAACGCAATTACGTTGGCAATTAATAAGCGCCACATATAGAGACAGAGATATCCTATTTAAAATTTTGATTACAAACAAATTAATAAAGATATAATAATAGACCCCATCTCATATCACAACAAATATTAAGAAATTGTATAATATAATAGTGATAATAATAATTCAGTGGCGCGTTGATAAAAATATATTTTCAAATACACACTGTAAAAAAAGAAGGTAAATATAAATTAAACTATGAAATTTTATGTAGAATGGATTTAAAAAAAACTTTTATTAGAAGAAAATCGCTTATAGACGGCAAGAAGAGAGCAACGCAAAATACACTCTATTCATTCATTAAGATATTTTATTCTAAAAATTGGAGGTGTAAAAGTTTTTAAGAAAGTAGAAATGATATTATAAATCAAGTAAATCTTATAAGAAAAAGCTCTTTTAAAAAGCATTGCTTTATCAGGTAAATGAAGTAACTTTTTGTAGAATAATTGTTAATCCTGGAAAATTATAACAGTTCTAATAAAAGTATAAACTTTTAGAGAGTACACCTTAGAAAAACATGATCGGGGGGATTTTAGTAAAGCTGGTTGAGTAGCATGGAAAATTTGATTCCCTGATCCAAATTCCGATAGATTTTTATCTATGGGAACATTTAAATATTTTCCTTTCAAGCGACTAAAGTCGTTTTGACGTTTTGAAATTGACTTTTACAGAATCATCTAATAACGGACTTCTAAAAGGAGGTTTTCAATTCGATAAATCCTAGATGGCGCTGATAATGTGGTGAACAAAAATTAATTTTCGTCGGGACCAATATGGCGGATTAAATATAGTCTCGATTTTGTAAATTCAATTACGAATTTGAAATCATTTTCAAAGAAAACTATAGCGAATTCAACATGGTAGACTAAAGATTTTACATCTCTCAATTTTGTTTAAAATTGGTACCAGGTAGTTTCTGAGGGTGTAAAAAACGAATTTAAAATTATTTTTAAATTATTCCATACGGCAGATGCAACATTGGAGTCTAAAAATTTTACATTTCCTGATTATATCCGGTACTAGTGGTTTTTCGAGGGTGTAAATTAAGATTAGATTAAGAGTTTAAAATTATTTTTTTTGAAATCCAATTAGGCGGATCTAATATGGAAGATTAAAAATTTTAAGTTATTCACATTTTTTCAAAATTGGCATTAGAAAGTTTTCAGGATCATAGCTTACGAATATGAAGTTAATTTTTTACAATTTAATATAGCACCTACAAGATGAAGGATTAAAAATTTGACATTTTTCCGATTTTGTCCAAAATTGATATTGGGGAGTTCTTAATTTTTTCAAACTGAATATGCAAAATAAAATATGTCAAACTAAAAAGTTACATGACTAAATATTTGGAGAAGTCTCAGTATCAAACAATTTTTTGTAGTTTACAACTTCGAAACATTGGGAGGTATATTATACATCTCGCTTAGTAGATAATTCAAATAATTTATGGATATAGTAACGAGTTCAAAACTAAAGATCGAAAAATGAAATTTTTATTTAAAAATTGATCTGACTTCTAAAAATACACTAACAAGTGGAAAATAACATAAATTTTTATACGAAATTAAAATTTTTGAAGTCGGCGCCTAATTATTACTAAATGAAACAAATAACTACAAACACGAGATATATACGGTAAGAAAACAATTACAAATAAAATATTTCTCCCAATTTGGTTATGCGAATTACGGCATTAATTTGGAGCCGATTGGAAAAATATCAATTTTGTATAAAAATTTGTATTGTTACTTTTTACTTTTTAGTACATTTGTAGAAGTCAGTTCAATTTTCATATACAAATTTTATTTTGAAAAACTACTTAATCATAACTGCAACAAAAGATGAACTCATCATTTTCTACACCACCATTTTTACTGCTCTCTATACTACACCTGGTTAATTTTGAAAGTATGTAGTTTTCAACAAAAATACATTTTTATACTACTGACTTTACTGACATTTATTTATACAGGGTGTCACAAAAATATGGACACACCTGAAATTATCGGAAACCAAGAGCGCTAGAAAAAAATCGAACGGCGCATCTCATGGTGAGCTTGATTTTGACCTTGTATGTGACCTTCAAGGTATTTGAAGCTCAAGTTGAGTTTTTTATATAGGAACTTTAATTTTTTATTGCAACAATCAATAACGAAGAAAATTTCCTATTCAACGGTATAAATAACATAGAGAGTAAAATCACATCTAGAGGTTATTTGAAGGTCAAATACCATTTTACCATGGATTTGTGTAAAGCAGCGGATAACTCCAAAAAAATAAGCAAGCTAAAGAAAAACTTTTTATACTGACGTTTCAGAAAATCAAACGACGCATCTGATGGTAACCTTGATTTTGGAGCTTAAGTTGAGTTTTTAAATAGCAATCCTATTTTTTATTATAACAATGGAAAGCCGAAAAATTTCCTGTTCAACAATATAAATAACATAGGGAGTAACATCACATCTATAGGTTATTTGAAAGTAAAATATCGTTTTACCATGGAGTGGTGTAAAACAGCGGATAACTCCAAAAATCAGAAGGCTAAAGAGAAACTTTTTATACTGAAGTTTTAGAAAATTAAACGATCCATCTGATGCTGATCTTGATTTTGACCTTTAGTTTGACCTACAAGGTCATTTGAAGCTCTAGTTGAGTTTTTAAATAGGAACCCAAACTTTTTTATACAGTAATGGAAAGCGGAAAAAATTTCCTATTCAACAGTATAAATAATATAGGGAGTAAAATCACATCTAGAGGTTATTTAAAAGTAAAATATCCTTTTATCATGGATTGGTGTAAAACAGCGGATAATTCCAAAAAAATAAGAAAGCTAAAGAAAAACTTTTTGTGCTGAAGTTTCTGAAAATCAAACTACCCATCTGATGGTGGCCTTGATTTTAACCTTGAGTTTGACCTACAAGGTGATTTGAAGCTCAAGTTGAGTTTTTAAACAGGAACCACCACTTTTTAATACAGCTATGGAAAGCGGAAAATATTTCCTATTCAACAATATAATTAACATGGGAAGTAAAGCCACATCTAGAGGTTATTTGAAGGTAAAATATCCTTTTACCATGGATTGGTGTAAAAAAACAGGGGATAACTCTAAAAAATAAGAAAGCGAAAAAAAATTTTTATACTAAAGTTTCAAAAAATCAAACGGCAAATCTGATTGTGACCTTGATATTGACCTTAAGTTTGACCTACAAAGTCATTTGGAGCTCAAGTTGAGTTTATTAAATAGGAAGTGTCATTTTTTATTACACCAATGGAAAGCGGAAAAAATTATCTATTCAACAGTATAAATAACATAGGGAGTAAAATCACATCTAGAGGTTATCTTAAGGTAAGATCTCCTTTTACCATGGATTGGTCTAGAGCAGCAGATCACTAGAAAAATAAGAACGCTAAAGAAAAACCTTTTATACTAAACTTTGAGAAAGTTAAACGGCGCATCTGATGGTGACATTGATTTTGACCTTGAGTTTGATCTACAAAGTCATTTGAAGCTCAAGTTGAGCTTTTTAAATATAAACTACCCTTTTTTATTAAAGCATAGGGAGTAAAATCACATTTAGAGGTTTAGAGGTCAAATATTATAAAAAAGCTGAAACTTTTCATACGAAAGTTTCAGGAAATCCAACGGTGCATCTGATGATGGCCTTGATTCTAATGTTGGATATTATCCTGAAGATAATCAGAAGGTGAAAATAATTTTTTCAAATAAAAATCTCCAGTTTTATTGCAGCGATGAAAAGCGGGAAAAATCTCCTATCCAACGGTGTAAATAACATAGGAGTAAAATCACATCTAGAGGTCATGTGAAGGTCAAATATCATTTTACCGTAGATGGATGTGAAGTAACCGGTAACTCGGAAAACAGGAACGCTGAAGAAAATATTTTCTCACTAAAAGTTTAACAGAATCAAATGGCGCCTTTGACGGTGACCTTGAAAATATTCTTGGATTTGAACTTCAAGATAATGAGACCAGACAGGTTGGTGTCTGTCCAGTCAAGACAAGACAGGCTGGTGTCCAGTCAGTAAAGGAAAGACAGGCTCGTGTCCATTCAGTGAAGGCAAGTCAGTCAATTGTCCGGTCGGTGAAGGCAAACTACAGATGTTTAAGAAATTGTTACTTATGAAATTTTAAACTTAGTATGAAAAGTTTTCTTCAGCTTTCTTATTTTTTGAGTTATCCGCTGCTTTACACCAGTCCATGGTGAAAGGATATTTGACTTTCAAATAACCTCTAGGTGTGATTTTGTCGCCTGTATTGTTTATACTGTTAAACAGAAAATTTTTCTGCTTTCTATTACTGCAATAAAAAATGAGGCTTGCTATTTATAAAACTCAACTTGAGCTTCAAATTACCTTGTAGGTCAAATTCAAGATCAAAATTAAGGTCATGGTTATATGCGCCGTTTGATTTCCTGAAACTTTAATACGAAAATTTTTCTCAGCTTTCTTGTTTTTCGAGTTATCCGCTTTATACCAGTCCATGGTAAAAGGATATTTGACCTTTAAATAATCTCTAGATGTAATTTTACTCCCTATGTTATTTATACCGTTGAAGAGGAAATTTTCCTCCCTTTCCATTGATGCAATGAGTGCAATGCAACTTGACCTTCAAACTACCTTTTAGATCAAATTTAAGGTCAAAATCAAGGTCAACATCAGATGCTCCATTCGATTTTTTGAAAGTCTTATAGAAAAAGTTTTTTTCTGGCGCTCTTAGTTTCCGATATTTCCAGGTATGTCAATACTTTTGGGACACCCTGTCTACATGTAATACTTTTAAAGCTTTGAGTCTATTTTAGTATTATCATATTTTTCTCTTAACTTCCGTTCCAAACTAACAACGCTATTTCTCAATATGATTTTAATATAAAAATATAATTTTACAAAAAATATAATTCCAGTATTACATGGCGCTCAAAACAACCTATTGCTTATTTGACAAAATGAAACATATACATATTCTATTAAAGGCTATATGTTATCATAACATGATATAAAATTTTGCAGACTTACAATAAAATAATCAGTATTATTTTGCTCGATAATACGATAATTGTTCAATATATTGAAAGAAATAAAATTTTAAAATTAGTATTTATTCTTTTGATTACGATTTAAAACAATGTTTAATATCAGTTATCATAATAGGAACACCGCAGTACAAGTCACTCAGTAAGTAGTCACTTTTTTTTTATTGGAGAGCCTCTGAAATATTTACGTCTAATAAAATAGCCGAAACCCAGCAATTAATTATTACGACCTATTGAGGTTAAGATCACACTTGTAATGGCATTTATATCGATTTTGAAACGAACACTTTTCTTTATAATTTTAATTCCCCCAGAAAGGCAAAAATAATTAGGATATTCTATATACAGAAAACTAACACATACAAATCGATATCTCAATGTAACGTCAATCCTTTTCAAAAACAATCCGTCATTAACTCTTTCAATGTGTGAGAACAATTACTGAAATCAGGAACAGAAAAACTAACTAATCCTCTGAGAGGCAACGGATATTGCGCTCTGTTAATAAATATAAAAACTCCACTCTTCAACAAAAATTTCATAAATGTACCACCTACGGACAGTGTTGTCTTTTTTACATACACGGAATCACTGACAAGATTGCTAAATTGAGCCGAAAATCAAAGATTCAGACAATTTTAAACAGATGTTAGAAAGTTGGACAGTGTTCGAAGTCACCAAAAGATGCAATACCATTACAAAGAGAAGACGTTCAGAAGATACCTTACTCATGTGGTAAAGTAGATGTGGGTCAAACATGGCGGTTTAGGATTAAGAAATATGAAAGATGTATTAAAAAGAACAATGCTGAACACCAGCATTGCTCAGGTCACATCTTTAATGTAAAAGAAACTAAGTTGCTAGCATCAGTGTCTGGTTTTTTTAAACGTAAAATTAGAGAATCAATCGAAATTTGCAAATATCCAAATAATATTAATGGTGTTGCAGTTTTGTTATTTTATGAACGAGACTATGAGTAATTTTGTCAAGGTGCCAACAGTCAAGCTGGTGCTCACTATAAATTAATCCCTTATTTCCATCAAGTAGTCTCTTTAACAAATACATATATAATAAAAGCTAAAAGTTTTTGTCACTGTCACATCAAAAACTGGTTTTGTAAAAAAAAAATCAAGTGTGTCTAGAAATGTATCAAACACTGCACTTTTGTCACTTTCATCAAGGGTATAGTTAGTTAATCTTTTGTTTTTTTTTCTTGGCGTTCTTGAGATTTCTAAAAGCGTCAGTAGAGAGATTCTGGGCCAAGTCTTGGTTGAGAAAACTGGCATAAGCTCAGAAAGCAATATTTTGGCTGATTTCTCTAATTATACAGCAATACGTTTATCCCAGTAAACAGCTAAAACCATATTTATTGTTTTAGGGCAACATTTGTCAGATTTTGGAGGATGAAAGTTAAAGCTGTATTCGTTTACCCTTAAGTAAAGTGTAGTGAAAGTTATCACCTGTAGAAGGTTAACACCATATTTGTGACTTTTGATACTTGTTACACCCGTAAAGACAAACAGGTACATGCCACGATCAGATTTTATTAAACCGGGATCTTCCTTTTCTATTTAACAACTGGAATTCCATGCCGGAGCCTGGCAAAAAGCACTCCATTGCTCCCAAAGAAGTTACAGGTTAGTGCTTGCTGAAAGGACTTAGACTCAGTGATAAACCCACACTATTAGAACTATATATAATAAACTGTGGTATTACCTAATTTATTGTATGCTTTCATTTTCCCCCTGTGATTGGTAACTAATAAGACTTTCTGTCCAGCACTTTTAATTAAGTTCCTAAATCGGCGTACTATATAATTTATTAGTGCAAAATACAACTTTACTTAAAAAGTAAGGGTATTCAGTTCAGACGATAGTGAAAATTAAGGCCTGAGCTAGATCTAACTGACTAGCGCGGATGACGTAATAATTTAATAGTATTATTCATTGTTCCTTTTCTTGCTTTTTTTTGTAGTTATTATTTAGCAAATAATCACATATTTCTTTATTTTTAGAGATGAAATTCACATAAACTGTAATTCAGAATCCTTTTTTTTTATTATTAAATATAGATTTTAACTGTTTTTGAAATCGGGGTGTTTTATTTTTGGATCTAGTTGTTTCCTGTTTTCGTTAACATCATCGCTTCTTCTTACCGACGGGAATAAAACAGGTGGCGCTTTGAATTTATATAACCCCCCCCCTAATCTCCGGCATGCTAGCCTAGGCACTGCCCTAAAAGAAGGAGCGATCAACACCGAAAAAATAACCACCTGTACAGAAGCATTAAATATTTAATTTTCATTCGTTTATTTTCATTTTAATCCTTTTTCTCTCCCGTGATATAGCAATGGAGATACAGGTTAGGGCTATAAATACTGGCTGTTGCTCCTATGTAGTTATTCAGTGTTCTAATCTCATGAAGTAAAGATCCCTAAAGATGCCTCGAATAATCTTAAGTCAAACGTTGGATAATAATTTCATTTTGATATGGTCTAAACCAAAGAACTATGATTTTCAGGTAACAAATTTCTTATCTCAGGTTTTTTCATAACACTCGAAATTTCAATTAAATTAATTCGAAAGCTCTATCCTAAAAATATTTTTTGGGACGTTTCCTCAAGGTAAAATACCAATGGTTACACGTCGCGGCATCGCTCGCTCTTTGAGAAAGGTTATAATTCGACGATATTTTTACGAAATCATCCTGGAAAACTCCTTAAAAAATGCTGTAAATTTTGTCAATTTATATTACTCCTACCAAAAGTTATGTACGAATAAATTTTGCTAAAAATTTCGCAATGCCAATAAATTTTTGCAGTTTTTTCAGTATTTAACCACTTTCAAATAAACCCATCTTGGAAATATTTATTATTTTATGGGATCACCATTGAACCCATTAGAACAGCGGTTGTCAACCTTCCTCGTCGTACGAACCCCTTCTAAAATTCGAAAAAAATTTGCGAACTCCTTGTGTAGTCATTACAAACAGTAATAGAAATAGTAAAATTGGGTTATTAAAATTTATTTTCCATATTTTCGTAACGTAAAACTGAAACCTAATCGTAAAACATTTACAGAGAACCATTATTAAAACTGAAGTGATAGTTTAGTCTAAAAAAAAAAATTAATACAAAATAATTGCAATAATGTAGAACTAGAAAAATACCGTCAATGGGGGATATTTGTGCCTGGTAGGTGGGAAAAAGAAATTCAATTTGGTTCGATGTCTGAAAGTTTGTCTTGGATCAGGTTCTGCATTTAACCTTATTTCTGGACTTTTCTTTCAGGTAATTATATATTGAAAATCCTTTCTCACATAGACATAGTTGTATAAAAGTGTAATAACACTTTAATAGCTTTTTCTGCCAAAACAGTATACTTATTTCTTAGAATGAGTCAAAAATCAAAGGGTGATCTTTAAATACAGTTTTTAGGAAATTGTCAGAAGATAAGCCAATAAGCTTTTTTCCGTAAAGTTAAAGAAGTATCAGAAATTATATCTCCTTGAAAAGGATTACGTATCCGTTGTTCAATCAAGATACAATATGTTTTTTACAAAAATAGTCCTTGAAGTTGTTCGAGATGTTCAGTAATCCCTTTAAATATTTTCGCCAAGTTGAAGTTCATTTTCTAATAAAATGGTGCTGAGAGAATCGAAACATTCGTACTCATTCAGCTACAGACATTGAATCCAAAAGTTGAACTTCTTTAGCATGGCTACTATTCTATCATACACACTGAAAATGGTGATACCTTGTACCTGCAAGTTTTTGCAGCAAAAGAATACCAGATATAAAAGAGGACAAATGAAATGGATGGTCAAGAAAAAATGCTTGAACTTCAGAATTCAATTTAAAGCGAATCAAAACCCTGCCACGAAATAGGCATCTACCTAACTTGTGTATGAAATAGTAAAGAAACATGGAGGTTTCCAAAATCCTCACCAAGCGCACGGAATAGATGAGAGTTTATAGCAAGTGATTTTATAAAAAAAATCAATTTTTACAACGTCGCTTAAAGTGCTGGATAACTCTGCAGGAATGCGCTTACATGCCAGTGCTTGTCTATGAATATAGCAATTCAATATTCTCGTTGAACTTCTTTACCCGCACCACAAGATAAGAAAATGTTCCGGTCATTGATTTTGCACACACAATCAGAAAGACCATTTTTAACCGACTTCTAAAAGAAGGAGGTTCTCAATTCGTCGACTATGTATGTTTTTTTTTTATCTATGTACACCGATTACTCCGGAACGGCTGCACCGATTTGAATGAAATTTTTTTACGTTATGTTCAGGAAGTTTCTGCGGTGTTCCCATATTTTTTTGGACGAAATTAGTACAATAAAATCCAAGATAGCGCTGACAATATGGAGGCCAAAAAAACTTATTTGATCTGATTTTCCCCAAAATTGGTATGGGGGAATTTTTGGGGTCGTACACAACGAATCTAAAATTATTTTTAAAAAATTCAATATGGCGAATCTAATATGGCAGATAAAAAATAAATTAAATATGGCGGGTCCAAGATGGCGGATTAAAGATTCTACATCTCCCGATTTTGTCTAAAATCAGTATTGGGGTCTTTTTGCTGGTGTTAATTATGAATTTAAAATATTTTAGGAAAAACTCAATCTGGCAGATTCAATATGGTGTCCTAAAAATTTTAAAGTTTTCGATTTTATCCCAATCTGATATAGGGGGATCTCGAGGGTGTAAATTATGAATTTAAAATATTTTTTCAGGATTCAATATGGCAAATCCAATGTAGCGGACGGAAATTTTACATTTTTCGATTTTGTTGTTTGTTTTTGAGGATGTAAATAGCGAATATAAGTCTAGAAATTTTAAATTTCCGGATTTCATCCAAAATTGGTATTAGGGGGCTTTGAAGGGTTTAGATTTAGATCAGATTAAGACTTAAAATAATTTTTTTGAAATTCAGTATAGCGGATGCAATTAAAGGGTTTTCGGAGTCGTGTATTACGAATATGAAGTTAATTTTTTACAACTATTTGGTTGAGAAAATACAATAGGAGGAGCAGAAAATTTTACATATTCCAATTTTGTCTAAAATTAATATTGTGGTATTCTTGAGGCGTATACAAACTCAATATGTAGTATAAAATATATCGAGCTAAGAAATTTACATCTCAGGTTCTTTAAATATCGATATTGGAAAGTTTTGGAGCCTATGTTACCAATCTAAAACTAATTTGAAATTTAAGATAGTGGATTTATTATGACAGACTAAATATTTGTTTGACAAAATTTTACTGGTATTTGGAGAACTCTAAGAACCAAAGAATTTTTAGTGGTTTACTTTAGGATGATTTAAAACTTTGGATAAAATGAGCACTTTTTTGCCACCTTTGAGTCATTGTGAGGCACACTAATCTCGATTAGTACTTAGTTCCAATAATTTATGGATATCATAATGAATTCTAAAACTAAAAATAGAAAAATAAAATTTTTATAAAAAAATTGAACCGACTTCTAAAAGTGCGCTAAAAAGTGAAAAATAATTATAAATTTTTATATGAAATTGAACTTTTTAAAGTCTTCGCCAAATTAATTGTAAATGAAATAAATAACTACTAATATATACAAATTATGGTAAGAAAGCAATTACAAATAAAGTATTTTTAATCTGTTTATGCAAATCACATTTTGTTAAGTATTAGTTTGACACCGACTTCAAAAAGTTCAATTTCATATAAAAATTTATAGTTATATTTCACTTTTTAGCGAACTTTAAGAAGTCGGTTCAATTTTTTTATAATAATTTTATATTTAATTGTTTTCAAAATAGTTATTGATCACATCGAAAAACTGCACCTGTCGTGTAGGTTCTCAGTGGTTTTGCAAATAATATATCTTCTTGAATGAAATTCTTAAAAATATATCTAACATAGACAAGCAATACTGCAACGTTTGCTACATCGGTCGACTCATCAAGATAAATAGCGAAATAATTAATTTTTTTTTAAATTCACTTTCCACATTATTTGCCAAACCATTAATTCTTCGCGACACTGTGTCGTTTAATAAGAGAACAAGGTCAATTTTTTGCGCAGCTTTTTCACCAAGCATACACTTCGTGATGATTTTAGCACATGGTCCAATCAAATTTCCTGCCACTGTATGTGCTTGTCCAGATCTTGCAGTTTTATAACTAACTCGAAATGATGCCTTGAGAGCCATTTTACATCTTCATTTAAACCTGTAGAAAAGAAGAAACACTAGACTTTTTATTACCCGCCAATTTGCTTTTAAAATACTCAACAAGTTTATCCTTGTGATAAAGATGTCGTGTTTGAACGTGTCTACGAAGAAAAGATGATTTTAAACTGCTGTTGGCCAAGATTTCATTATAGATTACACAAAACCGTTACGGATCTGACTCCTCTTTGATAAAATAAAAACCCATTTCTAAATAGTCACTGTCATTCTTTCCTTTCTTTTCACTCTGTTCGCCTATTTTTTCTGAGCTTTCTGTCTGACGAGACGCCACCCTGTGTTGGTTCTAAATCAGGAAGTAAAGTAGAAGAAGCAGTTGATTGCTCGTCCAGCTTTTCGTCACATTTGACAAAACTACCCGTTTTTAACCAACTATCCATCATACATTTACAAAGCAGTAACACAGGCCAACAAGGATCAAGCAACAGAAACTCTGGTATACTTTCACGAAGAATTTTGGTACGCTGATTCTGAATCTGGCTTCAGAATTACTCCATCACGTCAGATTTTTGAGATATTCTAACCTAAAATTATAACACTGTTTTACGCTGTATTTGAGGTTACGTAAAATCACAAGGTAATTTTTTTCACAAAATTAGTAGGAGTATCTGAAAGTATGATCCTTTCTCTTTAAAATCAATTCTGAAATGTCTAAATATCTCTTTTTTTTCACAGAGATAGGCTAATTTGAAGTTTGCGTCTCACCGACCCAATCGAATGCAAGCCAAAAACAAAGTACAAGCTACCTCTTTGAGTATAATTTAAAGAAAATATAATTATTTTCATTATCGCTGATTACAAATCTACCGTCAGATTTTAAAAATTCAAAATGGTGAATCCAATATGGCGGACAAATATTCAAAAAGTTTAAAACTTTAAAGAAAATTTATGTATAGGTTTCTGAAGGTATTCTGGAGGTTGCTAATTAAGAATCGAAGGTCAGATTTTTAAAAAATCCGTCAATGGTGACGTAAATTTTAACTTGGCAATGACTTTTATAGTCAGATCAAGGTCATTGTATTATTTTTAATAAAAACCTTTTATTTTTGACACAGGCAATCGATAGAGCAGAAAAGACTGAAACAACAAATCCAATATAGCTGATTAATTTCTCAACTGCTTATATTTTCAAAATTTGACCGTGGATTCGCAACAGCAATTTCGAGAATACCTGTTTACACAAATATTCCCTAAAATTTGAAATTTCTTGAAATTTCCAACCGTCATATTGGATCTGCTATTTGGAATTTTTAAAATTCGACAGTGGATTTGTAATCAGCAACCCCTAGAATGCGTATACTGTTATTTTCATCAAAATAACAGAATTTATAAAAATACACTCAAAGAGGTAGTTTATACTATGTTTTTGGCTTGCATTCGAGTGGTGAGACACAAAATTCAAATTAGCATATCTCGATGAAAAAAAGATATTTATACATTTCAAAATTCATTTTAAAGAGATCATATTTTCAACCTCTTTTAGGTTAGGATATCCCAAAAATCTGACGTGATGGAGGAAATCTGAAACCATATTCGAATTCATTGCACCAAAATCCTTCGAAAAAGTATACTAGAGTTTCTGTTACAAAAAAATCAGTCAAATTTTATTGGCCTGTGTAATTATTACTTTCACGTTCTACGTGCGCACGTGCGATTTGTAAGGCTTGGGTATTTGTTATAATTTATTTACATAAGAAGAAATCACTACTAAAATTTATATACACACTATGCATTTACTACTAACTTATTTATCTTTTTGAAACCACTCGGGGTTCTTGAGCTCATCTTACTATTCAGTTTGACTCTACTCTTCCTTCTAAGTGACTTCGGTGTTTTTTTTATAGGCAGGCGTCATTCTTTTTCTTTCGTGCGCATTCGGGAAAGTCTTCCTTTTCCGAAGTAGAAGTTGCCCTCTCGTTCGAGAATGTACTCGAATCTTCAGCCGCATAATGACTCGTTACGATACAGATTGTTACCAGTTACGATGTTTAATTTAAAATTTCGCTATTAAAATATTTTTTTCGTGAACCCTTTTTATAAAGCTCGCGAACTCCCGACGCTTGGGAAATGCTGCATTAGAATATACTGAAAGTTTCATAAAAAGCTCACTCCGCTGAAAATTATGCGTGAACATTAAAAACATACAAACCTCCTTTTATTGAAGTGGGATAAACAATAGATTAAAATTTGCATGTGAATTAAAAAATTCATTTTGACTAAATACAATTCTGAACATTTGCTAATAACTAGGAACATTTACCTTGTCAACACAAAAGGGTTAAACTAATGAACGATAAATATGTATAAATAAAATTTTCTAGAAAAGCGTCATTGGTATATTTATCGGAAATTTTAAGTATATCTTTGTATTACCCTGTAAAAATTTTTTTTTTTTGGAACTTTGATATTGTTTCCTGAATTACCATTTTTAACCGACTTCCAAAAGAAGGAGGTTCTCAAGTCGTCGACTATGTGTTTTTTTTTTATGTATGTACACCGATTACTCCGGAACGGCGACACCGATTTCAATGAAATTTTATACGTTATGTTCAAGAGGTTACTGCGATGGTCCCATATTTTTTTGGACGAAATTGGTGCAGTAAAATCCAAGATGGCGCTGACAATATGGCGGCCAAAAAAATTAATTTTGTCCGATTTTCCCCAAAAATTGATAGGGGGGATTTTCGGGGTCGTACGCAACGAATCTGAAATTATTTTTAAAAAATTCAATATGGCGGATCCAATATGACGGACAAAATCATCAAACTTGTCCGATGTTCTCCAAAATTGGTACAGGGGAGTTTTCAGGGTCGCACATAACGAATCTAGAATTATTTTTTAAAAATTCAATATAATGGGTCCAATATGGCGGACGAAAATTCAATTTTGTCCGATTTTCTACAAAATTGGTATGGGAGAGTTTCGGGGTAGCAAATAACGAATCTGAAATTATTTTTTCAAAATTCAATATGGCGTATCCAATATGGAGGATAAAAATTAATTTTGTCCGATTTTTTTTTTTCAAAATTGATATAGGGCAGTTTTGGGATCGCACATTACGACTCTGAAATTATTTAAAAAAATAAATAAATATTGTAGGTGCAAGATGGCGGATTAAAATTTCTACATGTCTCGATTTTGTCTAAAATCAGTATTTGATGATTTTTTGTTAGTATTAATCACGAATTTAAAATATTTTTTTAAAAACTCAATTTAGTGAATTCGATATAGCATCCTAAAAATTATACATTTTTCGATTTTCTCCAAAACTGATATAAGGGGGGTTCTTAAGGATGTAAATTGTGTATCTGAATGTATTTTTGCAGGATTCAATATGACGAATCCAATATAGAGGACTAAAAATTTTACGTTTTTCGATTTTGTTCAAAGGTGGGTCTAAATGGTTTTCAAGGATGTAAATGGCGAATTATTTTAAGAAAAGCTAATATGTCAGATGCAATATGACCGTCTAGAAATTTTAAATTTCCGGATTTCATCCAAAATTGGTACTACGGGGCTTTGGAGGGTTTATATTTAGATTAGATTAAGACGTTAAAATTATTTTTTTGAAATTAAATATGGCAGATTCAATATGATGGGTTGAAAATTTTACTTTATTCGCATTTTTTCAAATTTGGTATTAGGGGGTTTTCGAAGTCATGTATTACGAACATTTTAATTTTTAATATAAGGGACTGAAAATTTTACATTGTTCGATTTTATCTAAAATTGATATTGCGAGGTTCTTAGGGGATATTCAAAGTCAATATGCAGTATAAAATATATTTTTATTAAAAAAATTAAACCGACTTCTAAAAGTGCGCTAAAAAGTGAAAATAACTATAAATTTTTATATGAAATTGAAATTTTTGAAGTCGGCGTCAAATTATTTCTAAATGAAATATATAACTACGAATATATACAAATTATGGTAAGAAAGCAATTATAAATAAGGTATTGTTAATCTGTTCATGCGAATCACATTTTGTCAGGTATTAGTTTGGCGCCGACTTGAAAAATTACAATTTCATTTAAAAATTTATAGCAATTTTTCACTTTTTAGCGCTCTTTTAGAAGTTGGTTCAATTTTTTTTTATAAAAATTTTATATTTATGCTTTTTCAATATTTTATTAATACTAGTAAACTTTTAATAAAACATTTTACGGCATTGAATTTTGGACGCTAATCTAGTGACCATTGAATAATCAAAGTAATTACCATCGCTGATTTGGCGCGGTCCAAATTTTTATCTTGTTTTTCTCGAAAAAATTACAAACAAAAATGAGCAATGTCGACTGTATCTTTAACTTCTCGAGGACAAGACAAGCGGATAAAAGCGCAACTTAAATATTGACTCAGACACCCGTAAGCAGATAAGAGCACTTTTGCTTTTTGCATCTTATCCAGCGAACAGACAACAACACGCTCGATTGTTAGAACCGATGTAAGCTTAAATTTGCATAAGAGCCATTAAATATCAGCAGAGATAAAGTGAAATACCCTGGGAAGGTCAGAACTTTCTGAAAATTGATCATAATCGTCTGTTAATAAACATGTTCTAAAATATATATAATACTGGATGAATCTTTAATCTTTTAAGTCACTCATAGATTTCGAGAATAAAATTATTTAATATTATTTAACGATCATATAATAATAGTTTACAAAGTTTTAGAATCAATACTTTGAACGTCTCAGTTTTTCTTTGTTAATTTTCTATGTATCTATACATACATTTATACGTAGGTATAAATAAAATTGTAGTGTCTGGCTGTCCGGGCTAGTCTGCGAAATGGCTGAACCGATTGCGGTTAATATTAGTAAACATGAAGATGAGGTTATCAGGAATGATAAAGATTGCTTCTTTTCTGTCTACCTGAATGTTTATCTGTGTGCATGGGCTAATCTTCGAAACGGTTTAATTGATTTCGATGAAACTCTACAGACAGGAAGGGCAGGTTGTCAGGAGAGTTATAGGCTACTTTTTTCTATCTGTCTATAAGGCCTAATCTTCGAAACGGTGGGATCAATTTCGATAAAACTGTACAGACATGAAGAAGACCCAAACAGCACAAATACGTCTTAAAGACGTCCATAAAACGTTTGATCTCAACATTCAGGACGTCTTATGGATGGCCATAAAAGACGAATGACGTCCATAAGACGTTGTATAGACGTCTTATGTTACAAAAGGTAACATCTTTAAGACATTTGCTTACAACGTCTTATGGACGTCCCTTCCCAACATTAAAACAACATATTCCACCAATAAAATTATGTACAATAAAAAGAGTCCCTTTAATTTTTTTGTTTGTCTTGTTTACAAAGTCAAACCGTAATTATTCAAAAATCCAAGAAATAACTTTAATTAAGAAAAAATCAAGAGCAATATATACACTACCATTTTAAATAACTACAAGTTCCGCATGAATAATTTGATTTAAAAAATATGTTCAACATAATCTCTTTATACAAAAAAATACATAACTTAAGCATAATGTAACCTTTTTCTAATTTGAAATTGAGGAAGTGAGGTAGAAGAGCAAATATTTTCAGAACTACTACTGTTCGAACTACAAGTGAACCTATCAATTTTAAGCCTTAGTTTATCCCTTCGATATAATAACTCTAAAAGGTAGACTATCAACAAAATATAAGTTTATTGAAATAAAAAGTACACAAATCTTTAAATAGTTTTAAAAACAAGAATTTTTATTTAGTCGAATAACAAATCTGGTCTGATGCCCTTTTCAGCCATGTTTGGATTGAAATTTCCTCATTCTTCTAACTTTTTGCCAGTCCTGTTGTCTCTGTAGATCCTACTAACAAATTGATTTTAATTTAAAGGATAAAGTTTGTCATTTGTGGGAGTAAATTTTTTGATATTTTTGCGAATTTTTATAATTGTCCTCTACTACAGAATCGTGACTTATGCTATTTCAAGGTTAATATGTATAATGAAAGACAGAACTTACTTATAATAAGTTTCGCCTAGTTGGAATCGTAGAACTTTCTCTTTCCTTTTCGTACTAATCAACTGTACATGGTAATTTTACAAGCTCGCTTTACAAAGTCATAAATGCTCCTTACTCTCAGTTTTGAAATTTCTAAAACCTTAAACAAAATTATTTCTTGTAATTAACAAAACTCTATTTTCTATGTTCTTTAAATATAAACCAATCATCAGGAACAATATAAATCTTACAGGTTTCATTAGTGGAGCACTCCATAAACAAACATTTCGCCTTCCACTTCATTAGTAATATTTCTTGTAATATTTAGGACCGGGTCTGGATGAGCTGTGCAAGCCTTTTTCGCACAGATAATATTTTTGAAGATTTCATTTCATACTTCTAACATAGAGTTACTACAAAAATATAAGCGGTAAAGCATTCGGGAATTTCCTGTAACACAACCTATAACTAAAGTTACTGTTTTTGCTAAGTACATATGATTCTCGATCTTACCTTAAGTATTACATAAACACGAATAAAAAAGATTTTCAGAGGCACATAGATAAATCAATTATTTAAATAAAATTCTTTCAAACGCTAAATTTTCACAGTCGGCACCCCAACAACGTTAAAAATGAATAACGACATGACCAAACATAAATACAAAACTGAAAAATGACAGTTGACAGAAACAAAAGGCGAGATTTTTTTAAAGTTATAGTTTCGCTGGCATCATATATATATTTGTGTGTGTCATTGTTATCGGTACATCAAACAGTCTGTGACAAAAAGCACCAAAGTATTGATAAAAAAGATCACGCAAAAGTTCTATTAACCAAGGTCGTAGGGAGGCTACTAAAAATTTGTCGTTCAATCAAAAATTTTAACCTCGACTTGTATTCAGCTGAGCTCTGTGCTGCGTTGCAAACTTATTACCCAAATGCGACAAAATCTATAAGGAAGGAAATGCTTTTTAGTTTTTATCAACTAAATTATACACAACTGTATTTATTTTCATATAAAATGTAGTATATAGACTTTTAAAAGATATCTTAAAGACGTTGTATATAGACGTCTTATGGACGTCTTTAAAACAATGTCTATAAGACGCCTTATTTATGTCTTAAGACGTTCAGACATAATCTGGATATAAAAATGACGTCTTTAAGACCTCTAGTGCTGTATGGGGAGGTTATTAGAAGTGATATAAGTTGTTTCTTTTTTGCCTGTCTGTATGATCTAATCTTCTAAACGGCTGAACCGATTTCGATGGAACTTTACAGGCATGAAGAGGAAATTGTAAAGAGTAATAGAGACTGCTTTTGTTTATAATAATTATATTTATTATTTATTTCCCAGGTTTCATGCGGACGAAGTCGCGGTAAAAGATAATTATTTATAAAAAGCTGACTAGGCGCCATTTTCCACAAAATCACTCACCTGTCGGGTGCAATTAAGGTCCCGTTTACCATCCAGAGATCGCACAAAAAGAAACAGGAGGTACTACAATAGTACAATTTTAAAATCAAACATAGAATAAGAGATACTTCACGTTACAACAAAAATCAGATCAAGTACTACAGATGTGGATGGACTGGACACATGAGAATGGACTGTTGGATGCAATTAAGAAACCAAATAAAGTGCTACAGATGTGAACGAACTGAATACATGAGAAGGGACTGTCAGGTGCAATTAAGGTTTCTATAAAAAAAAAAAAGAGAAACTGCAACAGAACAATTTTAAAATCATAGACCCGAAACACTGCATAACAATGCAGAGGCCTTACAAAGAAGACCATGTAAGGAAGAATGTAAGCACTGTAGCAAAATAGAAAAACGAGAAGGATTTCCTATTCGGAGAGTCATTTTTCACGTTGATCCAGAGTAGAGTATCGCTCAGATGAGAAAAGATCAACTTAAAGACGATGAAAATATCTAGAATTAGGAATTTATATTCGAGACACTTTGGACTCAATGGAACTCACTGTTGATTGACGACTGGTTATAAAAGAGATCCTAGGAAAGTGCCGATAGCAAGGAAGCCAAAACTTAATAAAAAGTACCCGGAAACAAATTTCCAACGGTTTTAGAAGAAATTAACCATGGAATGTCTAGTGCTCATTTAGGAGTTAACAAAACTCTAGACAAACTGGGAGAAATATTTTACTGGGTTAACTACTGTCAATATGTAAAATTATGGTGTAGATAGTGTTCTAAGTGTGCAGCCAGCCAAGATCTAAGTCCAAAACCTTATAAAAAATTAAGAAGTATAATATTGAAATACCTTTTGATGGATGGCTATTGATATAGTTGGACCATTTTCAGAAACAGATAGAGGGAACAAATACATCTTGATTGCTATTGACTACTTCAGTAAATGACCTGATGTCCTTGCCATCCCTAAAGGAGAAATTTCAACAGTAGGTGAAGTCTTAGTCAACAATGTATTCAGACGATTTGAAATTCCTTTGAAGCTACATTATGACCAAGGACGCAATTTTGAATCAAAACACTGCAAACTACCTTAGTATCCATAAAACCAAGACAACAGCTTTAGATCCTTAGTCAGATCCTTAGTGGATGCCTTACAAAAGAATTCATGAACAAGTTAGAAAACGCCTAGATCTATCCAGAGACAAAATGAAGACAAGGTATTTAGACAAACTTGGAAGCATATCAGCATGGTGATAGAGTTTGGTAATGGAATCCGCAGACAAAGAAAGGCAAATCACCTAAATTGATCCAGCATGAGAAGGACCCTATACTATTTTAAAAATAATCAATGAAGCTATTTTTAAAATAAAACAAAGATCCAAGGCCAAAATGAAACTAGTACATCTCCACAGGTTGAAGGCAGAGCACGGAAGTATCGAGGCTGATCGAGACAATCAAAATTAGGATAGGGGCAATGTAACAAAGAACTATAATTAAATCAAAATATTGCATAAGAATTACTCTTTTTTGTTAAAATCAAGGATACTCTAAATTGATATTTATGTTTAAATTAAAATTTTCTACTTATTTTCTCAATTTCTTTAGTATCATGTAATGAGTAAGTCAAGAGCTGTAACATCAAATTCATTATTACTTTCTTGTGATGTGGGATAGATATAATCCGAAACATATGGTATTTTCTATGTTATCGACAATTTAAAAATGTATTCCATTATATTATAGACTCTATTTTATGTATTCTTTAATTTTGATGCAAATTCTATAAAAAATTGGGAAGATGAAACATGTGTTGCAAATGAATTGAAGTTAAGGGAGGTGATGTTGAAAAATAAAATTTTCAAGAAAATATTTTGTTTCATTGTTAGGAAGAGTACATTTCTAGTTTCCCTCGTAAGGCAAATAACTTAAAATACTACCTATTGTACAAAATTTTTCTAAGTAACCCTTGGTTAATGTCTTAACAATATATCTTTTGCGAATTTTTGCCTCTTAGCTTTTCTATTATTTGCTCTTCAATTGAAGGACTAACACAGCAAAATAGAGTTTTGTTCATTAAATTGTAAGCGTTTTGTTTTATTATTAGAAAAAAACTGTTCTGCTGTCCCTCGTACTACGAGGGACAACAGAAATTACTATAACAATTGAAGGACTAAAACAGCAAAATAGAGTTTTATTCATTCAACTGTAAAGGTTTTGTTTTATTATTAGAAAAAACTGTTCTGCTGTCCCTTGTTACTACGAGGGACAGCAGAAATTACTATTTACAAAATGAGAGAAGGTTGTTTATGTTAATACTTCATTACAACAGATGGTGTCAATGAAAATCTCAGTTTCCAGTATTTTTCTTTTTCCTTCTTTATTTATAATGTTGTTTGTAATAAATAACTTATTTGAATTCTGATCAAGTTAATTCGGTTCCATTCAGGATAACTATATCTTTTCAGTACCAATGTACAATCGATATACAATATCTCAATGAAAGGATTATGATTTTTATGGCTCAATACCAATAAAGTACAACAGGAACCCCTGCGGTTTTTCTCAAGAACTAAACCAGGTCCGAATTTGAAATTTGGCTCAGTTATAAAACTTGCTCACCCTTATCTAGTCCCGGAATCAGAAACTATAAAAAATAAAGCCAAAAATTGGGATCGAAAATTTTTTTTTCTTTAATGGGGTATCATATAAAAATTAATTTCTTACTCATTCCAGAACTGCTTTTATTTTCATTTAAAATGGCGTAGTTATTTCCGAAGTATTAAATTAGAAATAATTCAATTTGAGAAATATTCATATAAAAATATAATGATGTGACTCAGGGACGGATCCAGCCTCTCTCTTTAGGGGGGGGGGGGTGATATCACGAAAGTACAGTATGGCAAGTGAAAGCAAGTTGTCGACGGGGGGAGAAACGCCAGCAACATTCCCATTTCTAATGTAAAAGTCAGGGTCGGGTCTATTTTGCTGAATATGAAGCTCTTGGGGAGGAGCGATCGCAAGAAAAAAGAAGTTGTCGACGGAGGGGTGGAAGCTAGCAGAATTGGGTATCCCCTTGGATCCGCGCCTGATGTGACTAGCGTTTAAGATTCGAAGAAAAAAATGTGGACTATAAAAAATGTCTACAAAAGTACTTTAAACTGTTCATTAAAAGACAAATACTATTGCTCTAATATTTCTGTACAGTTCATAATGTCGGATAAAACTCGCATTTCACCGTTTTTATTTCAATACGATTCATCAAAGGATGTTTTTTCGTTATACTTTATGTCATGTATTAAGAAATATATCAAAAGATTTTACTATTTCTTTCAATTTCTATTTTTGACTTTAAAAAGAAGAAATTATTAGCCGATCTCAGTCCCATTGTCAATTTTTGAATAAAATACGTATTTCATAAAACATCGCAAAAATGTTGTATAGGAAGACGCATTAATGCTTAAAGTTTATTATTTAACCGTTAGTTAATTTTGCTCGTTCCAATATCCCTCTACGCCACTGCTTAGTTAAGTTCAATTATCGGAAAAAATCGAACGGCCTACGTCGGCAAGCTAACCGGCCTGCCGATGGGCCCTTCGTTGGGTCTCTCCTAGAACGGCTTTATGGGCTGCATCCGGTCCGCAACGCGACAGGTAACTCAAACAGGTATAATAGCTCGCACCAGCATATGGTCCAAACAAGATGACTTCTGGCTTTTTCTTTCACTTTTATTTTCTCAATGAATTCGGGCTTTTATTCAGAAATTATTTATTTTAGTGGGTTTTCTTATAATCAAATATTTTAGTCCATGTGTTAGTTTGTGATAAAGTATTAAAGTTTGGGTGAGATGGTTCCTTTAAAACCATTTTTAGGAAATCGAATAAGGTTTAAGACTGGATTTAACACTCAAATTGACGTATTTTATAGTAATGGTATAGCTCCAAATTTAAACCTCCCCGATTCAGGTTTTTTCAACTGAGCCTCATCGCATGTTTATTTTAAATTATAATAAATACCAACAGTTAGTCCAGTCATCCAATACACTTATTAAAAAATTAACTTGTGAAAATTAGAGTACATTTCTATATTATTACAATTCAAGTAAATAGCATACTGTCATCTAACAGACAACAGTCCTACTGCTAATAATTTAAATTCCGTTCAGCAACTTGATTTCTTAAAGGTGCCATGCTTATTTCTAATCATGAAAAGTGAGAAACCACAAATGATTCCGAGGTTAACATTAACTAAAATATATTTTCAACTAAGGTATTAAAAATCACACCACGGTAAAACAACTGAACGGAAATGAAACTAAAGAAATATATTGACAACAATAATCGAAACATACCACATTCACCAATTTCATAGATGCTACTTTAATAGTATATTGCACTCTTTAAGGAGTTCTAGAAGTAACAAACCACACGCTGCTCCTAGAAAGCATATTTTCTATTTGAAACGGGTTTTTCTGCACAAAGTTCTAACAACCTAATCGGTAAAGTCTTATTTCATAAAAAATATCACGAAATTTCCATAATTTGCTGTATCATACAAACTAGAAAAAAAAGAACACCTCCTATTCTGAAACTATAATAACGACAATTTTTTAAAAATGTGTCATCTCAGATTGTTTTGTGATCCTACCACAGACATAGGACATATAGATTGTGCGTCCCTAACGCCAACCATAAACACAGTGTGAGAGAAAAAGAAGAATGAAAGCCATATTCTCCTTTCTTTCTAATTAACGGAGCATAGACCGTGATGTTCAAAGGCTGATAAATAGTCTATGTGTGGTTCTATGCTCAGCCCATTTGAAAGATCGATCTTCTTTCTTTCTCGCACTGTGGCAATGACCGGCATTGCAAACGCGCAGTCTATTTACAGGGTGACATAAAGGTACTGGAATGATCGAATAACTCAAAAACAAATGGTTATGAAGAAAAACTTTAAAGATAAAAATTTTAGAAAATCGAACAGCACATTTTAAAGTTATCTTGACATTCATTTTGGTTATGACCGTCAGAGACATTTGAAAATCAATTTAATTTTTTTTAATGGAAACCCCCTTTTTTTGCAGAAATGGATATCGGGGAAAATTTCCTATCCATTGGTAAAATAACATAAAGCAATAAACGCCGGCCATTTCGCCTTATTTGTGATCGTTTCAACATTGATCATAGTCGGCTATTAGTGGACAACTAAAGCAAACATTGATTATTATCACTCATTGATTACTAGCCGTCAACTAAAGTAATTTTTGTGCCAAATCGTTTTTTCAGACGAAGCGTTTTTCGACCTTAAAAGTAAAAT
Organism: Diaprepes abbreviatus; assembly: GCA_034092305.1. Lineage (NCBI taxonomy): Eukaryota > Metazoa > Arthropoda > Insecta > Coleoptera > Curculionidae > Diaprepes > Diaprepes abbreviatus. The sequence continues at coordinate 1,330,477 of JASJET010000155.1, read as the reverse complement.
AAACCATCAGAATTTTCGATAATGGAATAAAGAAAATTTCTATTGATATCTTGTTTCACATAAACAGACGCCCCAGATTTGAAATACCGAGATCGTGTGTTTGAGCCTTTTTTATTGATGGAAATTTGGACGATCAACAATACTTACAACTTCTCACATATCTTATCGGATTACTGGTAATGATTTTTGTTCTCAACATTTTTTAGTAAGTCTCGTTGTTTAAGTTTTATTTCCATTCTAATGTTTGCCCTTGATACCATCTTCAGAGGAGGAAAAATTTGCCGCAATTTCCATTTCCATAGTCAAAAATATGTGGTTCCCGTTTTAAAAAAACAACATAACTTGGAAATGACCCTGAAGTTTCATGGTCAATCAAGTCTAAGGTCACCACCAGGAAGCCAAAGGACAAGCCTACAACTTTTGTCTGAAACGTTTTCCCAGAAAATTACTCCCGGCCAGTCGTTCTGCTGTTCTAATATTTGACGTTGATCTTCAGGGGTCAAAATTTCAAATGGCTCATAGTCATATCTGGAGGCAAACTTTGCTGCCTTTTTCATATCCAGATCGGAATTATAATTTCATAGTAATAATAAAATAAAGACATTTGACCTTCAAAAGACGTTTAGATGTGACTTGGCCCCATATGTTATTTACACTACTGGATAGCAAATTTTTCCCGCTATCTATTTCTGCAATAAAAAGGGCGTCTCAAAAGCAATTTTTACAATGTTGTTTGAGAGTATCGTATTCACTATTTCAAGTAAAAAATATGTATCAAATTTTCTCAAAACAAAATTTCTAGTTTTAAGAAAACTGAATAGAAAATATTATATTAACCTGAACTAATTCTTCCCAATACGAAATAAAAAATACGGGCTTAAAAATCATAGCTGTAATGTACGGTGGGCAAAGAAGCATTAATATAAATTTAAATGAGCTGCGATGTTTATGTTTTAAGAAGGGAAGTAGAAAGAAAAAATTTAATTTGACCCAGCTCTGGCCGACAGAATCTGCAGCTGCACAGCATTGCGACAGAGTTTACTATCAGGTGCTGCAATTTCTTGGTAATAATGAATTGGAACCAAAAGACTGGGGTTGGACAGTGCAGAAATCATATTTGGAACCAGTTGAAACCACATATATACTCTTGCCAGACAGTCTATTGAAAAAATAAGCTGTAAATGTATAAAAGATTGTTCCAAATTATGTGGTTATATTAAGCATGGATTAAAATGTACTGATTATTGCTCAAATTGCAACGTGCAAACTTGCAAAAATGCACAAAATCAATATATTGACGTAGAAGAAATTTCTGAAAATGTAATTGATTTTGAAGAAGTTGACAGAGAAATAGAAAATGACTGTTTCGATATCGATATATGATTAGATGACGAAGATGTCAATGAAAATGATGATTCGGACATTCCACAGCCTAAGAGAGCCCGATTCGAATGAAAAAAAAATTCAATGTAAAAAAAAACGTTCTTCTGCACTGTAAAGTTTGTAATATAATTTTTAGCATTTAGAGTGCTTTATTCAACTTTTTGAACATTATTTATAAAGAATAATTATTTTATTTTTATCTTTATTTTACGTATAAAATAATTTAAAACCAGAATTTTTTTCAGTTTGTTTAAACAATGATTGTGTAAACAATTTTAATAATTAAAGTAAATATATATCTTTATAGTATGTTTATATTAATAAACAAAGATTCTCTTGGAAAGTCCAATACTATAGGGTGCAGTATGCTGTAAGTATGACGCATAAATAACATCATTTGTTTATAACAAAATGAATGCATGATAGGCACATGGCATTATGATATTTGAGCTCCATTATTCGCGGTACATCGGCTTAAACAAAAAGTTCAAAATCGTTCCATTAGAAGCCAAGAAAATGAAAATTTTTTTCGGATATGTATTTTGAATCTTCGAATTCAATTTTAAAATTAGAGCTCTCCATCCCTCTTTTTTCATTTTTCACGCACGTGGGCGATATTCATTTCATTTTTTATTAAAATTTCCGATAACATAAATATTTAAATTTTTGTATCAAAAAAGAACTCGGCAAGACAAAGTTTTTGGTTCAAGAATCAGGTCTGTATTGTTTATAGATTCACCGTAACAGGCTGTCAACTTTGACAGCTTGTATCTCGGAAACCAACTGACGGATTTGAAATTTTTTTTCACGAAAAGAAGCGTCTTTCCAAGTACTTTCAAACCATGTATTGCAAAAAAAAATCCAATGAAAATCCGCCGAGATAATCTATTTGTGTATAAGCAAAAATATCAACAATGTCTTTAAACAATTTCTGAGGGCGTTCAAATCATCCGATTTTGATTCTGAAAAAAGCGTTGGAAATCTTGAGTTTCCTAAGATGTGTCGAAAATAAATTTAAATACGTTAACGTGATATTTTGGACTCTGAAAATTTGAAAAATGATCAATTTTTGTAAACGAAATCGGGTGGCAAAATTATTGTGCAAAAACTATCGATTCGATCCTAACGAATTTTAGCGTGTTAATTTAGCATGGCATAAAGTTTTTAGTTAATAGTTGAAAAAAATTGATTTCCGACCAACCTTATCTTATGGCAAATTTAATTATGAAACTTTTTTTCCTTTTCAACTTTCCTATAAAATAAATACCTTAAAAGTTACACGAGAGAAAAGTTGAAAAAAAAACAATTTTTGTTTCGTCAATTTTATATTTTTATTAATAAAAACAATGTTGCCCAACTTTTTGAAATGAAGCATATCAAATTTATCGTTACTCAGATTATTCTGAAAGCTCTCATGCAAAAATCTCCATGTTCCATTTCACATCCACGAAATCCCGATATTTTACAGATAAGCCCTGGTCTAATTATCTTTTCGAATCTAGATAAAGTAGGAAGAATGCTTACGCATCTTAAATGGCCATAGTCGATTGGGCTGTTTATTTTTGGTAGGGGAATTGTCTGAGCTTGCTTTTATTGCATAGGAAAATAGAACTGAAGAATATACTCATTATCGATATGTGTTGTGAATGGAATAATAAATGGACATCAGAAAATTGTCATTGTTATATTAAATTTGTCGACACGACTAGCTTTAGATTTTATACCCTTTAAAATTTCCCATATCTCTTCCTCATCAGACAAATGCAAGTAAATATTTTCTAAAGTCTATTGTAAAAATTCAACACTCCCTGTTGTGGATTACAATTAATACTCACAGAATTTATTAAAACATTCGTTGACATTACCTAGATTCTTTAAATTTGGTGACAGATTATAATTTGTTTGCTTTAAAACATTGAAAACTACTTTCAAGAATTAAAATAAATATATCAGCTCATTGAAGAAGCTCGCTATGTAGAGCGAAACGTCAGAAAAGTTGTTGTCCTTTGTTTCTCTAATGGAAAAACCTATACCCAAGAAAATATTACAAAAAAGTATATATATATATATATATATATATATATATATATATATATGTTTATGCGGCTTTCACGGATTCCTCCGTGTGAGATGCAATAGCAGTGGATATATCCACATTATGCCGTTGTAGTACTGAAATCACATTCAGCAAACGTACAACTATATGCAGCTCTGCGTATGAATGAAGTAAAATGCGGCATAATGTGGATATATCCACTGCTATTGCATCTCACACGGAGGAATCCGTGAAAGCCGCATAAACATATATACGCCATCCGGCGGGAGGTCGGCGAAGCCGCGTTCAGTATTTGCATGCTTCCTTCCGATCTGTAGTTTGCACAGCCAGGTGCATGTCGGTACCCTGATGAGTCTAGTAGAGACGAAACATGTACCTCTACCGTATCACTGTGGCGAGGAGGGTAAGTTTTGACTTTCTTCTCGGTGTTGTGGTACAGGTAGGCCATCATCTCGATGGTGGTGGAATAGGATAAATTGTGTTTTATAACAATTTATTCTAACTGTGCAACCTCTAACACAGAAAGGATATGATGGAGAGAAGTTTGTATTTACTGTTCGCATTTTACTTCATATATATATATGATATTTTCTACAGGAGTGTGGAATTTATATTTGAAATTGAGAGTTTTAGCTATTTTCATTGTATAAAAAACAGGGGATTTCGAATATTTATTTATCTTTGTATCATTAAAAATAACAACTTATGCCTTATGGTACATTTAGTTATAAATAATAAGTAATTTATATAATTACATACGAATAAAATGATTATTCAACACATGCAGACATTTGCAACGTATTTATTTCTATGCGATTCCTTTTGAGTATAACGGAGGACAAAACAGGTGTTTCATTATTTATTACCTGACTTTCAGCAACCTTTGTTTGAGAATACAAAGTGTTATTAAAACCAATTTAAATAAAAAAATGATCCCATGTCTAAATTAGTATTCAAGGAAAATCTTTACTGTACTCATCACAGTTTAAAATAATGAACCTTTTATATTTTGCTTCTGTATTTGGTACTAAATGGGACGTTCAATTCATTAAAAATAACCACGTAGAGACAACCTTTCCTTAATGTATATGTAACACCAAAAATTATATATATATATATATATATATATATATATATATATGTATGTATATATATATATATATATATATATATATATATATATATATATGTGTATATATATATATATATATATATATATATATATATATATATATATATATGTTTATGCGACTTTCACGGATTCCTCAGTGTGAGATGCAATAGCCGTGGATATATCCACATTATGCCGTTGTAGTGCTGAAATCACATTCAGCAAACGTACAACTATATGCAACTTCGTGTAATGAAGTAAATTGCGATCAGTAAATGCAAACTTCGTTCCAATCATATCCTTTCCGTGTTAGAGGTCGCACAGTTTGAATAAATTGCGATAAAACACAATCCATCTCATTCCACCACCATCGAGATGATGGCCCACCTGTACCACCATACCGAGAAGAAAGTCAAAACTTACCCTCCCCGCCGCAGTGATACGGCAGAGATACATGTTTCGTCTCTACTAGACTCATCAGGGTACCGACATGCACCTATCTGTGCAAAGGACAGATCGGAAGGAAGCATGCATCACTGAACGCGGCTTCGCCGACCTCCCGCCGGATGGCGTATACATGTTTATGCGGCTTTCACGGATTCCTCCGTATGAGAAGCAATAGCAGTGGCAGTGGCACATTATGCCGTTGTAGTGCTGAAATCACATTCAGTAAACGTACAACTCCGTGTATAAATTAAGTAAATGCAATCAGTAAATGTAAACTTCGTTCCAATCATATCCTTTCCATGTTAGAGGTTGCACATTTTTGTTTAAATTAGGCTTGTGTAAATGTGGCTCAAATTTCCCATATCTGTTCTGTCGTTAACAGTGTTTTTATCTTTTTTAATTTCAATTCCTTTATCTGTAATTTTTGGTAATTCATATCTTTGTTCTTTATCATGGTACTGTTATAATGAAAAATATGTTTTTCGTCCTGTGTGTGTTTGTTTAACGCTGTTGAGGCATTTTTCGTATATTTATGGCCATTTAATCTGTTCTTCAGCAATTGGCTCGTCATATTTTTTGGGACAATTTGTGCAAGGGATCGAATATATTACATTTCATTTATTCATGAGAGGAATTTTACTTTTTAAATTTGTGAACAATGTATTTAATTTATTATGTGACTTGTGGCATACGATAATATCGTGCTTTTTTAAAATGTATTTTATTTTTTCTGACAGCTCACTAGTGTAAGGTAATGCTACATATTTTTGCTGTTTATGTTCTATGTTTTTTGTTTTTACGTTATTATAAAATATGTTTGTTTATCAATTATTTTGGTGCGGAATTTATCAACTCCGAACTGAAGTCTTCGGAGAAGTTTTCCACAATTTTAAGCATTTATTTCAGGTGATTTCTGGTAATATACAGAAGATAGTTTAACCTTACTACCTCTTCACGATTGTTCATAATAATAAAGCCGCATTGGGGGAATTCAAACAGCGTGATAATGGGTTCTTGAGAGGCAGAACCATAATGGGTTCAGTGAATCTCTCTGAAATATTCCCCTTTATTCCTTTTTAGATTGAAATAATTTTTATAAAATAACGAGGTTAATTTAAAGTCCAGTTCTGAACTACCAGTTTGATACCAACTGATAAGTGTAATATAAATCAGAACCACTCAGACATGTTATTAATACCATTTGTCATTTATAAGTTTATTCAATATTTTGCCTATAATTATCAATTTGAACATAAATTTTATATTGAAAACACAAAAACAAACGCAAAAAGTGGAAAATACATTCCCATAGGTCCAGACATTCTCCGAAAAGTAAATTGTCTTTAAGAAACACAATGTAACTCTAAGCCGTAACGGCCACACCTCCTAAAAACTACTAGTAAATTAAAATCTTAAATTCCCAGAGTTTGTAGTATTTCCTGCAATAATGGTGAATACCATCTACAAACCAGGCAATATCTAAAAAATTATATACAGAGTCATAAACACGACAAAAAAATAAAATGGCTTTAATAATCCACAGAATGAAAAACTACCATTCTTTCGATTTCAAAGATGTTAAAATCTTAAAACTGAAATTCACACAAAAAATATTAAAAATTTTTGAAATGATTAAAGTGCAAAAAAATAACGATATTATAAAATAACAACTCAAAAATCTTCTTCTTCTTCTCTTCCTTCTTTAATATAGGCGAACCGCCTGTTTCCTTTCGTTATCTCTCAACGCTATGTTGTCGCTCCATCGTTTTCGAGGGCGTCCTGATGTGTTCGTTCTATTCCCCTTATCTACCCAGCACCCACTCATTAACGTTTTCTACCTTGCATGTTCTTCTTATATTTTCACTTCTCTCTCTGTCCAAGAGCGTTTTTTCAGTTATTCTACGAAGTACTCTCATTTTGGTTGTCTCTAGTAATTACTTAGTTACTTATCAGGTCAAGTTTTTGCAGTATATGTCATAGTTGGTGGTCACCATTGCCTTGTAAATTCTTGATTTGGTTTCTATTTTAATATTTTTATTCCTCCATATTGTGTCATTTGAACATCCTGCTATTCTTGTTGCCCTAGTTGTGTGTTCTCTTACCTCCACCTCATCATCACTATAACCTGAGGTTTCTATGCCTAAATACTTAAATTTCATTTCTTGCGGGATAACTTTGCCTTCAGTTTGCAGTTTGCGCCTTAATGGTGTTTTTGACGTTTTCATGCATTTAGCCGATATCATCATATTAAATGATTTTGCAGTGCAGTTCAATCGATGTAATAGTCGCTGTAAATCGTCTTCACTCTCAGCCACCAGTACGGCGTCATCGGCGTAGCACAGAACAGTAATCTCCCGGTCGCCCATTCTGTATCTTTCCAATAAAAGTACATTTCTTATTATTTCATCTATAATGATGTTGAAAAGAAGAGGGGAATCCCCCTGTCGAATACCACGGCCCACAGCTATTGGTTGAGTCAGGACCCCATTTATTTTTGCTTGAATCTGGTTTACTTTATATATATTTTCTATAGTTTTGATGAGGTTATGTGGAATTTGTCTGTTATAAAAAAGGTGTATAACGTCTTTCAACTGCACACGATCGAACGCTTTTTCCAAATCAATAAAACACATGTAGGCCGGTCTGTTGTATTCAATTGATTTTTTTGTTCTCTGTCTTATGACAAAAAAGGCATCTGTACAGGATCTACCCGATCTGAATCCTTGCTGTTCATCTGCTAAGGGTATTAAGTTATTAATTTTGTGTGTTATAATTTTTGTTGTTTCAGTGTAGTCCTTAAAAGATTTATACCTCTGTAATTTGAGGTAAATTCATTATCTCCTTTTTTAAAGATAAAGATGACAGTGCTAGTTCGCCATTCATCGAGTATTCTGTATTGATAGAGGATTTTTCGAATGAGAAATGTGAACTGCTATATGAAACATTGATCGCCATATTTAAGTAATTCGTTTGGGATGCCATCTTGCCCTGGGCCCTTCTTTAGCTTTCGAAAAGCTGTATTTACATCGGTTGTCTCAATTTGTAGGTTGTTGTTCGTTACTATAGTTCCGTTAAATAGTTAACTCAAGTTTCCCTTGCTATCTCAAAAATATAAAATTAAAATCAAACCGATTAAATTCATGATATATAGTCTCATAGCGAACTACCGCTATTGATTTCTAGGAAAATACACTTTGGAAAATTTTGAAAATTTGGCAGTATACTAAAGTATAAAAATATTTTAAAAATGGTGGTGGCACTTCCGGTCATGAAATACCCTATATGTTAATTTATTTTTAGATCTAAGCAAAATTATAGACATATTTTATGTATACCTAAATGGTTTTGGAATATTCTAAATTGATATTTTGATAACAAATAAATACAGAGTGATCAAAAACTAACATTAAATATTAACTTGAAAAAATCGCTAAAAGTCAATTTTTTTAAATATAGACCTTCTAGTTTTATAAAGTTATCTTATTTGGCATTAAAATAAATAAAAGTGACTTTGTATAAGATTATCTATTCGACAAATTTGTAGTTTGAATATTGGTAATTTAACATTTTTGTGTCATAAAGACGCTATATGCCTTTTAAATCTTGTTATTAGTTGGTCATGACGGCTAAACGTGACAAATGCAAACAATAGAACACTACAGAAATGTCACTATTTCTTGACATTTGACACTTATGAATAAAAGTCATACCGGGGCGATTAAATTATACGCAAGAAGATTATTTAAATTTGTTTATTATCTATGAGGAATGTAACAAAGTGTTATCAAGAACATGCCAGACATTAGCTGATAGATATCCAGATAAACAGAAATCGTCACGGAACAGTGTTAAATAAATATTGAGAAATTTTAGCACCGTTAAGGCAAAATTGAATAAAATGGAACTTGATCTCAATGACATCGTTAAGACGAGTGGCTCTACAAACTGGAATTTCAAAGAGCTCATTACGTAGGATTCTGTTGAAACACAACGGCACCCTTATTTAATATCTTTAGTCAATATCTAACACATATTGATTTGCCGAAAAGAGTGCAATCTTGCGAATTTATATTAACGACGATATAAGATGACCCTCGATTTTTGTTCAACATAATTTGAACTAACGAAGCAATAGTTAAGAAAAATGGCTTTTTTAACAGGCACAATTCCCATTTTACGAGTGATTTCAATCCCCATGTAGTAAGATTGTGAAATGTTTTTAGAAACCTGGCAATTTAACACAAAATACGTTAAATTGCCAGATGTAAGAAATGATGGAATAGTAAAACTACATTTTTATGAAGTAAACTTAAATGATAATTCATTAGTAATACAAAGCAAATTATGTCCCCATTTTAAATTATATATTAACTTTTTGTAGGAGAAAGATATTGAAATATTCTTTCTACAAGAGTTGGACAATCAATGTTTAAACAATTTACTTCTGGGGTAACACAGACATATTTTTTACCAACACAGAACAGTTCCAGTTAACAACTTCTAATAAGCAACATTTTATGACAAATAGATTGCCAACCATAGACCTTTTCTGTGGCCTTCTCGTTCTCCAGATTTTACTGTCTTAGATTATGTTATGTGGGGAACGATAGAAAACACTGTTTATTGTAGGACTATATGGCTAGGGTATGGGAGGCGTTCGAAAGGTTATCTCCAGATTCAATTAGAGCAGCCACCCATGACGAGCTAACTCGGAGATGCGAAAGAAGTTAGGAAGTTTAAGGTAGAAATTTTGAACATTTATTAAAATAAGTTGTTTCCCTATGTAGGTAAGCCGTTTAGCATTTTTACAATACAAAAATACTAAATGGCAATATTTCAAAATTTGCAAATTTTTGGAATGGATAACTTTTTACAAAGTCACCCTTATTTTAAATTCTAAATAAGATAACATTATATAAATAGGGGGTTTATATTTTTAAAAAATTGACATTTTACGATTTCTTCAAGTTATTATTTAAAGTTTTTGATCACCCTGTATTTATTTATTATCAAAATATCAACACAGTCCACTAAGGTAGATCAATTTCTAGGAGAAGAAACAATAAAAACATTCATATAGGATAAATTGATAATTATGTTTAGGCCTGTAAATGTCATTTTGACATAAAGTTTAAAATATGTCAAAAACTGTTAGACTTAGATATAAATTAAATATATCTATAATTTTTCGTGGAATCTGAAAATGAATGAATGAATGAAAATGACATATGGGATGTTCCATTTAAAATAGGAAAGAAGGCATCAACTCACCAATATAACCGAATTTGCCACCAACTAAACAGCCACACTTTAAAAAAATTTCTAGCCAGATTCACTTAGAAGATTTAAAATTTAAACCAGATCTAATTGCCATGAAATGTAAATCTTAAAGTCAGCCAGTTTTGTTTTGCTTATGATATTGTCATAATTTATATTAGATATGTCAACAAATAAACGCTTATATAGGGACATTAGGGATAATAACCTTGCAATAAAGCCTTGAAATTTCTAACCAGATTCACTAAGAAGATTCAAAATTTAAACCCGATCTAATTGCCATGAAATTTAAATCTTCTAGTCGGCCAGTTTTGTTTTGCTTATGATATCGTCATAATTTATATTAGATATGTCAACAAATAAACGCTTATTTAGGGACATTAATTACAATAACCTTTCGATAAACCCTTGAAATTTATAGCCCGATTCACTAACAAGATTAAAAATTTAAACCTGATCTAATTGTCATGAAATTTAAATCTTATAGTCGGCCAGTTTTGTTTTGCTTATGATATTGTCATAATTTATATTAGCTATGTCAACAAATAAACGTTTATATAGGGATATTAAGGATAATAACCTTGCGATAAAGCCTTGAAATATTTAGGAGAAATAGTTCTATCCCGAAAATTAATAAAGTTTTCCATTTTTACCAGTTCAGTAATAAAACAAGATAATTTTGTATGCTTTTATTTTTAGGGTTTTAAATTTACTTGACTTACTGTTGCTTTCGTCAATTTAAGACCTCAGCTGTCAATTTAGGGCAGTTTTAAATTTAAACCAAGTTAGTGAATCTGGCTGTTCAAATTTAATTTTCGCACAAATCGATAGCAGAATTTCGTCGTTGGACATTCTATATACTAAACCATCTTCACTACTTCGTAAAAAAATTATTTGGCTTCTTTTAATGTAGGTCTAACTTTCGAAATGCCACGCATTGTGTTATAAATATTGTTATTTAACCAAAAGTATATATTTTTTTTAAGTTTAAATAGATATAAATATGATTTGCAGTGTTGCCCGTGAATTTTTGTTCAAGATAACTACAGAAAATGTTTTAAAAATTTGACAAATAACTTTTTAACATTTCTTTAAAATAGACCGCTCCGTATACTAAAAATTAGAATTTCTTGACTAGGTATAAAAAGCTGTCGACCTAAGAAGAAAGGAAAGTCAAATTTCAAACTCATTTCAAATGCAGATGGTTCGAAACAGACAACCTATTATTATTTGGTCACTGCACGAAAAGGAGCATCTAACTGCCTACCATATAATTTTCTCTCGACATAACCAAGATACTGATGAAGTCAATCAAGCAGATGCTGTTGTTATGTGAAAAGTTATAGCATCTATTAAGAAAAAGAAACATTTTAAATAAATTTTAATTTATTTCTTGAACTAGATTATAAGTGAATATAAAAGTTACCTTAATGTTTTCTATTTGAATGAAATATCAAATACTTGTAGTCACCAGCATACCAAAGTCTAATTGAGTTCCCATTTAAATTATTAAATTGAAATTAACGTGACAATTTAATGTAAATTCTATACAAGGCGATAATTTACATCGCATGAAGAGAAGTAAATCAACTATTAATCAATTACCCCGTTAAAAAGGATTCGTCGAAATTTTGAAATCTCCCATGACAGCTAGCGGTCTGTTGATAGTCTCTCTTTCTCTCTATCCAACATCTCTGATCCATGATTGGTCCTCTCTAATTATCTCCATTTTTCTCTATCTCTTGCCTCTGCCATCCACTTTTTCCCTGCCGTGGTACGTATGTCGTCGTACCCATCTCATTTGTCCATGTCCATTTTGTTCATTCCATTCTTGCCACAGGCCCTGCTCATCTCCATTTTGCTCTTAATATTTATATCACTATATCTTCCATTTTTGTGCATTGTCTTATCCATCCTATCGATTTCTTGTCTGTTAATCTAATGTTTAATATTGCTCTTTCCATATGACGTTGCGTTATTGGGAATTTGCTCATAGTTTTCCTTGCAATTGCCCAGGTCTCTGTAGTGTATATTAAGACCGGAATCTCACACTGTTGTGGCATTTTTATCTTATGATGGATTTATAAAATTTTTGTTCGGGTTTAGTACGACATGTTTTAATTTTCCGAATGCCGCCAATGCCACTCTGATTCTTCTGGTTAAATCTGTGATCTACATTGCTTTATCTACTCTTATAGTTTGTCCTATATATATATATATATATATATATATATATATATATATATATATATATATATATATATATATATATATATATATATATATATATATAGAAAATAAAAAGAAACATACATCATTAGCAAAAAACAACTTTATGGATGCTGTTGACCTCATAATGGAATATTTAGAGAAAAAATAAAATTTAATATAATATTTTTCAAACGGTTTGTCCATAATTGCATAACAGCCGTGCCACAGCATAAAATAAATGAAATTCTCCAAGAGTTTAACAGTTTCAACAAAGAATTACAATTCACCTCCAAAGCAAAAAGTAATAATAAGATAAATTTTCTAGATATGACACTTATACGCAGAAAAAACAAAATTTTAACTGAAACCAAACCAACTTGGTCGGATAAATATCTAAACTGTTTCTTGAATCACTGAAAAACCAAAAAAATAGTGTTATAATCAGTCCGTCTGATCGTGTCATCTCTCTAACGTCTCCAGAATTCCGACCAAGAATACTGCAAAAAGTGAAAAATACACTAATAAATAATAATTTCAATGAAAAGACTGTCACCAAAATAATTAATAAACGAACATATAAATTTTATAATAACCTAATAACAAGAAACATAGAATATAAACAGCAAAAATATGTAGCATTACCTTACACTAGTGAACTGTCAGAAAAAATAAAATACATTTTAAAAAAACATGATATTATCGTATGTCACAAGTCTCATAATAAATTAAATACACTATTTACTAATTTAAAAAGTAAAACTCCTCTCATGAATAAGTCAAATGTAGTATATTCGATCCCTTGCTCAAATTGTCCCAAAAAATATATAGGCATGACCAGCCAATTGCTAAAGAACAAATTGAATGACCATAAATATACGAAAAACGCCTCAACAGCGTTAAACAGACACATACAGGATGCAAAACATACCTTCGATTATAATAGTACCATAATCAAAAACAAAGATATGAATTATCAAAAATTGCAGATAAAGGAAATGATAGAAATTAAAAAAGATAAAAACACTGTTAACGACAGAACGGATATAGGAAATTTGAGCCACATTTACACCAGCCTAATTTAAAGAAAAATATTAAGTATTCGATCCTATTAATAAACATCCAAAATTGAATATCCTCTTAAACATAAAATTAAATAGATGCGTTCTTTCGGTTTTTTTGGTCCACTGTTTAAATATAAAAAATAAAACACACTCGCATTCCATGTATCCTAAGTAACTAAATAGACGACATTAAAATTGCATTTCATTATTAATAAATAAATAAAATATCAAGGTATGTACTGTGTAAAATTAAATACTTTTTTAGAAATTTGAATAGATTTTTAAAGTGTTACTTTGTTTTTTAAAATTGTAATTATATTTGTGTATAAATGTTTTTAATTATATAAAAAATATTTTTAAGAAGATTAATAAAAAATTTTGAAGATGCCATAAGTAAAGGGTGAAACGTCAAATTGTTTTTCATTTTTTATTAAATAAAGAACCTAAATCCAAGAAAAGACAAAATAAAAAAAAAATTATATATATATATATATATATATATATATATATATATATATATATATATATATATATATATAGCTCAACATCTTCTATCACTTCTCCATCTATTAATTATCAAGTGTTGATTGTCATTTTGTGTGGTTCTTTTTTTTTAACTAAGTAACGACATTTATAGCAAAACCAAGACCATATAGCGAATTTTATTGTGTACAGTTTTTAGTTCAGGCGAAACATTTTCGTGTAAACTTAAGTTCATAAAAAACTAACACATGATTATTTAAAGCACATAATTTAAGATTTATTCATTTGCCTTATGCTTATGGTGGCGCTCTCCAGCACTATCCATTAAGATATTTATATTCATTTAAGCTGGAGACCTCTAAACTCCAGGAATTTACTTGCTTATACGTCCTGGGGGTCATGGAAACCTTATTAAATTTCTTCTCCTCTTGATATAATAGTCAAGGCTGAGGTGAGGTTAGGAGCATAAAGGCTACACTCACAAGGTCTGGTGATTTGAACCTGCCTTCGTACATATCAGCATTAAAGGCATGATAACGAACTCATTGTTGGAGATGTGCAATGATACCATGTCCAAAGGTCTAGACTGCCATCCAGATTGACTGAATGGCAGTCAACCTGGAACCTCGTCTGTTTCACAGACGTGTGCAAAACTGATCATGATATAGGAGCTGTCATAAACGAAACCATCCTCAGACTCAATATAAGTGACACTGGAGCAGCCCACCTCTGTATTCCAAGCAGAAATATATACAATTGATACCTGATTCCGACAGAATATGAGGCGTTACAGGATCGTTTTTATTTTCAATAGTTTATCGCCCTGGCAAAACACAAGGTATCAGGACACAAGGATATTCTAAGCCATGAAGTAACAGACCAACTTACAAGGCAAGGGTCTGCTACCACATTTACTTTACTGGAATCAGTATTTGGCATTACTAAGGCTGGTCTTTATCGGTGGATATTCTGATGGATAAATCATCAACACAAAAACCACTGGATCCCAACTGGCCACAGGCACAGCAAACTATTACTGAGGACACCATCAACCAAACTAAGCCGCAAGGTTCTGCTCTTAAGCAAACGACAGGTTTGATTGGCTACAGGACTGATAACTGGCCATTGCATATTAAGGAATCACAATGGGCATCTGTAATGAAAAACCAACATGTAGACTTGTATGACGAAGAGGATGAAACAGTCTCATACATCATTTTCGAATACGAAGCTATAACTGGAGACACCTTCAAAGATCGATCAATCCCAAATGACAAACTAGTAAACACGCTCCTAAACCTTAATACAGCAACCAACCTGTTCACATGGAATATATATCACAGGTGACTCAATAAGTCTCTAGGCTGCAGTGTAAGGGTTTCTCAACCCTTGCCAACTATATAATAATATATGCAATCAAACAAAAACACATTATCCCAGATAATCTGATAATATATTGATAATTAACGTTTCTTTTGACTTCGAGTCTTACTACTTATGACGTTGAATTTAGTAAACTAGACGTCAAGAAAGTATTGTATTAACTGACTATTTAATGTCAGGACTAAATTTGTTCATTCAAATGCATAACGTCAGCGACAGAATTTTAAACATAGTTATTACAAACGCCTAAAATCCTGATTAACCTAGATAGTCTAAAGGACTATTTTTTACCTAGCTCAAATGATTAGATAGAAACAATATTTACGTTGCTTGAGGTATGAGTTAGTTAAAAGTAAAACATGTGTTGTAATACTATACAATAACGTCAGCTCATGCGTCAATATCTGCCATTTAAATATAGTGATTTGAAAAGTATCCAAAAAGTTAGTTAAACAAGAACGTAGATCCAAGTGACTAAGATATAATAATAAAACCTACTACGTTAACTGTCTCATTCTACGTAGGTACTGTGTACGACGTTTATACCGCGTCGACATTGAAAAAATGTTGTATCGTCGATGTATGCATCACTTGGCGCTTGAAATCATATTTTTACTATTTAATATATATGAGGTAGTTTTGGTAAACATCTGACAATCGCTTAAATTAGAGTTAAAAGTCTGTACTCTTTTTAGTAAATTTCAAAACGCTACAGTTCTTAAAAAACAAATTGAGTGAACTAACCCAGAAATTCCCAAAATTTTTCAGCTAGCGTCTCACCTACAGGTTTAGTATTTTGTCACGGCGCCCTAGTCGAAACATGATACATTCGTGTTCAACAAGGTGTCGTGCAAAGTTTCTACTTTACAACTTGCCTACTACATAGTATCAAACCACAGCACTTCATTGAACACGGCTGTACATTGACACTAATGACCAAGCACAGAAATGAAAACAACCACAATCTGAGGCTCATATCTAGGTATGTATTGAACTGATACACAAGAATATATTATTATTGAAGAATAGAAAAAAAAGGAGACGGGTGAGTTTGATGATATCCACACATTTTATCAAAACGAGTGATAAGATTTGACACTGCCACTCGCATTTCTTGCTCCACCTTGATCTTTGAGCGATATTTGCTCTTTATTACAGCTACAGCTGAAATTCTGGTTTCGCATAAATAGGATATTGCAAAGAAAATGAGAATCCTTATAGCTTTTAAACTTAGAGTTGAATATTCATTTTTGACGGTTATTCAAAACTCTACCAAATCGGAAAAACCGAGTTTTGTTTTAATGGTGTTGTCGCAAAAGAGTTCAATGAGACCCTCTTCTTCTTGTGAAGTGAATTCTGGTGGAGCTTGAGCATGGAAATGATCTTGGAACTACGAACATTTCTCGACATTTTCTCACGCAAAGTTCAGGGAGCTTCGAAAAGTTTTCCGTGAAAAAGGACAGCAAGTCTTGAGAGACAACGAGCTCATTACAGGACGCGAATTTCTGGAAATAGAAAAACAATCTTGACCGCCATCCTCATTAATTTTTCGTATCCACAACTGCGTTTTCTCCTAAACACCGCAATCTTCTCCAATAGTTTCAAGATGTGCATGTTATTACCTTGCAGAGACAGACTCAACGCATTCAGTTTCTTAAATATATAGAACAAATATGCCAATTTTAGTAAAAAGTCTGGTTCGGCAAAGTATCGGAATCTCTTGGAAAAAAGTGCGAATTTCTTGAAGCAACTCGAATACACGGGATACGACATTACCAAGTGAAAACCATCGTAAACTGCCGTAATATAGCAGGGCTGGGTGTTAAGCTCCCATGTCCATACAGAGTTTATTGAATAGTCTGGCTTTCAGCAGTCTAGTGTTTGCGTAGTTTACTACTACTATGATACACTCCAATACCAAATTCAATTCACAGCTCATCGAATTCCATGCAAGTGCTTTCCTATCTATGATGCAATGGGTCTATATAGCATACGGTGATTTCCTGCGAATAAGCGCTTACACTATTCCATAGCGGCCAGACATTGATTGAACGCCATCAGCACATACCCCGGTACACTTTTCTCATTCTGAGTTATTTTTTGTTATAAACTTTTCAAGAATTTCCAACAAGTCTTGAGCATTAGCGCCTTCACTGATGCTTTTGCAGAAGATAAGGTCTTTAACAATTATCATTCAGAAAACGTACGTAACAAATAAAGTGTTCATCGTTATTACTGTCAGTAATGTCATCAAATTGCAGAATAAATTCCTTACCTCTCATTTTCTCTATTAATTTGTCATTGAGATCCTCACATATATGATAGATTCTTCGACTAATATTGTTGTTAGATAAAGATACCTTTGTAATTAGTTTTCTCGCCAATTCTCCTACCATAACATTAACCATGTCGGGAGCAGCAGAAAAAATAAGTTCTTCTGTAATGGTGTGAGGTTTTTTGCATTTGGCCACCCTGTATGCCACCTTAATAGCTGCTAGCAGTGCGATGCTAGGTACTGAAGCTTGATGAGTGACGACGTTTTATTATCTTTATACATTTTACAACTTCCTATTAAAAAATTCGCGCGATTTTTCAACCATGTTACGGTGAATGGTCTCGAGATGTCGCTTTAGCTTACTTGGGAACATACTCTCGGATGCTAGAATTTTCAAATAAAGCACACAGTTCTACTGAAGTAAAGCCAAAGTCCAAATAGCCATCATTGTATTTGCGATATTTCCGCCTTTTAGTCCCCCGATATTTGTCAAGGCTTCATCATTCTGACTTGAACTATCAACTTCCCTATTTAATACAAATCTTTCCATTTTGTGACTAACTTTTTACGAAAACACAAAGTGGCAGAATTAAAACACAACAACCGACCTGCTCGCCTACATAAGTTTAAAGAGATATTGAAACCATTAAAATGTAACCCCATCTGTCCTGTATTGGTAAATCACAATAATCTACATCACTACTTTCAGTACTAAGAATACTAACTTGACAATGCTGCCTTCCGACCTACGGCGGCTTATATACTACCAATGAACGCTCGCGAAAATTCACTTACGCTCGGTAATCAGCGAATTCGACGTTGCACAACCTAACCCTAACTCCGTGGTCCTCTGTAACAATATTGAGTGAATGATATTCGACATTACCTACGCAACGAACGATTTATGCAGTCAACGCAATTTAAATTATTTATTTTGTACAGGCGAATATAAGTAAATTTAGATTCCGTAAAAGAGAAAACAGGAGCACCTTGCGGTACTTCTATTTACTCTTTACAGCTCCCTAGAGCGCCGCGCCACACACTTTGGGAACCTCTGTACTAACCTAGCACCAAGCATCCACCCTAGAACTTTAAGGAGACAAATTGTGTCCTTGCTTCATACTAACTATACCATTAAGAATGTGAAGCCAGTCGACTCATGTAAACGATCTAAAAGAAGTAATGCATTTTTTAGTTCTGACTATACACCCTATAGCCGATTTTATGTGAAGCATTGAATTCGTGCATAAAGATTTCACTTTTGGATAGTATTATTTAAGTACTGACTAACCAAAATCGCTTAATCTATACTATTATCTACAGAGGTTTGTTTGTTATATATAATCAAAAACCCTACTAACAAATGCGAGACAAACTTTAACCCATATTTCTTATCTCAGTAGAGCGTAAGCTTATGTGCGTAGAATTGGGGTAAGAGATACCTTACCGGCTAAAGCAGGTCCTTAGGATGTTGGACGGCTTCAAAGTAGGTAGCTCCCCTTCTTCCATTTGGTGCGCTCCCAAGAACCACATCCTAGGGTTTTTTAGAGCACTGCCCTCTGGAGGGATATGAATAGATGTTTCGTCCTCCTCCTAGAATTTACACTCTTCTCCTTCTGCCAATCCGAGTTTCTTGTGGTGTCCCTTAAGCTAGCAATATCTCGTCAGGATCCCTTTCAGAACTCGGAGTTGGTTTTTACTTAAGCTTAGCATTCCTTGAATCTCTTCTGGTCGTAGTTCCCATTGTATCTTCACTTGTCTCTATCATAGCAGCTCCATCTCCTGCTTTCTTCTTCTATTTTTTGTTCTTTCAAAATTAAGCTGCTACTAATTTACAGAAAGCCTCTGGACCCAGAAATGGTATCTCAGCCTCTTTTCTCGCGAGCCTGGCTACTATTTCAAACCCCTCTACCCCGGTGTGTCCCGGTACCTACATGAGGGTAACCTTATTATCCTTACTCAATTCATTTAATTCCTATAAGCATTCTCGGATCATCTTAGAGCTGGTTACTTGAGAGCTCAGCGTACTGATGGCGGCTTGACTATCCGACATGATGATAATCTCCTGTCCGCGATAGATTTTTCCTTACTACAATGAATACATTTCCTAATGGCATGTTTTGCTGCCTGGTGACTTACTCCGTTGTTTTGGAGCCATCCGTATACCATTTAGTAGATTTCTTGTTAAGTTTTTCAATGGTATTTCTGTCCAATTCGCTTGTGCAACTCAACTTTGTACTCAACCTTTTCACAAAATTGAATTTCTTTCTCATTTCATCTTGGGGCACGTCCCAGACTTGTTAATTTCTGGATGACAGATTAGACGTTCGTTTTATGACCTCATCTATTGTCATCCTATAAATTGTCCTCTTCGCCATACTCTCCATAAATATATGTAGAAGTGTAAGGCCGTTGTACAGATTTTCATTGCCCCGGTTATACACGCACAGGTCAGCCTCTGAACCTTCGAGAGATTAGCTCTCGTATTAGCCAAACTGATTTTTTTGCTCCAGAACACTGCCTCATATGTGATGATTGGTCTCACTATTGTGCTCCAGCTTTTTCGCGCAAGATTTCTAGAGATCATCAAGACTTTTGCAGCATTGTTAATTACTTCTTTTTCGTGCTTGTTTCAGAAAAGTTTATTATCTAGAGTCAGTCCCAGATAATGAACCTCTGACTCCCACTTAATAACGTTCCCATCCATTTTGATGGGTTTCAGATTGATGTTTCTTTGCCTTGTGAAGACTACTAAAGTGGTTTTGGTGGGGTTGATATATAGTCCTATCATCTGGCACCATTGCCTAGTTTGTTCAAACCCTCTTCGGCATCGCAAAGCCGAGGTCAATCACATCACAGAGAAGTCGATCTACAATTGAACTCCAAGTAAGTGGTGAGGCTAATCCTCCCTGAGGGCATTCTCAGGTGGTACAGAGGGCGATAATGGAGAGAAGTCGCGCTATCCATTTGGACGTCGTTTCGTGCCCTCATCAAGTGTTCTTTTGACTGCCTCATGTGAAATGTTGTCGAAAGCCCCTTCTATATCAAGAAAGGCACATATTACAGTTTCCTTACTATTCAGTGCTTCTTGAATCTCTTAGTGTTCAGTACTTCTTGAATCTCATCAGTTAATTGTATCGGTGCAGTTTCCGTATACCTACCCGCTTGATACGCATGTTGATAAGGATGCAGTGGCGCCTGTTCAAGAATTTTTATTTTAATAAAATTGTCCACTGATTTCTCCATCTCCAATGTGAGACTGATGGGTCGCAGGGATTTAGGGTGTATAGTGTCCTCTTTTCTCTGTTTCGGAATGAAGGTGACTCTGGTCCTCCATATTCCTGGTATATAGCCCAGTTCCAGGCTACAGAATTCCATAAAGCTGTTCATTTTAGCTTTCCTGATTTCTTTGTTGTAGGTTGTAAGTTCCTTTGTGTAGCTCTGCCAGAAACCTCCGTCACGCTTAGTCCTATCCTATGAGTTTCCGCGTTTCGGATCTTAGCTCTAACAGATGATCATTCCACCAAGGTGCATTCCTACAACATTTGCTTGTTTGTAAGGGATAGCTCGATTCATAGGTTCCGAGTATTCCCTCATTTACTTCTTTCAAGTCCCTTTCCAACTCCAGATGGTGCTTAGCGTGTCCACTGGTCTGAATACGTGCTAAGTTTGTTTTTAGATTGGTGCTGTTTTTTTGCCAATCTATTTTCCTAGATTTCTTTCTAAGAACTGGCTCAGGAGGATCGGTTTCTAAACTGAATGCGATTATTCTATGATCTGAAAGAAAAGGTTCATTCAATACCCTCCCGCTATCCACTGGGTTTGTTAAACAGTTGAACAAGTCTAAAACTATATTTTATCTTGAAAAAACATTATCTTCTATCAAAAATAACGTAAAAAGGATAATCTTTCAAAACGTAGTATGTCTGCTCATAGAAGTAGTATACATAGGTTGTAGAGAAATTTTTATTCATTATGTATAACGCTTTTCTGCAAAAAAGTTTTGTCACAAGTTTAATAAATAAACTAAATCTCATGTCTCATATACTTATATGTTCGCAAAAATTTCAAGAACTGTTAAACCAATCATCACCAAATTTTAACTGTAGTTTTATTTTTATTCTGAAGTGGCATACACTACATAAATATTGGAACGTGGAAATAAGCCTACAATAAATTTCAGCTATACACTTCTCATTCCGGCTGCTAGGTAGCGCGCCTCCAAGCCCTCATGTTTCTTCCTTATGACAATCGAGGATTGCCGGAGTATGATTTGTTTTCGTAATTTTGAATAAAAATATTTTTGTGAAATTTTTGAGGAAAACGAAAGTAACGAAAAAATATAATTATGGGGAAATCTTGGGGAGAGTAGCCTCTAATCTATTGAGTAAATTAGCAATAAAGTCCCGTCTGCCGCCATTTTGCTTCGTTATATTGGTATGATGATATTTTCATTATTTGTTATTTGTAACATTTTATTGAGTAAAATAAATCTGATAGAATGTTTAATTATTTTGCAATATAATTGATAAACAAAAAATGGCCAATTTTAAGGATTTTTTGATTTTTTTGCAATAACAAAATGACGAAAATGATCGCACAGTAGCTCAAATCGTAGATGTTTAAAATCTCTACAACCTTTATTTGAAACTTTTTTCCAAAATGTGTTAGTTAACTTGTAAAGGGTGTTTTTTTTATAGAGGTATAGAACTTTAAGTTGGCAACACTTTGTTAAATGGCGGCCATTTTGTCAGCTGTCAAGTGATTTATGTTTAGTTTGGTTTGACATTTCAACATGAATAGAGTAACGCCTGAACAACGCTTCCAAATTGTGCAAATTTATTCTGAAAATCATGGTTCTGTTCGAAATACGTATCGCGCACTACGTCCAATTTACGGTCAACATAATCGTCCTGCAGAGCAATTAATTCGATTAACTATGGAACGTTTTCGCACCACGTTTACTCTAAATGATAATACGCATCCACAGAGACGTCGTACAGTGCGTACAGAAGAAGTCATTGCTGTTGTAGAGCGTAGTGTAGAGGAAGACCCGAATCAGTCTATCCGCCATCGTGCACAGGAATTGGATATGTGTCCATTCACTTTATGGAACATTTTGCGGAAAGATCTTGGTTTGTGTGCTAACAAAATCCAACTCGTGCAAGAATTGAAGCCACACGATCACCTAGCAAGGCGTAGATTCGGTGAACGGCCAAAAACAAGATTGCCGTTGATCCCGATTTTCATAAGCGAATTTTGTTTAGCGATGAAGCTCACTTTTGTTTGAATGGATACATCAATAAACAAAGCTATACCGTATTTGGAGTGATGATAATCCTCAAGTGTATGTTGAGACACCGTTACATCCAGAAAAATTGACTGTTTGGTGTGCTTTATGGGCTGGTGGAATCATCGGTCCGTACTTCTTTAAAAACGATGCTGGTCAGGACGTTACAGTCAATGGTGACCGCTATAGAGCCATGATTACTGACTTTTTCGTTCATCAATTGAACAACCATGATGTGCAGGAGCTGTGGTTTCAACAAGACGGCGCAACATGTCACACAGCTCGTGCCACAATTGATTTATTGAAGGAAACGTTTAGTAACCGCATAGTTTCACGTTTCCGACCCGTGAATTGGCCTCCAAGATCGTGCGACTTAACGCCGCTAGACTATTTTCTGTGGGGATATGTGAAGTCGCTAGTCTACGCCGATAAGCCCGAAACGATTGATCACTTGGAGGACAACATTCGCCGCGTTATTGCCGATATACGGCCACAAATGTTGGAAAAAATCGAAAATTGGACCTCCACATTAGACTACGTCCGAGCCAGCCGTGGCGGTCATATGTCAGAAGTCATATTTAAATTATAATGCCAGAAGGTTATCTTTCGAATAAAGTAAATTTCATGTCAATTTAAAAAATTCATCTTTGTTTTATTCCATTTAAAAGTTCTATACCTCTATAAAAAAACACCCTTTAGATTCAAAAAAACCTGGTTTAGGCTACTTTGACCCCCCTCTTAGCCCCAACCTATTTTTTGCTATTACATATTATGTAGGGTTTGTTCTTATATTGCCCCCCAACAATAGGTTTCATTCATCTCGGAATTTACATCAAAAACAGAACTAATTTTTACCTATGGCTTGGAGTAATATACTATTGTTGAGAAATATAGTGCAGGCACAAAAATAGTACGGGCAAAGCAACGACGGGTTATGATAATAATAATATATATTCGGTTACATTTGAGCAAGTTAAATTAATAGATTTGAGATGAAAGTAAGTATTCATTTCCATTACTAGAATTTCCTCAAAAAAGGGTATCCTATCGGGATATATGTGTTTAACATATAATTTGAGTTAAATAAATCAGGCATTGTTATTAAAAAAGACTTGTCCTTAAAAGCCCTTCAAAACAATTTTTAAGGATATCCTTAAATATAAAATCTAGAGCTTTAAGTTGCTCTAACTATCTAAAACGCTTTTGGAATTTAAAATATTACTGCCAAATTAGAAATACTATTATTTTTAAAAAAAATCAATCGTTCAAAAAGTTCTTGAAATATTTGGTAGTCATTAACATTTAAAAGATGGGAACGTTGAACAAATGGCTAAATACTCTATATACTTAACACTGAAGTTAAAATTATTGAGTTAGTTAGTCCTTTGGGCTTATCTTTCTCTTACTCCTATTTCGGGTTACTTTGTTTGCCATCTACACATGGGTAAGGCATAAATAACTTAAATGAAGATTAAACTCTACAGTCTATATGCAGAAGCGGCAAACCTACTGTTACGAAACCATTTTTCATTTTCATTTACAGACAATATTGCACTCTATTATAATATTTTACTATTGGACCACATACACGATACCTGTTGTTAATGTATGTCATAATGTATACCATTTTTTAAACAGCAATATTCATGAAAAAGCAATGTTTAATTTTTTCGTCTGACACGTTAATTTTAACACTTTCAAGTTCTTTATGCGTACCAGTACGTTTATGTCGATTACTTGAAGCCAGTTTGAGTTCAAGCAGTTCTTAAAAGAAAAAAGTGAAATAAAAGTGCTTGAAACGAATTGAATAACTTAAATGAAGCCTAAAATGAAATGGTGTTGCCTCTGCTAAAGCGATTTCAAAATGCGTTCAAGCAGGATTATTTACGCAAACTTCAAATCGGTGATCGTCGGGACATATGATTTTGACATTTCATAGGTATTATAGATCTTTGCGATAAGAAACCAAGAATATTTTGGTTGGCATCACCATGCTATTTTAAATGCGATCAGCTGATTGTTTAAGGGTCGTGAAATATGACAATCCGCTTTAAGCTTTTAGTCCATGTCCTGTTAATAGAGCGGTAATATTTTGAAATATTTATTGCGCCACTTTAGGACCGGTATTAAATGAGCCACTGACAGAAATTATGGATTTTAGGTATAGTTTCGCTCTATTGATTTTTTCTAAATTTTAGGAATATGGACACTGGAAATCGTTCGTCAAACTCATTGTCCAATTTTCTTTTCAGTTAGGGACCTTGGAGTTGCAGGAAATAAAACACAGTACATAAGTTGATGATCATCGTTATTATTTAACATAGAATAAAATTACAATTTTAATATGTACATGTATACAATTGCTATACACTTAATGCCAATTTTTGGCACTCATAGTGAGAGTACTACCCTCCATTTTTACAATAAGAGTTTTGCTTATGACCAACCGATTTTATTAAAAATATTAATAAGTAAAAAATCTATTTGTAAAGTCAACCTAGTTAATGACTGAAAATGTTTTAAAAAAATGTAGTAGAAAAAACTAACTGTGGAATCTGTAATAAATTATAAAATTATAAAAGTAAAAAACTGTTATTGATCATCGTTCTAGTCTATTATTTAGTTATCTTCAAGCTAACTTAACTGTGTGGACTTTACTTGCTTCTAGCACAGAGAGCTTTGGTCAAACATATATAAATTTACCAAATTATTTAGCTTATATTTAAAAAAATATGAAATCAGTATTTTAGCGATTAAAATGCAATAATAGTATTTAAAAAATACAGTGTGTCAAAAATATAATTTTTCTGTGATTTTTATTTAGGTAAATTGGAAAGGCAAAATTATACGTACAGGGCACATAATAAATAAGAAAGTGCGCCAGCCATATAGGAACCATTCATCATAGAAACACATAAATCTGTTAATAAGAATAATCACAAGAAATGGCACAGCATTTTTAGGTTTCTAAGTTTGCCATAATTAAAAAAGTGGACTTCTCTAAAATGCTTCGAGTTAAATTTAATTAATTCAACGAAGTGCTTTTTTATATTGGAGAGGAGTGAGGAAATATTTTTCTAACAAATTACGTATGAATTTGCCTGAGCTGAATTGAGCCAAAGTGATTATTTTGAAAAGAGCATCTCATTTAACTATCTTTTTGAAAGTTTCAACCGATTTGTAAGATTTCTTAAAAACATTAAATGAACCATATATTTGCTCAACTGGGTTAAGCCAAACCACAGTCACATTTTTGTAATATCTACGATGAACGTTTCTTGATATATGCCTGGAGTCCTTTTTCCTTAAAAAGCCTACATTTAGTTTCACTGTATTTAATGTGGAACTTTTTAGACACGCTGTTAAACAATTTTCACATAGCGGTTTTCTAATCGGCATTTGATGCAAACACGTGAAAACCATGACAAGCAAATTATTTAACCAATCGGCCATAACAAAACCCCGTCTTTACATTATCATTGTGTAATCTATTCCAAAATGCTTATTTTGGAGACGATTTTCATGGCGCCGAGCTCTAAAAATGTTCTTAAATTTCTATTTTAAATTTTCAATTGTCATCTGTAACATACATACACCATAATCAAAGGCTTTTTAAATATAGGTTCATCTTTTACTTAATCAAATAATCCTTTTTTTTAATGTCTTTGTGAAAACTAGTGTGTAATATTGAACTTCCATGATTTTATGAAACATTGGGTTCTCTAATGTTTGTTTGAAGGTCAGAGACTAAATTTTTTTTATGAAGTAGTAGATATCTATTCCACTTTCATTGTCTTTATTTTTTGTTGAATATCACGACGTTTCGGCCAGTAGATCGTTATCTCTAGCCTTTTCAGGTAAAATTAAACAAACTCTTAAGCTACACAACTATTCATACTATTCATCTAATCACTGCAATAACACCAAACATGGAATTGTAAGAAACCTCGTAGATAAAGCATTAACTCGTTGCAACTGCAACAGGAACGTAATGAAAGAGATAAGTCACATTAAAAGTGTCCTGACACACAACAGATACCCGGTAAATCTGGTGGATAAAATTCTGGAACAAAGCAGGGATAAAACACAATCGATAACGGACAAGGAACGAAAACCAATGTTGAAATTCCCCTATTCTAGAGGCATTTCAGAAAAAGTTAAAACAATAGGATAACGATATAACATCAACGTTGTTTTCAATTCGAATAACTCTGTGATAAGCCAGCTCATTAGGGTCAAACTAACTACTCAAAGGGACTGTGTGTATCAGATACCATGCGAATGTGGCACTCCTACATTTACGAAACAGAGATCCCAGAAAGAATCAAAGAACATCAGAAGAACACATCTCGTGGAGAAACAGAAAAATTTGGTGCCGCCAACTACACCTGAACTCGACATCACCTAATATGGTCTGAAAATCCTACACAGAGAACAACACTGGAGAAAAGGGAAATTTCAAAAAGCCCTGGTTATTCATCAGAACACGAATTACTTTAGTAAACCGTCTTAAACATAAGAGAAGTGTGACAATCACTTCTTAGTAATTGTAAATGGAAACCAAATGCATGGACCTTAACGTGGCACTGGACTCACCTCGATCACACTTCACTACATTTATTTTTAGTATAGATAGTTTTGTAGCGTAAGAACTACAAAAAATAAAGACAATGCAAGTCCAGCAGATATCTACTACTTCATTGAGTTCTCTATTTTCAAAAATTTTCTATTTTTTAAAAATGAAGTTAATTGAAATCTTTTAAACTCATATTTTTCTTGTCAAACTTTATTATTACCCTTTTTATAATCTCTTTTCGATATCTTAAATAAGGACCTAGTAATTCTATTAACAATAAACTCTGATGTCATTTAAAACAAAACAAACATCCGGTGATCCATAAAGAATCATATTTTTTAAACAATACCGATTGCCAGTCAATTTGGTAAGTAAACAATTACTTTAAGAAAAAAAAATCGAATAGAATGCCAGAAAATGAATTGACATTACTATTGTTTGAGTTTTATAGATATTTGATATATTTATTATAGATAATAATTGACGAATGATAAAAAATCTATCGAAAAATATTATTTTTTAAAATTCCGCACCATGAAAATTCAATTAAAAATGACATACCGGGTGATATTCAAGCAACATTTATATTTCCTACTTTTAACAACATATTTGCACAATATATTTTTATTTTTGTAAAAAGATTGAAATAGGCATAATTATCCACAGTAATATAAACTTTCCATTTGTAGACATTTAGTTTTTAACTTTATTGATTTGTGGTTAATTTTTTTATATTATTTGCATTTCAAGGCTTAATATCATTATCGCCCGGCATATCTATCATTAATAATAGAAAATTTATATAATTTAAATATATTAACAAATTTAAGGGAACAATCTACAATATAATTTGGAAGAAAGGTGTACAAATAATTATTTTTATACGAGTAATTTTATTTATAATACGAAAGCACCACATGTATATTGAAATTTCGGGAGACGTTACAATATATTAAATTGTTACATGTAAGTAGTCATTAATAATAAACACTTAATAACATTATTTCAAATTTGGCTTTAAAACATTCAGTCAATGTGCCTCAGTTTTTCTCTATTTTAAGAACAAATATTATACAAGTAGTATACAGGCTCATTTAATTTAAAAAATAACAATAATTGTAGTAAAAATATTTATTTATTAATAAGCACAAAACATCTCTAAAAATCACTTACTTTTAAATGTACCTAACAATTATCACAAATTAAAACTTATTACATTTCCTTTATATCAATTTTTTCTATGATTGTACCCATTAACGTATGGAGTATCTACTGCTTGGATACCCTAGACATAGAAATTCATTTTTTATATTATTTCCACAGAAATAAAAATTTTGTTGTCGACTCCCCTCAGTTTCTATAGTATGTGATTTTCTCTTAAATACCTACTGAAAGAAAATTTTGAAATGGAAAAAAAATTAGAATCAAACTTTTTCTACAATTATTAACAATAAAACGTTGACATTATAAACAAGGCAGCACACCTGATATATTGATGAAAGAAACCAAAGTGTAAACTTCTAGAAATATTCTATTCCCGAACAAGTCTGTCAAAGTATGTATATATATATATATATATATATATATATATATATATATATATATATATATATATATATATATATATGTATTTCATTTTTTTATTATTTTCTTGGGAGTAGGTTCACAAAGTGATGAAAAATACATTTTAAATGTGAACCTAATCCCAAGAAAATAATAAACAATAATAATTAATATCAACGGTCCAAGAAAATCAACATATATATATATATATATATATATATATATATATATATATATATATATAAAAATAAACTTCACACTTTTAAAATTAATTTCAACTTTGCAAGACCTATCAACTTCATTTTTTAAATAGATACACGGTAAATTATATTATTGTCTCAATTCTTCCAAAAATCTTAAACATACTTATATAAAAATCTAAGGAAGTGTAATTCATTTTCGAGATATTACCATCCAAAAAATCATTTGTGGTACACTTCGATAAAGGTAACATTTTAACAGTGGAATCTGAAGAAAATAATTTTCACATTTCCGTACCAATTTTTCATTTTGAACTTAAGGGCAAAAATTTTGAACATATATTTATACCAGAAATGACCTAACATTTTGACTAAACTATGAATAACTAGAATTCGAAAGTAAAAGAAATTTTTCTCCGTTATGTTGCGTTAAAATTTTACAACCTGTCGAAGTGTTAAAAAATGATATTTTCAACAGCCAATATCTAAAAAATATTGAATTTAATGTATCAAGAATTTGAAGTAAACCTTAAAAATAATATATAGAACATACCATTTAAAAAAATGTAGTTGCTTGCTGGATAATAAAAAATAATTTTAAAATTTAAAGCTTATATATTCTGAAAAAAATACCTTGAAAGTCTAACGGTGATAGGGGAGGTGTGGTGAGATTTACGAATTGTAAGTATTATATAATAAAATACAATTGGTCAACTAAAGTTTTAAATTCTATGGAAATTAAACTCACTCTAAACTTTAATTTTGTTTATGGGTCTAATATATAATTTAAAATCAAATTATTTGACCAAGAACTCTCATAATATATATCTACTTAAATTGAAAATTTCAAATCCCTCTTTTATAGGGTTGTAATTTAGAAGCGACTCATCCTGTATACAACCAAAAATATTGGGAGGCACCTTCCATAAAATAAGCTTTTTCACTAAAATTTTTTGAACAAAATTTGTACCATCGACAAAAAAAAATCTTAAAAAATCGTAATTTTTACAAACCAAAAAGAACTTCCTTTACGTATTTCCCAACATAATGTGCTTCCATAGAACGAAAGCTTTTACAGACGTTATGTCAAGACGTATATTTTCCCTAAATAAGTTATTTAGTGTGTACAAAAAATTGATTACAGAGTTTATATATATATATATATATATATATATATATATATATATATATATATATATATATATATATATAAACTCTGTAAAGCGCGGGTGTCATAGTAAATGTCAGAGATATGGCATGCTCGAAAATCACTCCAGTCGTAAGTCCTTTTTCCTGTAATGAAAAACTCATACCCGAACTTTTCAATTTCTTGGATGGAAAAATGGATTTAAAGACGCCCATATTAGTCAAGAAAACAATTTATTTCTTATAAGCCTTATTAAGGAATTTTTTTATCGAACATCTAAATTCGCATTACCAGTTTCTAATTTTAGTAACTTGATCAAAGCGTCAAGGACTAAAGGACTATAGATGACTGCTAACATCACACTAAACATTCGCAAAGAAAGCTTTTAGGTGCTATAATTAGGTTTATTAACTAACGTGTTGAATAAAACTCACTCCATCAAGAACACTGTAAGCAATTTTATATTTCATTCATAAGTTTTACATATTAGCAATACTTCGTTTGGAGGAGCATTCTCGCCAGTATTGGTATCAAATAAATACATTGTAAAAATTAGAAAAAAAATCTACTATCAACAAAGAAAATAATTATTAAACATTATTTTTCATGTCTTCTTATAATTGAATTCCCATCAAAGCATTCATTACCTTCGAAGGCGATTGTTTCTTTTCATAATGAAGCTTTAGTCGAAATAAATTACTAATACTTGGAAGAATCCAATACCTGATATTCCCAGAAGTAGAAAACCTATGAAACGAGAAATCTTAAAATGTGCAAGAAAACGACAGTCATTATTCTTGAGAATAGCTAATAGCGGTATCTATAGAAAGAAGTAGTATGTAATAAATATATCTACATCTTACTTCTTTCTATCTAATGAGCATATATTTGTTTCTTTTAACTACTGACTTGGACCGTTAACTATCAAAAAGTATTTTTAAACCGAAGTTTTTCAATCGTCATGCTTATCTGGTAAAATTGGTCTTGACAAGATCAACTTGACGGATTCACTCAATTTTAATGATCGTCAACGTTTCAGAAAAAGGTATTCTTCTAAATTAGCGCTGGGCCCTAATTATACTAGTTTACGGAACTTTTACACTCAAAAATAAAAGTACTTACTTTATAACTTTAATGTCTTGATTTCGAAAAAAATATATCACGTTCTATATTGAAGATATTTATTGAAACGTGAGCTATTACAGACTTTTTTGTAGATACTTGCACCTGTAACATAATTTTAAATCTCTTACTAGATCATTGAGCTATTGATAGCCTATTCATACGAACTATGTTATTTTAGCCATTTTCTTGCAATTCCATTAAAATTTGATTGGAAATACCGATATATGTTGGAACAGATAATTTTTTGCGTTGAGACCAAAGGAATATCTGTATGTTCTATTCTACCCGTGTTGTTATAATGAAAGTGTTTGAGATATACAAAGGAACAGTAGTTAACTGATTCTCCCCAGATCTTGAAGTTTTTTTTTTCACGAGCAAACCATTGGCTTTAAGGCACAATACAGCTTTCATAAAACATATGAGAAATCTATTTTTTGTATTTTTAAAATATCAAAACTTCAAATAATGACTACAATATTTATTATTTTGCTAGTACTTTAAAAATGCTGTGTTAATTGCAAACAGTATAAACTATGTTGACTTTTCTATTTAATAATGCAACTTTGTAATCGCCCAGAAATAATCAGGACATCAGGCAGCTTTTTTCACTTAAAAATTTTCTTTACGCTCCCAAAAAATATACTGCTTTGTATATATACAAAATATCTTTGTAATAAATTTTAACCGGTATAAAACACTTTGAACGAAATCGTTCACCTACTCTTGAACTACGTCTGTGACTAGTTCTCACTAAAGAAGCACTGCATTTCATACAAAAATTTGTAAGCTAGTATTATTACGTTGGTTTGAATATTTTGAGCTTCGCTCTATTACTCAAATACATACGTCTTACTATTAAATAAGATCTACCTAACGAGATAGATCTAATTGTTTTAATTTTAAACTACGTCTGTGACTAGTTCTCACTAAAGAAGCACTGCATTTCATACAAAAATTTGTAAGCTAGTATTATTACGTTGGTTTGAATATTTTGAGCTTCGCTCTATTACTCAAATACATACGTCTTACTATTAAATAAGATCTACCTAACGAGATAGATCTAATTGTTTTAATTTTAAACGAAAACGCCTTTTAAAAAAATACTTCTGTTTATTAACTATAAAATTTTTACGATATTAAAGTGAAAAAGCTTATCAAAACATTAATCCATATTTACCATATAGAATTTGTGTATATAAAAATCTTAAAATGTAATATATTTATTATTTTAATACGTAAGCGCTCGTCATTTCTATCATAAGTTTTACAACCCTGAACGTTTCTGCCTTTTTATACTCATGTACAAAAATATAATTAAATGAATTTTTAATCCTGCAATGAAATAAAAGTTAAAATAAATTCATTATTAGTATAAAAAAAATTATTTGTGAATCGCTTACTAAAATAATTAAGACATTACATATTTTCAAAATTTTAATCATTTTAGGTAAATATTTGAAAAAATTACAGCTATATCATTCTTGGCTCTTTGAAAATTAAGTGTGGAAAAAGCATTTATTTGAGAAAAAATGTCCGAGTTTCCTAGTTGTCTGAATTTATTCTAACCTTTTAAACCATTTATTTTTAGTTTTTTAAAATAAGGTTTCTGCACCATTATCAGTTTTAAATCAACTGATAAATTTAAGAGTTATATGTTAGGTCTTCTAGCCAGAAGCTGGCATAAAACTTTTGTAACAGTGGGAAAGAAATAAATATTAGGAGACGCAAATACCTGCTTGAGAGATAAATTTTAATAATGATGCAAGTTATTTTAAAAACTAAAAATCTATGTGATCATAAAAAGCCATTTGGAAGAATTAATATATAAAACCGTATAAATAATTGTATACATTGCCATATAAAAAGTCAAAACAAAATCATTGTATGATAAAAAAAACAAATAAAAATAATACACCTCTTTTTTTTTAAATTTGAACATTAAAAAGCCGTTTTTATCGGTTGAACCTCACTGATAGATCAAAAACCATATCAGTACAGTAACGAAAATATAACAGAGATTATTGCAAAATTGAGTGTGGAAAAATTATATTTGTTTAAAACATAATCAAGCTTATACAAATACAGTATTAGATTACGTAGTATGTAGTGCGTTCCGCGTAAAAAAATACGGTAGTATTTCGTTTAATTATAACGATTATATAACTTTATATCTTCTAATTTTAAGTTTTAACAAGGAAACATAATTTTCAAATAAAATTAGCAAACTAAAATATATTTTAAAGCACCTAGTAGTTGCTAATCATTTATTTGTGTAACTCCATCGCACGTGATTGCAGACGATAGAATTAATTCATTCTTGTAGTTATATTTCAAGTCATTTAAATAATAGTTATTATATTGGCATTATAAGTGGGTCAAACGTTATATACCTTAAGCTATAAGAATAAAAATATATGTTCATATATTGATTGCCTTTTCCTTGTTTAAATATAAAATAAAATAATCCGTCTTGTGAAATTACCGGTTCTTCCTTATAATACCCTGACAATTAAAAATAGTGTTCTTATTATTTGTAATTTTGTTTATTAGAGGAACTAATACCCATTTAAAATTAATTTTGTACAAAAATCAATTGTGCAATCATCTCCGTAATTTTTAAATAATTTAAATTAATAATAAATAAATTAAAGTGAGAAAATTTGTAAAAAATAAATTTAATGGAAAAGATGTACACAAGTGTTATTTTCAGGCACACTCGAGAGACACTCTTGCACCGCTGCTCGGTGCTGGACTAGATAATACTGGAGACCGCAATGAATGCGGTGGCAGTTCTATGTACACTATTATACTTAATAAATTAGAAGTCTTGTAAAGAGTCGTTCCCCAGCAGTCGCTTGGCGGGCGGCCGGGGCGGCTGCTTGGGAGGGCGACATCGACAACCCGATCTGGAGTGCCGTTCGTAGCACAGCTCGACTGCTCGCTTAGCGCCACGCAGGGGCCAATACAGCCACAAACAGGGGAGTACACAGGCCAGCGCAGCCAGAACGCCCCATCGTGCTGCTCTTCGGTCCGGTCCACATCCGCAAGGATCATCTGCGCAGGTGCTATCCACGTCGTCGGCTTCGGAACAGTGGTAAAACAAA
Source organism: Diaprepes abbreviatus (assembly GCA_034092305.1). Lineage (NCBI taxonomy): Eukaryota > Metazoa > Arthropoda > Insecta > Coleoptera > Curculionidae > Diaprepes > Diaprepes abbreviatus. The sequence continues at coordinate 1,295,785 of JASJET010000155.1, read as the reverse complement.
CCTTTGACGCAGCACAAGCACGATGCGTAGTCCACGATGGTGTCGGGCGACAACAGACAACCCCCGTTACACGACCAACACTGAGGAAGAGGTTTTGGTGCTCGACACGTCGCACATTTACAACGCCCGCAAGTTGTACACATGATGGAAGGCCTAACGGTCCCACATGGTGGCGCCGCCGTCGCTTTGCTAAACGATATAGGCTGTTTGGCCACGGGGGCCTGCGGCGGCGCCGGTGCGGGCGGCCGATGAGGTGATTGCGGCGGTGAAGGGGTAAGGGGCCCCCGCAGGGGCGTTTCCACGTACTCATTGTCGCGTCGCTCTACTTCGGGCCTTGGCGCCGTCAGCGACACAGGCGCCGTCGGACGTAGTGAAGTAAGCGGAATGCTTATGGGCACAGACCCGCGGGGGCCGCGCTGGGGGGCTGCGGGGAATCCATGCCTATCCATCCCCGGCCCAGGGGCGCTTAGCGGCTCGCTAAGGCGGTCCGGCCGTGGCCGTGCGTAGCCGTCATCGCTGGTCTTGCAGGCTGTAACAAAAAAAGTAAAATTAGAAAAATGTATCAAAATATGTTTAATAAACAGAAAAGTATTAAATAACTCACACGACCTATATAATCCATCAAATAACAGTATAATTTATACTATTGCACAATAATAGTTTGCATTTAAGAGACCACCAAAATTTCATATTGGTAACAAGACTAAAGAAGACTAAAGAAGCATTAAAAATAACAAGAAATATTGAATCACTAAAAATCTTCGATAGGGGTAATTTCGAAAAATTCTCTAAAAAAAGTCAATGACTAATATTTTATCGAATATAAACAATTTAATCAAAGATGTTGTATACAATCTCGTCCTATATCTTTTTTAAGACAATATTATTAAAATATCGACGCAGAACGAATTGATTTGACGGTATTAGCAGGCATTCGAGTGCTATCATCGTATTTTTTTTTAAACTTAAAATTACTTAATATTTCAAGTTTTCCTGGACATATTTTGTAAGGAAAGCTTACAATTTTCTATTGCCCAAAAACTCGTGGGCAAAAACATACACTATATAGGCTATATAGGTGCGCCGTCATTTCAAAGACCTTGTCACACCTACGCTTTGAATTGTGTGGGACGCTTTTCGACCTAGTCTGCGTGTTGAACTGTTGGATTAACGAATAAACAGTTATGGAGGGCGTGCAACTTATTACCTATACATGATGATAATGATATTACCGAATACACTTTAGAAATTAGTTTTCCATTTAATCTAATAACGTCACGAATTATTTATTTAAAATAGTCTATCACGAGATTTCTATTTTCACCGGTCAAAAACTGAAGAATTTTATCAATTATGTTTGTAATTTAGAATATAAATCTACCATTTTAAATTCAGAGTAGTTTGAAAGTTCCTTATTGGTAGTACTATATTTTATTATTACTTGAAGTTGTAAGCATCGAATGAAAATTAAAATATCGGCGAAAATATGGGAAAGAAAATACATGTGGGTAAAGGAGCCGTTGTGTTCAGAAACCAAAAAAATTAAGGGCAGACGTCACATGAGGAGCATAAATTTCAAAATAGTTTAATGTAATGTCATTCTTTAGGCTCTTCCTCGACAACTTTGTGATTTTGTGAAGTTTTTAAGCTAAATAATAAAATGAAAGTACCTAACAAATTCATAAAAAGATCCGAAATGAAGACGAGACGGGAAGTGAAACGTGACCGAATCTCGGGGACCGGTCATGTGGTCATGTCAGGCATGCTGCCGCCGACGGGCAGATGCTATATTTACTAAATTCTTAACATTCTTCACCTTGCTGCAACTGGTAAATATCCAAACAGTGCGGTGGAACCGTGGCAGACCGATCAAGTTATACTATTGACTCACCCAAGCTTTTGAAAATATATTTAAAATATAAGCTCCCTTACAAAGATATCAAGAAATTTAAAAGTTCCAAGGCATTTTTTAAAATAATTAAATTTTTCATTAAAAAAAATTATTTATTAATATTATTATTTTAATAAATGTAACAACGCCCTCTATCTATGTTCATAAGCGACGTTGTCCTGACTGAGTGACAGCCAAAATTATTACAGTTAAAATGATGAAAGAATTTTTCGAGATCCGCTCTAAAAAGGGGTGAAAAAGGGTTCAACTGTAATTTCATAAAAATACCGATTTCTTTGGATCCAATCCAATAAGGATTAATTTTTGTTTTAAGAGAGAGATTATAACAATATTACAAAACCCATTTCTGAATTTTTCGATATATTATTTTGAAAAGGGTGACAGAGAAGTGAAGATATGTATGCCTAACAGTTGTTCATTAAAAATTAATTTTGTCGGCTGAAAATCGCGATATGAACATGATATTTGCGGATTCTTGATACAATTTATCTAAGCAGTAATTTTTGCATTTTTGGAAATTCACTGTCTTAAGACTGCAAAGGGTTGAAATGTGTTTTACTCGATAAATTCAAAGACTACAGAATAGATTTCGATCAAATTTCATAAATCCGTTGCAGTTACTTAAATGAAGGGTATAAAGTTTATTTGCCCATCGTTATCATAAATAGAAGTTAAGCATTAGCGAAAAAAGTAAATTAATTACTTCGGCGTTATATGTACCATCCTCTCAAAAATCATTCTTACGCCCCCGCCCTTCTTTTCTTTAGCTTGGATCACAAATACCAGCTATTTTTTGGGTATGCACATATACTTGTGTGCCCTGTTCGAAGGATCTGAGGACTCAACGTATGTTGACCAAATGTAATTTACTATTTTTTTACGATTTATGGATAAAGTGAAAAAACTAGATAATCAGGTCCATATCTATATTGGACGAAGAGAAATCAGTAAATTTATGAGATTACAATCTACCACTGTTCACCCATTTAGAGAGCAATTTTTTAAAAAAATCTTTTTTAGTGGGTGCCTATATTGTGTTGGCAACATTTCTCCAAAATGACATGATTCTAACCTTAATAATTTGGACTGTTACGTCAGTTAGGACAATGCTGCTTAGGAGTAAGATAGATTCGCTTTACTTATTTATTTACTTTATTATATGTTTTTTCTCATATGAAATAATACATTCAGCCAAAATGTATGATAAATTTATGAGCCAATGTCAATTTACCATTAATAACATTATTTGGGCCTAATATTAAACAGTTTTTTATATGTAGATTTTTAATATAATCAAATAAGAGCAAACGAAGCCTCGACGGGTAACTGATAGTATTCTATAAACGTTTTAACCATAAAATTGTACTTATTGCAGTTATACCTGATTTGAAACAAATCCTTAATAATCGTCTTATGTTTGCCATTATCGTAGAATTTTTTCCAATTTTTACCGTTAATACTAAAAAATAAAGTTAGCACGCACACTTATTATGTCTAAAATGATCAAAAATTCATTATTTTCAACAATCTTTCAAGAAAAGCACAGTTATTTTCATGGTCACCATTTTTCAATTTTTCTTAAACCTTATAAACCAACGCCAAACTATATGAATGCAAAAAAACCCGAACCAATAATTTTTCTAGTATCAGTATTATACTAGAAAAGTATAACCAAAAGAACCAACATCTCCGCAAATTTGTTCATAAAGCTGCTAGTTTTTTTGTAACTAAGACTTCCGCTACCAAGGACGAATTTCCAAGAGAATGAATATTACGCCAAGCCATGCGTTCTTTCTTAGTCCTTGATAGGAAATATTAACATAATTATGTGAGTATTTTTATTTATTTTAAAAAATTTATTTATTTAATAGTTTCGCTAAACATTAGTTTTACTACATCCTGAAAAAAAACTAATAACTTTTTTTGAATTCTAATATAGATTATTCCATCGTACAGATGCCATAAAAGGGGTTCTCGCCAAAATCAAATTTCGTGACCTTGCTTGCCTCACGACCCGCTATTACACTGGCCAAAAGTACTAAAATTAGAAAGAATACCGTCACAAATAATTTCATCTGAACCAAATGCAACAAAAACCGTTTCGGCCAAAATCAAAATTCTACGCGGATTACACTAACTTTATTGATTACGTTTCATCGTGTCGTTTTTTTTTCAAATTTTATATTCTGTATATAAAATTATTATATATAAAACAATTTCCTTAAAGATGGTACATGCTCTTCGTGACTGCACGTCGAAAACTCATGAAATATGGCTTTACTTAAGTTACATAAAAATATTTTACGATAAGTATTTAATATTGTCAGAAATAATAAGAAAAAAAGGAATATAATAATCCAAATAAACAAGATGTAACTAATGATTAACCTTTATTTAACCATAACTTAATACAAAGATCTAGATGACTGTCAAAAAATATAGCATATGAAATTATCTAATAAAATGTTGTAAAGAATGTTTAACGTATTTACTAGCTGTTTCTGAAACTATATTCCATATACAGTTATCTCAATTCGTTCGGTATAACTACAACAAGAAAAAAATGACTGATTCGTTATACTAGAAGGAAATCAGTTTTGTTTTCTGTCTTAAGTAACTAAAAGAAATATGACAAGTTTTTTTGCGAAGTAGTAGGTATCTGTTGGACTTCCATTGTCTTTATTTTTGTTGAATATCACGACGTTTCGGCTAGTAGTTATCTCTAGCCGTTTTCAAGTGAAACTAAATAAATTCCTAAGCTACACGACTATTTATACTAAAAGTAAATGCAGTGGTGTGTGACTGAGATGGGTGCAGTCATGCCTGCTACGGCAAAATCCCATTTTTATGCTGCATTAATTTTAGTTTACAATTATTAAGAAGTGGTTTCCACACTTCTCTTATATCTAAAGATGGTTTACTAAAACAACTCGGGATCTGATGTATAACCGCAGCTTCTTTGAATTTCCGTTTTCTCCAATGTTGTTCTCGGTGTAGTATTTTAGCTTCAGACCATTTTATGTGGGGTCCATGAGTCCAGGCATGATCGGCGGCACCAGATTTTTCTGTTTCTCCTCGATATGTGCATTTTTGGTGTTCTTTGATCCTTACGTCAAGAGGTCTCTTTGTTTCGCCAATGTAGGAACTGCCACATTCACATGGTATCTAATAAACACAGTTCTTCATGTCTCTTTGAGTTGTTGGTTTGACCCTAGTGAGCCGACTTCTCAGAGAGTTATTTGAATTGAAAACAACGTTGATTTTATACCGTTTTCCTATCCTTCTAACTTTTTCTGAAATGCCTTTAACATAGGGGATGTTCATTACTGGTTTTCGTTCTTCATTCGTTGTCGATATTGTCCTATTTCTGCGGTGTTCAAGAAATTTATCCACTAGATATACTGGGTATCCGTTGGCTGTCATCTCAACAATATCTGCCCAACTATTAAACTCACCATGGAGAAAGAAGTAGAAAATAAATTACCATTCTTAGATGTTTTGGTTGAGAGAAATGACAGACAAATTCGAACTTCAATTTACAGAAAAGCCACGCACACAGGAAAATACCTCAATTATTCATCTAATCACTCCATATCACCAAACAAGGAATTATAAGAAATCTCGTAGATAGAGCCTTAACTCTCTGCAACTCCAACGAGAACTTGATGAAAGAGATAGATTATATCAAAAATGATATGACAGCCAACGGATACCCAGTATATCTAGTGGATAAATTTCTTGAACAACGCAGAAATAGGACAATATCTACAACGAATGAAGAACGAAAACCAGTAATGAACATCCCCTATGTTAAAGGCATTTCAGAAAAAGTTATAAGGATAGGAAAACGGTATAAAATCAACGTTGTTTTCAAATCAAATAACTCTCTGAGAAGTCAGCTCACTAGGGTCAAACCAACAACCCAAAGAGACATGAAGAACTGTGTTTATCAGATACCATGTGAATGTGGCAGTTCCTACATTGGCGAAACAAAGAGACCTCTTGACAAAAGGAACCGAGAGAACCCGAGTTGTTTTAGTAAACCATCTTTAGATATAGTGTGGAAACCACTTCTTAATAATTGTAAACTAAAAGTAAATGCAGCATAAAAATGGAAGTTTGCCGTAGCAGGCATGACTGCACCCATCTCAGTCACACACCACTGCATTTACTTTTAGTATAAATAGTCATGTATCTTAGTTTCACTTGAAAAAGGCTAGAGATAACTACTAGCCGAAACGTCGTGATATTCAACAAAAAGAAAGACAATGGAAGTCCAACAGATACCTACTACTTCGCAAGAAACATCATTGTCTATGACCTTCAAATAAACACTAAATATGACAAGTTTACAAAAAAAAAGTACTAATCCTTATATAGGCTTTTATTTTTTACTTTTTTTTCAGTGGAGAACTACATGTTGAAGAATTTCTTTCTAATATTCAGTTTTCCTAGTGTAATGGCGTGTCGCGAAACGAAATTGGATCCTTCAACCATAAGGCAAAGCCAAAGCTGTCGCCTTTCTACGATGAAATAATCTGTGGTGTATGACACTAGCCCGTGGACTTGTAAGGGTAGTATGTAAATCCAGAAATTATTATATACAAAGAGGTATATTTATTTCCATTTAAAAAAAAAAGCTTCAAGCTAAAATCTAAAACTGTCCAATACTGGAAGTACCAAACATTACAGACAAGAAATTTACTTAGGTAAATGTTTACGTAAACTAAACCAATAATCAATCTTGAACCGAATCTTTTTCTATTTAGAAAGTCAATATAGGTCAATGACCGATAAAAACACAGAGGATAGTAATGCATTACAAAATCATTCTTATGTAATTCTTGGAAAATTACGTGAACACTAATGGAATAGCTCGGTTAAGGTCACAGTTAATAATTGCGAAGAAATATTTATGTTCTAATTTTTTTTTTGTTCTCAAGGACGTTTTTCAGTAAAATTGAACATGGAACTTTGCTGTTAAAACCTAACCTTTGTACTACTCGAAATTTTAATTTCTACTGATTTAATTTGATAATTTTTCCCGCTATTATTTAAATTTATGATCTGTTGTTTGATTCTCGTAAACTAAAAACTCGATACTAGGCCTAAATATTTTGAGAATCGAGTTAAGGTTTGATCTTTCATTCTGACAGGTACTTCGCTATACAACATTTTATTTATTTTAAACATTCAATCATTATTATTAATAATATAATAAATTGACTAGACAAACGAAAACTAGCCTAAATATTTTCTTTAGGTAGATGTTTATATTTTAAAACGATCTTAACGCTATTATTAAAATTCATGCTTATTTCACTAATTAATGTTTATGTAGTGTGTAGTTTTGACCTTAGTCCAAAGTTGAATTTGAAATTAATTCACATTGCAAAGTTACTTAAAAAGGAGCTACGACAAAAGACGGGGTTTTCGTTGACCTTTAAATAAGTGAACTTTGTAAAGATACCTTACTAAAGGAAAAGCATACATTTCAGAATATTTGTAGTATTTTCTTAGAAATAAAAAATCCGAAATTTATATATAAAAGAACTGCTGTCATCCATCAAATTTATAGGTTACCTATTTTATCACAGAATTTTTCAAAGATGTGGCAACACTGCGGAAAATTAGACCTTACAAAAATTCTTGTTAAAGCATTGTATAAAGAAGAGAGTACTTTTTTCTATTTAAAGGAGCTACAACAAAAGATAGGGTTTTTGTTGGGCTTCAAATAGGAGAACTTTTTAAAGACACAAGTCTGAAAAACAGGCACGCATCTCAGAATATTTGCAGTATCTTTTTGGAAATAAAATATCCGGAAGTTTTGTGTAAAAGTACTGATGTTATCCTACTGATTCGTGGTATATAATATGTCGTTGAACCTACTTTTTATTTAGGTGCAGTAATCAAAGAGAGAAATAATTCACCAAGACATTGCTCAAAGGAAAAAATGTTACATCGAAAAATGAAGCGCAAATATGTTAGCTGACTCTTAAAAAGGGTGTTTTTTATAGAGGGTATAGAACTTTTAAATGGAATAAAACAAAGATGAATTTTTTAAATTGACATGAAATTTACTTTATTCGAAAGATAACCTTCTGGCATTATAATTTAAATATGACTTCTGGCACATGACAGCTGGCTCGGACGTAGTCTAATCTGGAGGTTCAATTTTCGATGACCTTTTCCGTATATCGGCAATAACGCGGCGAATGTTGTCCTCCAAGTGATCAATCGTTTCGGGCTTATCGGCGTAGACTAGCGACTTCACATATCCCCACAGAAAATAATCTAGCGGCGTTAAGTCGCACGATCTTGGAGGCCAATTCACGGGTCCGACACGTGAAACTATGCGGTTACCAAACATTTTCTTCAATAAATCAATTATGGCACGAGCTGTGTGACATGTTGCACCGTCTTGTTGAAACCACAGCTCCTGCACATCATAGTTGTTCAATTGATGAACGAAAAAGTCAGTAATCATGGCTCTATAGCGGTCACAATTGACTGTAACGTTCTGACCACCATCGTTTTTAAAGAAGTACGGACCAATGATTCCACCAGCCCATAAAGCACACCAAACAGTCAGTTTTTCTGGATGTAACGGTGTCTCAACATACGCTTGAGGATTATCATCACTCCAAATACGGCAGTTTTGTTTATTGACGTATCCATTCAAACAAAAGTGAGTTTCATCGCTAAACAAAATTCGCTTAGGAAAATCGGGATCAACGGCAATCTTGTTTTGGGCCCATTCACCGAATCTACGCCTTGCTAGGTGATCGTGTGGCTTCAATTCTTACACGAGTTGGATTTTGTAAGCACGCAAACCAAGATCTTTCCGCAAAATCTTCCATAAAGTGAATGGACACATATCCAATTCCTGTGCACGATGGCGAATAGACTGATTCGGGTCTTCCTCTACGCTACGCTCTACAGCAGCAATGACTTCTTCTGTACGCACTGTACGACGTCTCTGTGGATGCGTATTATCATTTAGAGTAAACGTGGTGCGAAAACGTTCCATAGTGAGTCGAATTAATTACTCTGATGGACGATTATGTTGACCGTAAAATGGACGTAGTGCGCGATACGTATTTCGAACAGAACCATGATTTTCAAAATAAATTTGCACAATTTTGAAACGTTGTTCAGGCGTCAGTCTATTCATGTTGAAATGCCAAACTAAACTAAACATAAATCACTTGACAGCTGACAAAATGGCCGCCAGTTAAAAAAGTGTTGCCAACTTAAAGTTCTATACCTCTATAAAAAACATCCTTTATAAGAAATCACCCTTAAAGTCTCCTCAAAACCAATTATTCTTTTTAATAAATCAAACGCCAAGTCAATTGTCATAAAAAGGCGCAATGGTCAGTATAATTTTTACCCATAGAGCATAGAAAATTTTTTGGGGGTAACTTTATGGGTGGTTTTATCACCTTAAATGGACGCAAAAAACACACGTAATAGGTGTCTCAGAATATTTTTCGTTTCTGTTTTAACTGTTACGCGCCAAATGGCGATAGCGGCGGGAGGGAAGTATTGTCAAACAGTTGTTTGGCTTTTCAAGTTTAGTAGCGATGGAATGTTTCACGGGATCACAGCGCGCATGCTGTATACGACCGTTTTATAAAAACGACGATTCCTGCACTATTGTACGACATCTGTACAGGATACATTTCAATTTAACCGACCATGAAAAATGTGCCAAGTGTGAATTTGATCCAGCATTGAGTGCGCAAGTTTGAAGAAACTGGAAACACAATGCCGGATGAATTATCTGGATGCAAAAGGACAACAAGAACGAACAGGAATGTTGACCGCGTTCGCCAGTCTGTTAGAGACGATCCACGACAGTATCTACAGCTCCGCGCAGTTTCTCTAAATTTGCACAGTTCCACGGTCCACTGCATTATTTGCAAAGATTTACATTTTCACCACTACAAAATTATTATTATGTTAATCCAGCTAAACGACTTCAATTTTGCAGGACAAAGAAAAACCGTTTTAGGAGCTTCAATAACATATGGTTCTCTGATGAATCGAATTTTCACATCAACGACCACGTAAACTAATAAAACTGTAGAGATTTAGCTCCTGACAATGTGCTGAAATGACATCAGAAACCCCTACACTCGCCTAAGGTTGTCGTTTGGGCTACCATATCAAGCCAAGGAATAATCCCCTATTCTTTTTGAGGATTACCGTAGTCGCACTCAGAGACTGTTAATTCCAGTCGTTATTGCCATATGATCCAGACAACCGGAATACATTTTTCCAATAAAATGGAATAACTTCCAACGTCACGAATAATGATTTGGCAGCTCTTCATGATTTATTCCCTGAAAGAGTGATAGATCGCCGAGGGAACATTAACTGGCCACCGCGGAGTCCAGATTTAATACCTGCTGATTTTTTTCTACGGAGCACTTAAAAAGTTAGGTTCTAAACACATTATCACCCAACTTAAATGTTCTAAAGCAAGGAATCACAGACGAAATCCACGCGATTCCAAGAGCGATGCCCCAGCAAGTAATTGAAAAATTTAGTTCGAGGCTAAATGATTGTGAGGAAGCGGATGGTACGCATTTAAGGATTGTTGTTAATTTTAAAGAAACTGTCCATAACTAGATCTATATTATTCAAAATGCAATCATACTCCAACTAACTTTTCATGTAATTTTGACCATTGTGAATTTACCAAACTATTTTTATTCCTAATCTAGTATTATATCGGTGAATGCACCAACTTACCGTTTAGTTTTGGGACTTTACTTAAGCAGAATTTTTGATGGATTGCATCCTTGGTTTACTACAAGTCTACCAATGAAACGATAAAATAATCAAAACCGGTCTACATGGCAACTAACTATAAGTACAATCTATGCTGTTTTAAATTCCAAAAGCAATCTTCGATTAATCAATTACTGACAAAGCAATCCAAATTAACACATTTTCACTTCAACCTTATTTCGTATGTTTCTTAAATCTACTATGGCATGCCCCAGTGACCCAGGGTGACCTTGTTAATAATAAAAATTTAAAGTATTATCAATATTTAAAATCTTGCCATTTAATAGTTAAAAGATACAACGTTCATTAAATTGCTATTCAAAAAACATTATACAATATACAGGAAGTAACGTCACACCTTTATGAATCGCTTGAATATGTTGTTACCTTGAAAAATATTTTAAAGGTTGTTTCGCAGATATATTTTTTAAGAAATTTAAACTAGGAATTGAGTAGCTTCACCATTAATTATTAAGTTAAAAAAATTTTGCTGTTAAATTCATAAATTGAAGACCTATAGTATTTTTCAAAATAAGTACGATCATGTATAGTCTAAGCCATCGGTAAAAATTAGTGATGTTTTTGATGTGAATTCCGAGATGGATGAGATCTATCCAGGGGTGTTGGAGGCAATGTAAGAACAAACGCTACATAAAATATAAAAGCAAAAAATGGGTCAGCGCCCAGAGGGGAGAGAGGGTCGAAATTAGCTAAAACAGGTTTTTGCAATCTAGAAGTCAAGAAGAAAAAAGTTTCAAATAAAAGTTGTAAGAGATTTTAAAAACCTACAATTTGAGCTTTTGTGCGATCATTTTCGTAAATTTGTTATCGCAAAAACCCTTAAAATCTGTTTTAGCTAACTCTGACCCCCTCCCTCGTGGCTTTGTTGTTATATTTTATGTAGAGTTTGTTCTTACATTGTCCCCAACACCCCTGGGTAGGTCTCATCCATCTCGAAATTTACGTCACTATACTTACTTATGGCTTGGACTAGTAATATTTTAAAAAAGTTAACTATTTGAAATTTCCGTTAACTTTTTTTAGGCAACTTTTCTGTTAAAACAACATTTAAAATGGCACTTTCATACCAGTCTAAATTGACATTAGAAGTTTTAAATTGAGAAGTACAGATTTTAACCTCCTAATTCACTAACTTTCCAATCGATAGACCGAATTGACAGTACAAGATGTTAATTGATAAGGGCATCAATAAATCAGGCAACTTTTCAACCTTAAAAATATAAGAATAAAAAAATTGTTTTTTGTAACTGAACTGGCAAACTTTTAAAATTTTGTTTATTTTAGGGAGACAACTATTCATCTTACCAATATCAAGGCTTTATCTCAAGGTTTTTATTTTTAATAATCCAATATAAGCAAAACAAAACATTTCATCTATAACAACTATCGGGTCTAACAAGGGGAGGTCGCGACCTTGTCATCACCGATTTTGACGAGACCTAAGAATTATACTAAGATCATCTAAAGAAACCCCAAAAGCGTTTGTACCATCGCTGATTAGATTTTTGTGAAAAAATTTTTAAAGTCGAACGCGTAATTCGCTGACCTGGGTGTGATACCCTTTTAGTAGCTCTCCCTCATCAGTTGTTGTGGTGTAACTCGCTAAGCGCTCTACTAGTGCACCGAGAGCTGAAGTTTCGATCCTCGCTCGATGCAAAAATTTTTTTTAACATGTCAAAATATAAATATCATCGGTTTTTCCTATTATTGATTATTAATATATACATATAGTTAATGAAAGCTTTCACGGCTTTGGTCAAATTGAAAATCATGGTTCTTGGGTTTATTGATAATTGGTATAATTATTCGACGTTTCGCCTACGATTACACGAGGCATCTTCAGGGAGCTTTACTCCACGAGATTAGAACACTGAATGATTATCGAGGAGCAACAGCCAGGTATTTATATCCGACTGGTGCTCAGCGAACCGTGATCCAGCATTACAATCGATTTCTACGTGTAATGTAGACTGTAACCCGCATCTCTATTAATATTATTTGGATATTTACAAAATTCGATTGATTCTCTAATTTTACGTTTAAAGAAACCAGGCACTGATGCTAGCACCTTAGTTTCTTTTACATTAAAACTGTGACCTGAGCAATGCTGGTGTTCAGCTACTGCAGATTATACAATTTGTTCCTTTATTTATACATCTTTCATGTTCCTTAAGCCTAGTGGATACAGATCGTCCTGTTTCACCTATATATACTTTACCACAACAGCAAGGTATCTTGTAAACGCCTTCTGTTTGAAATGGAATTGCGTCCTTTGGATACTTCAAACATTGTCCAGCTTTCTTACATGTATTGAAAATTGTCCGAATGTTTGATTTTCGGAGCAATCTTGCAATCTTGTTGGTGGTTCCGTGTATGTCTTATATCCGTAGCCTCTCAGAGCATTAGTCAGTTTTTCTGTTTATGATTTCAGTGATTGTTCGTCACATATTTACCAAAGAGTCTTCTAATCTCGTGGAGTAAAGATTCCTGAAGATACCTCGTGCAATCGTAGACGAAAAGTCGGATAATAATTCCAATTTGACACGGTCTAAACTCAAGAACTATGATTTTAACCATACATATAAGTCTTATCAAAATTGGTGATGACTACCCTTGTAAGTCCTTTTTGTAAATCTACAATCAACTGATTATGAAAGCCAGATTGAAATCTGTATATGCTAGATCTTGAATATTCTAAAATATTTCAGAAAGATTTGTCAGTTAGAAGTGAGCAAAAAGAAGAACATAGAACTTTCTAGTAAATTTATCTTCTATTATTTTAGGAGGGTAATCATTCTACTTTAGGTCAAATTTCATATTTGCTATCTCTCATTAAAGTGATGTATAATTCCGCATTTAATTATAACTGGAGAGAGCGAAAAATTTACCAAAAGGCAATCGTTCTGAATATAGAACTCTCAATCAGGCAAACATCTCTTAGTCAAACTTCAAACAAAATATTTAGTGTTATGACTTCATTTCTAAAAAAGCTTTCGAAAAAAGCCCATAGAAGCTTATTCAGGTAGTAGATTTTGGTAAAAAATATGACCAGGTTTAAAATTATTTCTTTTTTTAAATCGGACTTATTGCTGACGAAGAACAAAGGGCAGCCTTGTTTCGGTTGAAGTGGAGCACAGCATGCAAATTTCTCTCCAACGTTTTAGTTAATATAAAGTGAGCAGTGTGTATTAAATAAAAAACGAAAACTTCGGCGATAATAGCGCACTACCTTGAATAGAAAAGGTCAAAATTGGAAATTTTAGCAAATTTATACCTCCAACACATTAGCGGACTTTACAGAAATTTCACCAAAATCTTTCCGTTAGATTTTGTATATTTGTCAAACAAAAGAAAAGTATATTTCAGCAGCCCATCTTCATTTGACACACGCCCGAAAGTTTCTTTTCTCTGGTCTCTGAAAAAGTTCTGACTCAATTTCATTTCACACATCCACTTCTTTTCTTTTTTAAAATTTTTGATCAATAACTCATAAATTTTGGATTTACAGGTCTTCTCTAAATTCAACATATTTTCTTCGAACTACTCCATATTCACTTATGAACAACTTTTAATCAATGCCAAGTGCTAAATAAATTTCATTTCACTAACAAAAAAAAAATCTCGCGTCAGTGTCGCTGCAAAGTAATTTTTTTCGAAAGAACGTGTCATAAATCCATCCTACTAAATCCTTTGAGTGCGCACCAAAAAAATCGACAGAAAATGGATCACTGCAAGTCTCGGTCGAGCTACTCGCAAACAACAGAACTATAAAAAAATTGACTTCTTGTAACCCAAATGCATTTATTACCCCCTTTGAGACCTTTCGCCGAAGGCCCTCGATATCAAGACAAATCGGAAAAATCCAAAGGAGTCTCGCTGTAGGTTCGCAGCATATCACTATATTTATACGCGCCGTTAGAATCGTAACCAATACAAAAAAAAACTAGGACACCAGAATATGGTAGAATAAATTTTATTCCTATAATTTTTATAAACTCTTTTCGACGTATTTGTTATTGTGTACTTTTTTCCCTAAGCTTTCTTACATATCTTTGTTTGTATCTTTTTAGAGTATTTTTCCTGCATGCGTTTTTCGTAGACTTTCTTCTTTCAGCTTTTTTTTTCTAAGGAACTTTATGTTAATTAAAAAGTCCGGGCCGAAAGCGATTTGGGTCAAAAGCTCCAAAATTTACTTCCTTTATCTTGCCACATCTCCAAATACGTCTAATTAATGTTAGAATGCTGGACATGGTCAAAAAAATATTAGTTGACTATTATTCCATTTTGGTGTCTACGTCCGTGCTTATACGGATACTCGTGCCCACCAGTAAATAAAAAACGCAAACATGTAAATATATTTACTCGGATATACACCACCAAATAAGTAGAAAGGAAACGAACCATTAACAATACCATATTTAACGCGACTTTAATAAACAACAGGATGTGCGTGTGTAGAAAGATAAAATTGCCTGTTATATATAAAAACAAACATACATCCTCGTAAATCTAGAGTAAACAGCGAGGTGTAAATCGAGGTGTAAACACTATCCGCTGATAACAAAACAGAAAATCTGCTGCTCATAAAATCTTGCCACGAATTTTTTTAGCGCGAACTCTACGTGGCAGGAATACTGATAAAAATGATAACGTTTAAAAATTTGAATGCGCCTTAACTTTTTTTTAAATTATAATTTTGAAGAACAAAATACAATACATACACACACACACACACACACACATATATATATATATATATATATATATATATATATATATATATATATATATATATATATATATATATATATATATATATATATATATACATTATTTTTCAGATTCTTGAAACATAGATTATATTTTTTTTCCTTTCTTGGATTTAGGTTCTTTATATAAATAAAAATGCAACAACTGGCGTTTCGCCCTGTGTTTAGAACATTTCCAAATTTTTTTAATATCCTTTACATTATGTTTATTAATACTAAAGTACTACATTGAACAAGTGTAAAAGACAAAATTAAACTTTTCACAATCTCTTTTTACATCTCATAATTGATAATGTTGCAAATATTTAGTAAGAGATATTATACAAATTTTTCAGATTTACCGTTGGGAAATTACAGGGGAGGAAGGCGTTTCAAAAAGCCACTTTGTAGGTTAATATTCCGGGAATGAAAAAGCTAAATAAAAAAATTTGATATAACATATCTATTCGTAATTTTTGAAGAGCGATTCCATGAAACCCCACTCGAAGAGGGGGATGATTTTTTCTTACGTCCCTGCTTTTTACGCAGCGGGAGGTGTCCTTAATTTACTTTTCAATTTCACCTTAGGTCTATTTTTGGATTTAAAAGGCATATGCCTGTAAACGTTCTTCTCCAAACCAGCAAAAAATCTAAAGAAAATAAATCCGAAAATTTAATCTTAACTAAAGAAACACAAAGATAATAAACACATAAATAAAAAATACTTTATTAAGTGAATTACTCTTATCTAGATTTTTGAACAGATACTCATGCTTTTACATATGATTTAAGCTGTTAGTTTAATTAAATTCTGAACCTCACTCAGCATATTAAGATTATTGTATTTTATTTGGAAATTTTGAAAAAAAGACCTTTGTTATGATTTACAAGCTAAACGGCTTCGTACGCCCTCCAAGGAATCTTAACTTAAACCAGATTCAGAAGGATACCAAAAGTATGAAGCTCTATGGGAACCCTTTCCATGTTATCGGGTCCTAGGTGACGTGGTCTGCTGTATTTCCTACGAACTTTCGGACGGTTCACGCGGTTGCACGGAGAATTGCTTTCTGCATCGGCTTATACAGATGCTCACTTGATGTTCTGCAGGAAGTTCTTTGGTATCAGTCCAGTTGTTGACAGTATTATGGGAATCGTTTGGATGCTGTTCATTGTCCATTGTTTTTGGATTTGCACTTCCAGATCTCTGTATTTGGCGATCTTCTCGTTGTATTTTAGCCTTAGGTTGTTGTTGTTAGGTACAGCAATGTCGATTAGTGTAGTTGGCCTAGAAATTTTATCTATTAGTATAATATCTGGTCTATTATGAGCAACTGTCTGATCCGTCAGAACCGTTCGGTCCCAATATAACTTGAACTGGTTGTTCTCAAGAATAGGCTCCGGATTGTATTTGTAATAAGGCACTTTTCCTACCTGTAATAGGTTTAACTTTTCTGCTAACTCTTGGTGAAGTATCTTAGCGGCTGAGTCGTGTCTTTCCTTATACTCGGTTGCGGCAAACGCTTGGCATCCTCCAGTTATGTGCTGGATTGTCTTTGATGTTCGACAGCCATATCTGCATTGGTCATTTTCTATTCAGGGATCTCTAATGACGAACTTCCGACAGTTCTTCGTCGGAATAACCTGGTCTTGAATAGGTAACAAGAAGCCCTCCGTTTCCGGAAACATCTGTCCTGAAATCAACCAGTAGTTCGACGCTGAGTTATCGCCATTGTCCTAATGCCGTCCATAAAGTGGCTTTTGTAGCCAGGTTTGTAACTTCTCTTTATTATTATTATTATTATCATCATATAGGGTGTCCTCAAAGTTAGTCATTTATTTTAACAGCTTGTGGAACTCGAACAGAGAAATAGATTTACCAAAAATCGTTTATATAAAAGTTGGCGAAGAAAGAAAGTAAAACATTTTAAAATTGTAATACAAACCTTATTTCTTGATATTTTCAACCGCTGCATTGTAAAAATTTTGTTTTTTTATAGATATGCCTATTTTTTGTATGTAATTGTTATACGGATTTGAGTGCGATTTTTAAAGGAACAACGAGGAGGTCACGCTAGAAGACCTCCTCCACGCGAAATGGTGGAGATCGAGGAAGAAATGTTAGAAATTACCGAAAACGACCCAGCAACAAGCACTAGGTCCATAGCAGGTTAAGTAAAAGTTACTCATAGTAAAGAACAACTTTATCCGTACTACTATCAACGGGTATCAGCGTTGAAACCAGAAAATTATCCTAGAAGAGTTGAATTTTGTCACCGTTTGTTACATCAGCACAACATAAATGACTATTTTACCAAATTTATTTTGGCTACCGATGAGGCCACGTTTACAAGAAATGGAGTAAATAATTTCCAGAACAACCTTATTTGGGCAGTAGAAGATCCGCATGCAATGAAAAGAAATCATTTTCAGTACAGATTTTGAGTACATGTTTGGGCTGGCGTAGTAAATGGCATGCTTATAGGGCCTTACTTTATGCCCACCGACTGACAGGTGAAAATTATTTAGACTTTCTTCAAAACAGAACGTGGCTTCTTCATGATGGAGCTTCGCCACATTTCAGATGAGAAGTTCACAATTATTTAAATAATGTGTTTCCTAATAGATGGATCGGGAGAAATGAACCAATTTATTGGCCTGCATGTTCCCCGGATTTAAATCCCCGCGGTCTTTTTTCTATGGGCCTATTTAAAACAGTTAGTTTATCACGATGGGAAAACGAATACTATGGAAAAACTGCAACAGCGCAATGAAAATGCTTGAGATGTTATCCGTGGAGAGCGAAATTTTATTTTTGACATGTGTAATCACTCATGGTTACGTCGAGCAAGATTTTGCGTTAACCGAACAAATGGGGACAATTTTGAGCACTTTTTGTGGAACAAGATGTAATCTGTTCAGTGTAGTAAACAAAGTTTTTACAATGCAGTGGTTGAAATTATCAGGAAATAAAGTTTGTATTACAGTTTTTAATTTTTTTTAACATTTGTTAATAATTTCTTTATTTGCCAACTTTTATATATAAACGATTTTTGGTAAATCGATTTCTCTTTAGAAGTTCTACAAGCTTTTATAATAAATGACTCAACTTTGAGAACACCCTGTATATTACTTTTGAGCTGTTAGTCTAATAAAGACAAATTGAAAAACTAGCTATAAAATTGCAAACTCTTACAAAGTCTTATAAAAGCCTCACAATCAAAACATGCAACGACTACTACTATAGGATATAAAATTTATTAACAAATATAATTAAAATATTTTGAAAATCCTAATATCAACGCCAGGGGCTTGTTTACTATGCTGTTATCAAAAATTGTTATTTTAGATACTCCCTTTCTAAGTTTTGTCAAAACATTTTCGTGTAATAGCTAGGGTAACTGAGTGGCCAGGGACAAGCAATTCAAAACGTAACAAATATTCTAACTTGGCTATCCTTTAACCAAATTAAAGTAATTGTGGCTCATATTATGATGATTTGTATTGTGTTTTAATTTGTACAGTAAACGAAAAGGGCCGCTATTCAAAAAATAACCTACTATGCTCTGTTTCTTAAAAACTCTAAATTTAACCATAGTAGTGTTTTCACTCTGTTCTTAACCAGTTATTTTGGAAAAAATAATCTGAAAACCGGAAATCAATATCAGCATAGTAAGATATTAACACGAAATATGTATGCCTTTATTTTCTACTTACAAAAAGTTTGTCGTAAATAACATTAAAGACCTAAAAAAAAGGTTATTTATAATTTACCATTTTTCACGATTTTTAAGGTTTATTGCTAATTAAAGGGATTTTGATTTAATTTAGTGATTTTTTCAGAAAATACAATAAAAATCTAAATATTGCATTTATTGAAAAGAAGGCCTTTATAATGTAATTAACTAAAAGAACAAGTTTAAATAGCCTCTTTTCCAATAAATGCAATATTTAAATTATTCATACATTTTTAAGTAAAAAATTAAAAATAAAAATGAATTCTAATTAATAAAAAAAGCGTTAAAATGTTGAAAAACAACCAATTATGAATACCCCTTAGATTTTTACAGTTATTTACAACAAACCTTTTGTCTGAAAAATAAAGACAGACAGTGCCCTGCTATTATGTGATAAAATTTAAACGATAAAGGTTTCAATTTCCAGGTTCCAAATTTTTTTATTTCTGACTGATGAGCATAATGTGGAGTGAATAAACCTCTAAGGTTATATTTAATTTTTTTAAATAGCGACTAGTACGTCATACTTCTACACTCTATTTTGTTAACCCTATGAACTATATTTAAAATTGTTTTTAACAAAATATAAATGCCTCTGATAAGACATAGTTTGTTAAATTTGGTTAAAGCAAACGGAAGTTGCATCATATAAACATTTTCAAACGTGTGTGTGCGTATATTCTAACAAAATTTGAAGAGGAAAGAATAAAAATTGAAGTTTAGTTTCGACCTACATTATACTTAAGATATTTACAGAAATTCACGATTTTTGGTAACATGGTAGTAATTCTCCCCTAGCGGTAGAACTACGAATATAAAAAGATTTTTGATCAATTTTCTTTTGGTTATGTTTGTTAACAAATTGTTTAACCTTGGCGATTTTTAAGATATAGCCGCTGTATTATATTGACAAGAATTTAAAAACATTTAGAACATGAAATCATTCACAAAATAAATGACAAAGTCTAATCTCCATCACAGTTAACAAAATTACGTATTTGATCTAAATTCCCGGTAAAAAATTATGAACAATGGTGTGAAAAAGCTTTACACAAAATGGTTACAAGACATTTATAACTTGGACTAATAATTGGAAAAAATTACTTTTATTACTATTCCTAATGCTATATTCTATTTATATTCCTTACTAATACGGGGTTTGTCTCAAAAGTATCGCGCCTACCTTCATATCTCTGCATTGGTGTTATTCTTTATCATCCGGTGAATGACATCCTTCAAATTAGTCCCCATTTAATTGAATAACACGTTCCCAGCGGTGTTTCCACTTCCTGAAGCAGTCCTGGAAGTCAGTTTTCGGAATTGCCTTCAGAGCATTCGTCGCATTAGTTTCAACCGTCTCTTTGTCATCGAACCGGTGTCCTTTGAGCGGCATTTTTAATCTGAGAAAGAGCCAAAAGTCGCAGAGAGCTACGTCGGGACTGTACGGAAGCTGGCGAAGCTGTACGACTTGGTGCTTTGGTAAATATTGCTGCACAAGGTTCGATGAATGCGCTGGCGCATTGTCGTGATGAAACAGCCAATCACCGCTTGTCCAAAGCTGTGGCCGTTTTCTTCTGACTGCGTCACGCAATCTTATCAATACTTCAACGTAGTATTCGTTAGTGATCGTGTGACCTCTCGATGCATATTCGTGGTACACAGCACCTTCATAATCAAAGCAAACAGTCAACATTGTCTTCACTTTGCTCCGACTTTGACGTGCTTTTTTTGGTCTTGGCGATTCAGAATGCTTTCACTGTGAAGACTGTCGCTTTGTTTCTCTAAATGCCTTATTCATCATATCAATTGTTTCCGAGCAAGTTTTTCCAAGATGCAAATTCGTTGATCTAATTTTTCCGTCATTTTTTACAATAACAAAATGCTACGAACGGAAAAAAGACACTGTAAACAAACGCACACTGTTCAGGAACTAACACGTCCAGTCGGTAACTGCGCACACCAACGAGTTTGTAAAGACTTACTGATGACGCCCATGTCCCACAGAGGTCGCTCGGAAGTTTTGACGCGGAGATATGAATGCAGGCTCGATACTTTTGGGACAAACCTCGTATACGTGTACTTATTACATATAACATTGAAACAACAAAAAAATGAGAAGAGCGCTGGTGTTAAGGCAACGATTAATCATTAAAGCGCGCTGTCGTATTTAGAGGGAGTTACTAGTCGTTTAGGTATTAGAGAGCAATGGAAACTCAGAAGAGTATGGCCAACACCATTGTAAGAAGTGTCAAATAACTACGATAAATTGTATTTAGCAAATACAAAGTTGCTGTTGAAAAAAATTGAAATGAAGATACGTTTCAATTTAAATTTAGTTAAAACGAAACTGATCATATTTATTAGTAGCATATAACCTAAAATGGCATAGTCATCACAATTTGAGTAGAATAACCGTTTCCGCATTTCTTAAACTATCATTCCAATTTTTCAATTTATTTTGTGGTGCTCGAAATAATTACGCCAAGAATTAGGTGTTTTAAAATAGCACAACGAGGCTATTTTTAACGGTGGGACTTTTTAAAAATAGGTTAACCTCAATATCAGATGATATTATTGCGATTCAAAACAATATGTAAATAGAACACTTAGTTTGCTGCCTGCACTTTGAATGGTTAATGTAGTAATTATTCTATTCAGACTTTTCATTTGTCGTCGTATTTACACACGAGATGCTAATAGGAACTGGTAGAAATGTTAAGGGGAACAATAAAAATATCACATAACAAGGCTCAATAATTTCTTAGGCCTAAAAATAGTGATAATTACTAGTAACAAAAACTGGAAATTGTGTTTTTGGGAATTTGGGGGTATACATCGGATTAACATAGAGTCGCAGACGAAACTGCGAATTCTTTATACCACAGATTTTATATAGATGTAAAACGCAAATGCAACTAATGCATATTTAGGCAGTTATACAGAGCATACAGAAAGTATTTGTTTTGAGCTAATATGAAAATGGAATTTGACACCGAATGGTAGTCATTTATTTGCTCTAAAGAGGAACATTTGAATGCGGTAACCTGTCTATATATATATATATATATATATATATATATATATATATATATATATATATATATATATATATATATATATATATTGTTTACCATATCATGTCCCCAAATATAAAATGCAAGACCTTGATAGTTTGTTGATTTGAATAATAGTTTTGACGAATCTCAAGGTGTGTAAAATTTACTAAAAAGAACCTTTTAAATAATCATTGTTTTAATGTTTAATTGTTGTTTTGATTGTTATATTATTGTTTTAAATGTCCAATTTTAATTGTGTATCATTCATCATCAGTATATTCATAATTTGCTTAAAATTTTAGACAGAACTGTTTTTGAAGATATTCTAAATAAAGAACGAAACGTCAAAGCAGTGAAAAAAATGTATTATTCTTTTATAAAAGATTATGTAGAGTTGATTTAAAAGCTCTAAGAGAGTCCATAAACAAATCGCATTGAGATTGCACTGTATTATATAAGCTACAAGTTCGATATAAGGGTGAATTAAGGGCAATATTGGAGTTTACATGTCGCAAATTAAATAAATTTGGATTTCTCGCACATTAAAGTTTAATGACTCTAATATCTCCCTATTTTCAATAAAACCCATTAATACTTTAAATAAATATAACAAATCTGCAATATAGGCCTAACCCCTTAATATACATACACCTTAACACCTTGTTTTGTATACCTGACTACCATTCTCCAAAAAGCTGCGAACAAATATATCGAATAATACTCTTATATATTGATAGTTGTTGAAGTCTCTAGCGCTTCTAACATATAAAGCCGTAAGTCTGAGACGCCCTCTTACAAATATATTCTATATGCGCTTTAAATGTCAACTGCTCATCAAATCCTTAACCTCGCTAAATTTGTTTAGTGTTGTGTTTCGCATGTTGTACACATAATTAATAGATTTCTTTTTTCTAGTATATGATAGTACTGAACATTTGTCTATGTTAAAATGAAGCTTATTTTTTATTGACCAGTGAACTATATCAGATTGAAGTAAAATGTAATCATTCAAAGAGGTTACAACTCTTAATTTTTGAACCATTTGCATTAAAAGCGACAGTGATATCGTTGATAAACATAAGAAAACGCAGTGGACCGAGGTTATAACTTTAAGTTTTTTTTTATGTTTTACCCGCCGCGATTTTGAAATGCACATTGTAGGTCTAAGAGTATATAAAAGAGACCTTAATTTGAAAGAATTTTCAATATATTTCGGAGAATAACTTTAAATTTTTTACAATTAAGCCGTTATATTGAATGCGCCAAGTTTAATATCAAAAACATCTTTATATACAATTCAACCCTAAAACGAATTTTTTCGGCATATATTTTTATCTCGAAAACTAAAAAATTTAGTTTTGTTTTTGAAGTCTCCTACTTTTAAGCGCCACATTGTTTGCCTACAGAAGGCAGCAAAAAAAGTGGACCATAAGATAAAATTTGAACGCTCTGAAAACACACACACACATAATATATATATATATATATATATATATATATATATATATATATATATATATATATATCAAAAGAATTGACCAACAAATATTTTTTTTATTCTACGAATCTTTCAAATGTCAATTCGAAATGAAATAAAACCAAACAAAAATTTAGTCCACCAGTAAGTAAGTAAGACTGCTATTTTGAATTTTAAGAAATTAATTTTAAATTCGTAATCTACGCCACCGAATACTTCGAAATATCGATAATGACCTGACCTATTTTATACACCATCCCAACTTTTAAGAAATTAATTCTAAATCCGTAATCAAGGCCCCCGAAAACTCCAAATACTAATTTTGGAATAATTCGAAAAATGTACTGAATTTGATTTAACAAAATAATTCTACGCCTCCAAAAACCCTGTAACATCAATTTTTGACGAAATCAAGAAACTGTTAAATTTTTAGTTCACCATATTGGCTCAGCCGTTTTTAATTTTGAAAATGAATTTCAGATTCACAATCTGCGACCCCAAAAACACCAATACGAATTTTGAAGCAAATCGAATAACATTAATTTTTTGGTTTGGAGTGTTATAGCCGCCATTTTCAATTTTACCAAACTAGTTCGATCACAATATATTGGACACCGCAACAACTGTTTTTAAACTTAATACAAAAAATTATTTCAATCGATGGAGACATTACGAAGTAATCGACGAAACGGTGTGCATATATATATATATATATATATATATATATATATATATATATATATATATATATATATATATATATAATGTAATCGAAGGTTTTCGGGCATCCTGTGTATGTGCTGAGTCCCTCTCAGGACTGTAAAGCAGCTGACGTTTCGGTGAAATCTCACTCACCATTTTCAAAGCTCACTGTATGGCGTCTACGAGCGAACAGTGAGCTTTGAAAATGGTGAATGAGATTTCACCGAAACGTCAGCTGCCTTACAGTCCTGAGAGGGACTCAGCACATACACGGGATGCCCGAAAACCTTCGATTACACATCACACCCGTGAGAATATCCGACATAATACATATATATATATATATATATATATATATATATATATATATATATATATATATATATATATATATATATATGTTTTTACCAAAACCTAGAAATACGTCAATTCGTCCGGAAAGAGTTTATTTGTAAAATAAACCACAAATATCGAAAAATATATATTTATTATACGTCTTAGAATAAATACTTTAAAACAAAATGATAAATATTTACATTATATTCACTAAGGAAGCCACAAAGGAAGCTCCTTCTGATGTGGTTTAGACTGTTATCAGCGGGAAAAACCACAGTCAAGGCCATGAAGTTTACGAATAGATTTTAAGTGAGTAATGTCGGTTAGATATTTAAAAACTTTCCAGATAAATCATCGATTTCCCTGTTTTAAAATGTTGTTCTTGATAAAGAACAATAGATATTTATATCCTTACAAACCCCTAAAATAAATTTTGGCGAGTCATACGTAACTAAATATTTTTTATTAAAGTATTTTTGCCAACGTTCGAATTGTTTATATAGTTAACTCGGCTTCGGACCAGTCAAAATTTTCTGTTACGTTTAAAAACTTTGATGTCTATTCTATCCTGAAAAGTTCAACATTGTGATGAAAGCCGCGACGATAGTTTCGAACTTTATAGGATGACAAATAATGTAAATTTTATACTTAACATCTGAAAAATACAATTTTTGCATTATCCCCTAAAATTTGCACTTTTACAATGCAATCACATATATATATATATATATATATATATATATATATATATATATATATATATATATATATATATATATATATAATACTGTTAGAAAATTATAGTTTGTTTTGGATTCAAGTTGCATCGGGAACGAGACCACGTGAGTTCCGAACCCCTGTAACGCAGATTTCCCAAGCGGCCATCCAACCAAGTACTAACTGCGCCCGACGTCAATTCTCTTTAATGTTCAGACGAGAAACGGCTTGACCACTAAAGTGGCGGGATGTCCAATTTGCAGAAACATCATTTCCTCTGCCGATTCATCGATTTCGAAAATTTTCATATAAATGATTCCTAACACTTGGTGTGAAGTGTGATGCTCCAATGTGTGAACCATATTTTGTCTGGTAGCCTGTGGAAAATCATCCTATAAATCTGGCAAATTTATAAAGTGTTTACACCGTTTAAACAAGGTGGTAAGATGACAGAATCAATAATAAATATATCAATGATCTCTGTTGTGATAAAGGTTTTTCAGATTGAATCGTTTTTGTAACTAATGACGGTACTTATCATTGTTAACTAGTTGCTATGTAAATTTTTATTGTTATTGGCCTGTTGACCCTTAAACTTGATCAAATTCGATTATCTCAGAAACGGTTGCAAGAGATACCTACTAAGTATAACCTTTTTTGATAAAAGGTGTCAATGAATAAAAATTTTTAATAAGAAATTTAATATACTGAGGCACAAAAAAGTTATGAAGCAGGCAATGTACATCGAAGCAGTAACCAGATATTGATTTCGCATCCTAAAAATTTCCAAAAGTACCAGATTTAGTGCAAATCAAGCAATTATGAAGACACATATTTACAAAAAGGTTTAAAAAGTTATAACTTCGACGCCCTTTATTTCGGAAAGTATCAACTTTTGGACTAATGTAAATAGGACTAGACACTCACACTTTAGCCTCAAGGATTTGCACTAGCATTTTGCCTTTAGAGGCACCCTGTATAATACATATCAAAACATTAACACAGGCAAAATTAAACTATTGAAATGGAAGGTTTTATCTAACTTCCATGACAACTAGATCGGCTTTCAAAGTTTCTTTTTTTTTTTTTAGGAAATTTGGCTGTTAATATTTTCAAAGGGGACAATGGGGAATATTTATAATTTTAGCAAAAAAATAACTAAATATAACAGTAAAGAAGGAAATGTTGTCACTCTGGTTATACTTTA
This sequence comes from Diaprepes abbreviatus, assembly GCA_034092305.1. NCBI lineage: Eukaryota > Metazoa > Arthropoda > Insecta > Coleoptera > Curculionidae > Diaprepes > Diaprepes abbreviatus. The sequence goes on along the minus strand of JASJET010000155.1, from coordinate 1,269,076 downwards.
CATACATTCAACACTTAGAACAAATTTAGGCAGGCCAAAAATATAATTTATTATTGCAATTTTTATTTTATTTAGCACCAGTTCACTTCCGGCATTTATAGTATTTGCATCACGACCGACGTACGCCACTAAATAGGGATGTTGACGTGGTTAAAACCATGCATTAGTACATAATGTAGCCCAAAATATTTAATATTATTTTTTTAATAACACTAATGCTTTAAAAACATATATTTTAAATTCCGTTTCAAATTTCGCTCCAAAACGCCAATACTTGTCATTTGACCGCCGTGACGTCACATGTTGCCAAATACTGGTAAACTGACAAAGAGATATAAAGGTTTTCGTAATTTTTGTCATAAAAGATAAGTTATAAGTTTTATAAGTGTCTACAAATACTACAATTAAAACACTTGAAAAGTTATTTATTCACGTTCCACGTTCGGAAAATAATAGGAAAATGTGGCTTCAGCTAGCCTTCAAAGATCCGACACTTATGTTTACACAATTTAAAATGTATTTGTGTGAAGATCATTTTGATGTAAATTTTGATATTTGTTTATTTTTCTTATATTAAAAATTACTATTTTTCAAGTTTTCAAAGATGACAATGGAATTTTGAGGTTAGAAATAAAGTAATCAAAGTTGGGTAATAATGTTTTATTTTAGTTATGAGCTTCTAAATACCTAGGATTACTATTATGTATTTATTATCAGTTGCGAAAATAACGTTTCTTGGTATATTACTTACATGCAGGGCTACACATTTCTAAATTCAGCAGAACAGAAATTCGCCACCGTAAAACAATCAATTCCCGGCAAATTCGAACTATTTGCCTTAATAAATCCACTTTCCATCATACGAAAATTTCTTAAAGTCGTTTCAAAGGGAGTAGTAAGCAAATTTCGAGGAAACTGCATGGAAATCACTATAAAATAATGTTATACAGGCAAGGTAGCACTTGGCAGCGATATGTTCGTTGTCACATGATTTTTTGATTATTAAAATTATTAAATAAAAATGAAATTCCTTAAACATAAAAAAAATATTTTGTTTTTTAGGATTTCTATTATGGAAGCTAAGAAACACCCACAAGCGTTTAGGGGAGGTTTTATCAAGTTCAAGGGGAGTGAACAAAGATGCCTTCCATCCCTGTTCAGTCTACAGTTGCTTTTGTACGAGGAATGCACGTGAGACCGTGCCTATTGGGAAGTGACGTAATGTGGTAGCGTGGCAGACAGAAGGTCATGCGCAACAATCTCTACCATAGGAGGGCAACTCCATATCCTTAAAAGTGCTTTTCAAAAATATAAATACAGTTCTTTTGTACTAAAATTGTTTGCAAAAATCTGGAGCTTTCAGAGTGCATAACCGATTACCTGAAAGCGGATACTTTCGCAAACAGGAGATTGTGTAAAAATCGCTCTGGCTCTAAATAAGTGCAGGACGTGAAACGACCCAGAGAATTGTATGCAGCAGAAACCGAACTTGAAGGAAGAAAAAAGATTTACTTAACAAAAAAAATTTGTAGTAGATTTAATGTTAAGTATTTTTCCTAACATTTAATACCTAATACCTACACCAATTAAATAAAAGAGCAAGCGAAAAAGTACATATGTATATTACATATTAGTAGTTTTAGAAAATAAGCAGTCTATTTTTCTACCTTATTTAATTATAAATATGTGCTATAATATGTTTGGTATCATATTTTTAAGACCAGAGTAAAAAAAAAGCAATAAAAATTAAATCCTTATATAAAAAGGTGTACCATTACAATCTATTTCATATCACACAACAGCGGTCAATAAAACAATTCAAAGAAAAAAAAGAGTAATATTTGTTGCACATGGTACCCAACTACAATTTATTAATAGGACACAATTTAGATAACACACCGTGTAAAAACGAAAATCATACATTCGAGTTCCTGCTTGCGTAATAATTAATTTAAGATATATAAAACTTTGTATTCGGGAAGTTATATAACTTACGATAATTTAATAAAATTTATAACGTCCAACAATTAATGCTTAATGTATTATCATCAATTTATAATTATTATATTGTCAGAAATGCAAAGCACAATATCATTTACTTGAATCTACACCGGAAATTAATAACAAATAAACGCGTTTTTCCTCGAATATTACGAAATAATCGTGAACGCCAGCAACGGAATTTTTGCTTTCAAACAACATATTTAAATATTCGGGTTCTGTGACCTCGGCTGGTTGTAAAAATCATTTTACTACTCAATGACAATACCAGTGTTTCGCATGATTACTATTATTATTTTGCGGTTTTTATCGCAGTGGTTATAAACTTTTATAAAGCCCCGTTTATTTGATGGTTAATAAAGTCTACCGGATAGCCATAGAGCTGATGATATCCATGCCACCATTTTGTTATATTTTAGTTATAGATTTAAACGATATTTTTTAAGGAATGGTACCTTTTACTTTATTTTATATTATAGAGATCTGGGTTATAATTATTTTACAGATACACGTAAGCTATCTTTGATATGTAGAAAAGAGAATCTGTATATTAAATTCAGAAACGCTTCTCTAGTTTTTTACGTTTTAAGTTATAAAATGACATGAGTAATTTGGCATTAGTGTTTCCATTACTCAGAATATACTCAGGAAAAGGAAAATATTCTATTATTATACAAAAAATATTTAACATTTTTAAGTATATCTTTTATAAAAGGTGCGTATAAATATGGAGAAAAGCGCTTGACGCGCCGGCGGCGAGTATGCTGCAAACTTACAGCGAGACTCCTTTTAATTTTGTCCATTTCTATTAATGTCTAGTGCCTTCGGCGGCAGGTCTCAAAGAAGGTAATAAGTGCATTTGGGTTACAAGAGCTCAATTTTTTATAGTTCTATTGTTTGCGAGTAGATCTACCAAGACTCTCAGTGATCCATTTTCTGTCGATTTTTTGGTGCGAACTCAAAAGGTTTTTTTATCTCGTGGGATGGGTTTATGACACGCTCTTTCGAAAAAATTTATATTGCAGCGACACCGACGACACGAGATTTTTTTATTAGAAATTTATTTAGCACTTGGCATTGATTAAAAGGTGTTGATAAGTGAATAAGGAGTGGTCCGAGGAGAATATGTTGAATTTAGAGGAGACCTGCAAATAATCCCAAAATTTGCGAGTTATGGATAAAACTCTTAAAAGAGAAAAGAAATGGGTGTGTGAAATGAAATTGAGTCAGAAATTTTGCAGAGACCAGAGAAAAAAAAATTTCGAGTGTCTGTCAAATGAAAATGGGCTGTTGAAAATATATTTCTCTTTTGAAAATGTTTACCAAATATCCAAATTCTAAGGGAGAGATTATGATGAAATTTCTATATAGTCCGTTAATATGTTGGAACTATAAATTTGCTAGAATTTCCAATCTTGGCCTTTTTTATTCAAAGTGGTGCGCAATGATCGCCGAAATTTTCATTTTTTATTTAATAAACTTTTAACAGTAAAATTCCACTGCATAAAACTAAAAAAACAACCGTTGATTGTTCCTCGTCAGACATGGCAAAGCAGGTCTGTCTTCTTCGCTGCTTTGCTACTTTGTTCTTCGTTACCAATAAGTCCGATTTATAAACAGAAGAAAGAACTTTAAAAAAATTCTAAAAATCTACTATAGTACTCAATGGTTAACAAATTTGAGTATCCATGATACAAAACATATTTGGTCCGAAAACGCCATCTATTTCAAGTTATCAACATTTACAAATACTGATAAATATCCGTGTCTACAAATATTAATATATCTTTATTTATTTTTACCCTTTATTGTTTTACACCGAACAAACGTTTTAAAAAAACTCCTTTGACATCAACCGCCGAAAGCACAAGGGTTCAATCGAACCGGTTAACATCAAAGAAGGTTCGCTGCAAGTTCGAGGCAAGCTTGTCACAGGTGCGTCACTTGCTGGCTCGCCATATTTATACGCACCTTTATTATTATAAAAGAAGTCACGTACTTGATCACTTCCTTTGAGGGCAAGCTTCTTAAACTTTATGATATATCTCCAGATCTGTCAACATACTATTATGGTTTAACTTCGATTTAAACAGATGCTTTAATTCATATTATTACTTATTTTACAAAAGCCGACAAAGATAAAATAGATCAAATTTTCCCGGAATGGAAAAAGATGAAAAATTCCAGGAAATACTAAAAAACCAGCGCATCACGCCTAACACACTTCAATAATAATGTTAAGCCAAAACCGCTCCATGATTCATCATCATAACGCATATTTCGTCACTGTTTGCCTAATAATTTTTCCGGAATTTTATCTAGAAATGATTCTTCTATGTTTGCACAACCTATATATAATAAAAAAAATGTGTTTTACCTTTCCCCCCGCAACAATAATATAAATTTAAACAAAGATAGAGAAACTTACTAACTAAAAGTATAGTTGTGAATTATTATTTTTTAACAATTTATCCAAAATATGACACTAGCTGTTAAGTTTCAGGTTAATTTTCTCAATCCATTAAATAAATTGAAATATCTTCTCTAAACTAGAGTAATTTCAAAAATAGAGTGATGTAAAACTCTGAATAAGACTCAGATGCAAAACATCTGAGACACCACGACAGTAATCTTGTTTTCATCCATAGCCAGGGAGCATTTGCACAGAGGAGCTTGTTACGCCTGCAGTCCTTTGTTTTTGATGTGTGTCCAGACTGGTGACATACAATAGCTCTGAGCGAAGCCCGGCGCATTCACCAAACGTTGCACTCTTAAAATAGAGCGACAATTGTTAACAACTTTAGAGGCTTATATTTCGTGAAAGAAACGACTAAATAAAAAATATGATATGACATATTTAAATGTATTTTTGAATATCTGGTATTCCTTCCATTTAACCAGAGAAACAAAACAGATAAAATTAAACTTTCAACAGTCTTTTTTATATCGCATAATTAATAATGTGATAATTTCATTACATATATTTAGTAAAAACTACTACAGGACTTTTTCAGATTTTAAAATTTACCATTGAAAAATTAGAAAGGGGGGAGCATTTCAAAAAGCCCCTTTGGAAGTTCATATTTCGGGAATAAAACGGCTAAATAATTTGTATTTTTGAAGAGCGATCCGATGAAACCCCACTCGGTGGGGTGAATGATTTATTCTTCCATCCCTGGTTTTCACACAGCGGGAGGTGCTCTAAATTTATTTTTCCGATTTCACGTCAGGTCTATTTTTGGATTAAAGAGAAGCATGTGCCTGTAAACGTTTTTTTCCAAACTAGCAAAAAATCTAAAGAAAAAAAATCCGAATATTTAATGTCCGGTGTAGAAACGCAAAGATAACACATAAATAAAAAATACGTTTTAAGTTTATTAAGTAAGTAAATGTCACTCCTGCTTTTTCATATGATTCAAGCTGTTAATCTAATAAAGATAAATTAAAAAACTGGATATAAAATCACATTATAAGGAATCAGTCTCATCATTTGCCATATTGACAAGTTGTAAGCATTAGTTTAAAAACTACCCCTAAGTATTTATATATCAAAACATGCTACGACTATAGGATATAAAATTTATGATGAACAAGATATTTTTAAATTCGAAATATCACCGCTAGGGGGCTTGTTTACTAAGCTGTTATTAAAAATCGTTAATATAAATATCTTAGATATCCCCCCTCCAAATGTTATCAAAACATTTTCGTGTAGTGGTAACTGAGTGGTGAAAGGCAGCAATTTAAAATGAAAAAAATGCTCTAAATTTGCTGTTTTTAACCAAATTAAAATAATTGTGGCTCTTATTATATTATAAACACTTTGAATTTTTACAAAAAAAAACGAAAATGGGCGCTATTCAATAAAGAACCTCCTATCCTCAAATTCTTAAAAAGTCTAAATATAACCATAGTACTATTTTCACTTTGCTGCTTAACCAACTATTTAAAAAAAAAACTAATCTAAAAACCGGAAGTCGATATCTCTTTCCATTTAAAATTTATTGCAAGATAGTAAGACGTTAACAAGAAGTATGTCTATATTTTCTACTTACAAAATGTTTGTTATAAATAACATTAAAGACCTAAAAAAGATTATTTATAATTTACTATTTTTCATAAGTTTAAAGCTTTATTGCTAATTAAAGGGATTTTTATTTATTTCAGTTATTTATTTAGAAAATGCAATAATAATCTAAATATCGCATTTATTGAAAAGAAGACCTTTATTTATAACGTAACAAAACAAAAGAATAAGTTTAAATAGCGTATTTTCCAACAAACGCAATATTCAAATTAATGATAGATTTTTTGCAAAAAAATTACAATAAAAATAAATTCTAATTAGTAAAAGAGCCTTAAAATATTAAAAAACAACCAATTAAGAATACCTACTTTTGGATTTTTACGGTTGTTTACAGCAAACCTAATAAAGGCAGACAACGCCCAGCTACTTATATGATCCATTTTGAACGAAAAAGGTATCGACTTCCAGTTTCCAATTTTTTTTTTACTAATGAACATAATGTGGAGTAAAAAAATGTCTATGTTTGTAATTAATTTTTTTAGAAACTAGTACATCAGATTTCTGCACTCTATTTTGTTAACCCTACGAACTTACTTTAAAATTGTTTTTAACAAAATGTAAATGCCTCTGATAAGTCATAGTTTATTAAATTTGGTTAAACAAAATACAAGTTCATTTTTAAATGTTAGCTTTCACCACGCTGTGACCATGGCAACTACGAAATTATGTGTGTGTTTTACAAAATTTAAAGAGGAGAGAATAAAAATTTATGTTTAGTTTCGACCTATATTACGCTTAAGATATTTATAGAAATTCAAGAAGAACTTCAAAAATACGGTAATCTAACTCAGAATAAGATGCAAAAAATTCGAACCCAAACTTTATTCCTCCTTATTTATTTACGTAAATTTTCAGTAGAGTTTGTATTAATTTTGAATGGTGAATTTCGACTAATAAAAGATTTTAGTAGTCATAATCTCCAACAGAGCCGATTTTGATCGTAGTTGCGGTTTAAAACGGTCGAAGTCAGTATTATATGGCGGAGGTGCAAAAATAGTATTAAAAGTTACTCATTCAACAGTCCAAAGGGCGTTTTAATGGAACTGGCAGATATCGAAGTAGGCCAGAATCTGGCCCAGGAAGAGCGACATTCCACCGATAAAATTCTAAATACTGACGAAGACTAGCAAGAGCTGATTAAGCGTGAAGAAAGCCAGCTCAAATTCTACATTTGTTGGTAGAATATCGTAAAATCCGACTAACTGAAGTAAAATTTTATTCTCAGAATTCAGATTTTGTTTCAGATCGAGAATTTATCGCGTCTATATCATCAGTATAGCCTTTTCCATCTCTCTTAATAAAATGTCTTATCTTTTTCACTCCCTTTTAAATGTCTTTTATACACTGGTGCAACATTGTTTTCAGGTCTACCCATTTTAAATACTAATAGAAATTAGAAAGATTGAAATAAAAAATAATAACGACTTCAAAAAGTTGTATCTACAATTAATTTAAAAACAATAATTATTACTTCATCCAAAAAAAAATACTAAGTAAATAAGTAAAACTACAATTAATTTTTTTAACTTTTAATATAAGTTTTCGAAGTCAGTTTAATCTTTTAAAATATATTTTTTTTTAATTTTACGTAATGCTACGGCACTGAAATCCGTATATTCGCAATATGTTACGCTGGCATCGATTGGATTCATTCATGGTGTTCTTTCAGCGACTCATGCAATATTGTAGAGTCGCTTAATTGGCTAGTTTATTCAAAAATGATTGGAGCAATTATAGTTGTTGCAAACACATGCCCAATTATTTTGAGTTAATTTTGATTGTGTAGTTAAAAATTTAATATGGAGGATGATGGAGATTAATAAGCAAAATACGCAGTGTACAACATTTTTTATAAAATTTCAAAATGAAATTTTAATCAGCGAAAAATTATTGTGTTGGATGAACCAAAAGTTTTTGTATGTGCAGTTAAACTTTATTAGCAGTTTTTAAGGTACAGATTTTCAAAATCAGCATTTTCAATTTTTTATTTCCGTCAAGTTTTCCATACTCTATTACAATATGCCGTAAAATTAGTCCGGAAACTTAAGGAGGCGATTTTATATGATAGAATAAAGGTAGTAAGGTAATTTAAATAAATATCCCAATATCACCGATTTCCTAGTAACGGGTAAATACGGTTAAAATTTTAATTTGGTTTTTAATTCGTATTTAATTTATTTCTTGGATCAAGGCGATATTTAGCATAAATGTCTATTGAAGTCTCATCCACAGGTAAAACTGTTTCCCTAACTTGCCACCAGAGGGAACTTTACCTAGATGTAAAAAATTATTTTTTTCATAACTTTTTTATTTGGATTTCATATGATCAAAGTAAGTAAAGATACCATTTTGAAGATAGTGAAAAATCCAACAAATAAGGTACTCCAATATCACATTAATAAATCATACCGTTTGGCCGCAAATCGACAAAAACGAAAATCAAAAAATCATCGTTCAATAAAATTTAAAAATAACATACATACTAATATTCTTTATATTATGCCTTAAAGACCAAATAAAAAATTTAAATTCATTTACTTATTACTAGGAAACTATCGTGATTTTGTAATTTTTTTAAATTATTTACCTTTATTTTATCATATAAATCACTAGTTCAAGGTTCCAGATGTTGTTCTGAACACCCTATATAAAGGGTTCAGTAGTGGCAATTTGATATAGATAGAACATATTTAGGATTGCTTAAAATTTCGTTAGCAGCATTGGCAAACGAAAAAAACAACACAGAATTCATTAAAAGTTCCAAACAATGAACTTCGTTTCGCGCGATTTTAGTATCTGCTACAATTGATGATAGAGATTAGTAGATTTCAACACTAAGTTAAATGATCAGGAAAAAAAATTAAAGATTAAGTTAACTAGAAAAGAGATAAACAAATTTAAAGTACTATTTTTCTCTAATATCTCACCGGATTTATAAATAAAACCCTACCTACTACCGTTGAATCATTTACCGAAAATTTTAATATGTTAAAAATTTAGTGAAATGTAACCATTCGTTTTCTAACAAACTATGTAAAATTGCAAACTCTCACTGAAAGAGCTTTGATTGGTTTTAATATTAAAAAAGAAAATTTGAGAAGTAAATAGAATCTAGAAACTCAAACACTTTAACAACTTGCATTTAGAAAAACTGTCAGTAAAATCTTGTTGAACCAATGATAACTTTTGATCATCACTATTTAAATTAGATTTAAACAATAAATAAGTATTATTTTTAATTACTGGAACTCGGTTTCAAAATATGCACAGCTTGAGGACTAATCCATATTTTCCTTTTAATATTGTAAAACTTATTTTATAAACTTAAATGCCTCTCCCCTAAAATGTTAATTATTTTTAAAATTTTTGTCTTTTTGAAGTTAAAATGATATTAAAGACAAAATAAATTTTAAAACCGATGTAGAAGATATTTATATTTCGTTACCAATTAGCAAAACGAACTTTTTCTAAATTTATTCAAACAAGGTGGGCGAGAAGATTTTAAAACGCACTAACGTATATTTAAATGTCAGCAGCGTATAACTAGTAGCTTTAATTATTACCATGTTATTTTAAGCGCTATATCTCCCATATGGTCAAAGCTATAACAACTATTTTATTACCTAATAGACATGCTTAGATTTAGACAAACATTCTGTAACAGAGAAAAGAGTAATTTTTAAATGTTTTCTTCTTCATAAACAGATATCTCGAGAAGCTTCATATTGTAAGCCTCTACAAATATGTAGTTTGTTTCCTCGAAAAAAAAATATTTGTACTTATAGTTGATTAACATGGCTATTATGTATGCTAGTAGTAAGATTTTTGTCAATTAGCACCAAAACCTTCATATCGAATGTAAACATCTTGGAATTCGATACATGTATTAAGGTGAAAACAGAACACCTATCGCGCCAAGACTGACTTGCACTTGACCGGTTATTTTATAGCCGTTTTATTTCGCCACAAAAGAGCTAATAATATGTTTTTATTGTAAAAATTCCCAAATTCCTCAATTCATTAGTAGGTTGCTTTATAATTTCTTATTTAAATAATGCCATAAATTTCGTCAAACTTATAATTTAATTACCCAGAAACCACAGTGCTGTCAGTAAAAAAATAATTCACCCGGAAATTAACGACCATAAACCATTTCAACCAATAAAAAAACTTCTTGGAAACATTTGAATAGCTAGTACCAGTGGTGAAGCCAGTGGCGTGACGTGGATGAAGGATGGAAAGAGCCAATTATCACACAGCGGTTTGACTTGTCTGAATATAAAAATTTTAAAATATGATTGCAGAACTCAGGTGTAGTTGAGCTGTAAACTAAAGGCAACATAAGAATAATACGTTCTGCCAGTGATTATATGAAAAACACATTTTTGGATAATTATGTGTACATTTATTGAAATATGCCAGGATTCACATCACTTAGATACACGAATTTCAGACTTTTTGTAATATTATCAAAAACTACATATGTTTAATAACAAATTACAAGAAAAAAAATTGCGGAATTTTCAACATTTTTTAAGAGGTTTCAAAAAGCCAGTTGTTGTAGTTATAATGAATGTTATCGTGCAATGTTGCCAGATTTTTGATGTTTCCAGTAATAGAAAAAGATAATTAATAATTACAAACATATCGTAAGCAAAAATAAAGTTACTTATATAAATAACAATAAACTTTAAAAAAAAATCTGAATTAACCTGGATTAAACTGAACTAACCTGACTAAAATTAACCAGAACTAACCGCGAACTAAAAGAACAAACCAGCACAAGCCGGAAAGACACCGAAACACTTCTGAGTATTTACTACTGTAGACAGCATTGAATGATCCAGGTGCCTGTAACGCGCGAGAAATATGAAATGTTGGCCCAGTAAAACATGCCCGAAAAACTATCCTGACCTGAAATAACCCTTTGAGCATATAATTAATATCCACATATTAAGTTCCGAAATCTGAATAATTAAGAATAAAAATTGAATTTGGCAACCCGTTAAAGCAATACATTGATGTTTTACATATGACATTTGCCTTGAAAATTTTTCACATGACTATGAAAATAAATATAAATTTAGGTTTTTTTATGTTTTAAAAAAGTTTTTATATAAAAAGTGACTGTGGAGAAGTACAAATTATTGTTTTATACAAGAAAATCGATTAAAAGTCCATTATTTAATGTGTCTTTATAGTGACCTCTTGCCGATTTAAACATATTGTATAACAACAGAGATTTACTATTTCAAGACATTGAATTGATCTAAAGCAAAACTCCAAACTTCATCGTCGGAAAAACACCATAATGGCCTCAGGGTACTATTTAGCAACAATGAGTACCGTTTATAACGCGACAACTCTATCCGCTTGAAAATTAATTTACCCTTATTTCGTCTCTTTCTACTGTATTAAGATTCCATCTTCTATATCGTTTTACAAGATTACTTAGTCGGATAATAGATGGTCCCCGTTATAAATATACTTTTTATTTTTATTTTGCCAAATGTCACACATCATGTTTACACCGGAGACCTTATATCCGATAGAGTGATCTTGTAAAACGACATAGAACACTAATAAGGTGGAAAGAAACGCAACAACGATAAATCTGTTTTCGAGAGGATCGAGTTGTCGCGTTATAAATGTACTACCGAGTCGTCAAGAAAGTATTTTTGGTTGTTACACATAGAGAGCGTTGTAATCCTTTTGAAGTACTTCTGTCAGTATTGTGGTTTTTTCCTTTTGACATTTGATATTAGCCACATTTAGGTTACTTACTTTAGAAACAACTTATGCTGCTTAACTTTATTTGTAGCTGTTCGTTTAGGGTCAATTTTAACAGGGAGTGCCGAAACAAACATTTTCGGCTTGTCTTACTTTTTTATTTCCGGAAAGGAAAGAAAGGTGCCAAGGCTCACCAAGAGACGTAACGTTTATAGTGTTGTTTACATAACAGAACGCATTTGTCAGAGTTGGTTTAAAAAATTCCGTTCTGGAAATTTTTTACTCAAAAATGATTCTAGCCGATCTAATAAAATTGATGATGACCAAATTCGAGCAACGATCGAAGAGAATCGTCATATCACTGTTCGAGAAATTGCAGAGAGGTTAAATGTATCGCACACTACAATTAATAATCACTTCAAATGTCTTGGAGTCGCTAAGAAGATCGATTTTTGGGTTCCGCATGAATTGAAAAAGATTCACTTAATTCAACCAATCAATATTTGCCATGTGCATCTCACACAAAATGAAACCCACCATTGTTTAAAAACAATTATGACTAAGCATCCAAGTGTAGTGGCTTCGAAGAGGCCGGACAGTCAATTCAGATGTTTACTGTCGACAACTAATGAAACTGGATAAAGCAATTAAAGAAAAACAGTCAGAATTAACAACTCGCAAAGGAACTGTGTTCATCATCATAATAAAGCAAAGCCTCACTCATCTTCAGTAACTCGGGGGAAATCATTGGAACTTGGTGAGGAAGTGATATCGCATCCCCCATACAGCACTGACCTGGCACCATCTAATTACCATTTATTTCGAAGTTTGAAAAACTGTTTGAATGGTAAAACTTTCACTAATGAGAATGACTTAAAATTGCACTTCGTTCAGTTTTTTGCTGATAAGGACCAACATTGCTATCAGCGCGGAATCATAAAGCTACAACAAAGATGATAAACACTCACTGAACAGAATGGAAAATATGTAATTGATTAAAGTTTATTATCTGTATATATAAGAGTTTTATTTCTTACTAAAAAACCGAAATTACTTTCTTGTCCAGCTGATAATATACCAAAAATTTTTCAAGCGCATAAAGTGAGTTCTTTCTTAAGTTCTTTTAAATTTTAGGTGGTTTAGATCTTGACACTGAAACATCAACAAAATTAAATTTTTATAGTGGATAAGAGTACAGGATGGATCGTTTTGGTTGTTTTTATAAGTTACCTGGGAAAGTGTAAAAGATTTAAAAAATATGATAAAGTAGTTCCGAGCTCTTTTCTTGAGAAAATTACGGCTATTGCAATCGGTTTCAGATTTACAGGAGGACTTTAGAATTTTACAATTACAACGATAAAACTAATAAGGCATTGTTGAAGTGCTTTTTTCTGTAGAATCCAGTGGCGTAGTCAAATTTTTAATTTTAGTTTTAATTACAGAGATTTACTAAGTTTTAATTTTTTAAATGGAACACCCTATATTTTTAAAATCATTTTGCATTTTATTTAAGAATAAATTATATTGTCAAAATAAACTGACAACAAATTGTCTAAAAACAGTTTTTATTAAATTTGTAAACTTTTTAAAATAGGATTAACGAAGCTATATTGATGTAATACAAAATCATTTAGTTCATTTTTTTATCACACTTTCTTAACCTATAGTGTATAATAAAATAAATATTCTAACTAATCTCGATTAAAAAGAATATCTAAATACTTAAATCATTTCCACAGGTCACTGCTAAGAACACTTTTTAAGTTCGATGAATATACCATATTGTATATTATGTTTTAAAAGAATAGGTTATGACTACGGATAAATAAAAGAATCACTCATTTGACTAAAACCTATCAATTTGAGATTTTTTACTTGTCAATTTGTAATTTATATGTTTAAAAACTCAAAATGGAAAAAATTCAAAACTTCGAAAAGTATAATATCGTAGAATGTTATAGTGAGTATAATAAACACAAGCAGAGAACTCTGAATTATATTTTGAACGGTATTCGGAGCGCGAACACCCCAACCCAACAATTTTTAAGAGACTATATATATCTTATACCATACATATAGTGAGCTACTTTAAAAGTGTGATCTTTATAACATAACTTTATAAATACATAGAATAGTTACGCATTTATGTATACATGTACTTCCATTTTTTTTTTCGTTTTCTGGTTAATAACTTTCCCGCTTAAGACGAGTTTTTTGCTGGGTCTCTTCAAAATCGTCATTAAGAGGATTTTACTGTGATTGCGATTAAAAGTGAACATAATTGATCAGTTTTGTTTTGCTTAAGATACTATTATAATTTGTGTTAGATTTATATTGGAAAATTAAAGATGAAAATAGAGGAAAAGGATTTTTTCATTCTTGTATGAAAAACTGAGTTGACTTATTATTAAACCAGTTTTAAAGTTAAACCATGTTAGTAAATTAGAGACATTAAGTAAAGAGAATACGGACAACATGCAACGTATTCACAAATTGAAAGAAAAAATTCTAAAAGCATGTCTAGGATTAATTTTCTAAAATTTAGTTATATGGCGGCTGATATTTCAAAATCGCGATGCAGCAAACACCGAATTTTTAGATTCTCTGCGTACTCATCCCCACAGAAAACAAAAAGCTTCTAGGGTGAAGGTAGTTTCTTCCCCTGGTTTCCTATGCAACACGCCACTGCCTATGTCTAATTCGGTTCGGGTTTCTAAAGTACCATCGTGGTATCATAAATTACAAAAAAAAAAACAATTTTAGTTCAGTGAACTGAAGATCCGTCAAGATGTCTGTGAAGACGATTTTTTATTATTAAGCATTCATTCATTCGTGGTAGCAGAGCTAAAGCACTCTTTTGATATTCCAAGAAGGATTTTTGCGAATAAAACGGTTACTTATATACTCTTTTTTGTAACTACATATATATATATATATATATATATATATATATATATATATATATATATATATATATATATATATATATATATATATATATATATATATATATATATATATATATATATGTATATATGTAATGTGAACAATAAAATCTGCATCATATGGGATTTTTTTTATTAATAGCTTTATTCGATATTTGACTGTGGCAACAACTTTTGCTTCTATCGAGATGAAAATTAACCAAAAAAATAGTTGTCACGTGATTAGCATTATCTGTCAATTAAAATTTTTTTTCCAACAAAAAAATTGAAAAGTAGGGTTATATCTCAAAATATCGAAAAAATTTGTTACAAAAGGTTTTTGTAAATGCAATTTTTAAGCCATATGCAAAATCTCAGCTGTATAACGCAACCCACATAAAAGTTCTTAGTTTTGACAATGCCTCATTTAAGACATATTTTGTTTAAAGTAGCGCCATATTAAATGTGTGTTTTTCTAAAAAAAATCCAAATAGGGCTATTAGAATTTGATAACATGTAATGCAAAGTTTTGTTTTTGACCCTGTATAAGGTAACTTCATAAAATAGCTATTTTTGAAAACGTAGTTTGTGTCTAAAAGTAATACAGATTCACATTAAGCAAATAGTTTAATTGAAAAGACTCAAATTTTCTAATAAAAAAATCATTAAATAAAAATTAAACGCATTTAAAATTTATTTTCCACCTAATGCAAATTTTACTGATGACACTTGTACTTGTTTGTATTAATTATGTGTATTACTTTTAGACACAAACTACGTTTTCAAAAATAGTTATTTTATGGAGTTACCTTATACAGAGTCAAAAACAAATAAACAGCACATGTGACCAAATTTTAATAGCACTATTTGGATTTTGTAAAAAAACACACATTGAATATGGTGCTTCTTTAAACAAAATATGTCTGGGATAAAACATTGTCATTGTTGCGTTGAGTCTTATTTTGCAACAGTGGTGCAATTTACAAAAAATGGGCAAAAAATCTAAATTATCTTATACAGCTGAAATTTTGCATATGGGCTAAAAATTGCATTTAGGAAAACGTTTTTTAATCACTTTTTTCGATATTTTGAGACATAACCCCAATTTTGAATTTTGAATGAAAATTGAAATTTGACAGATAATGCTAATCACGTGAATACTATTTTTTTTTTGATTAATTTTGATCTCGATCGAGACAGAAATCGATGCCAAAGTGAAATTTCGAATAAAGCTATTAATAAAAAAATCCCATACGATGTGGACTTTACTGGTCACCATGTTAGGTTTTACATTTTCGGTTTTAAATATATATGTATATATGATTTGTATTCATCCGGGATAAAATTTGTTCTTTAGTTCCGTTTATTATGTAAACTGGTTTTACAACTTTATAAATATTCTTATAAGTCTCTCGGATTCTCCAATGAAGAAAATGTTAGTAATAAGTTAAAACAGTAAAACATATAAGTAAGAAAGCACAAGAAGAAACAGGTTAACAATTATGAAAATAATCTTTAAAAAGGGGATTTAAAAACTTTAACTCCCTAATCCCTAATATCCGACTCTAAAATTATTATAAGTTGACAATAAAAGGTTCCCATTGATAAGTGTAGCAATAAGTGAACCAAATTTTGAATCATAAAAATAAAAAAATAGTTCTCTCAATACCATAACCAAAACAAAACTAGCCCAGCAGAAAAACTAATTTTCCTGGCAAGCAGATTCGATTTAAAACATATTATTTTTTAGTAGATCTGACTGTAAAAGTTTTTATTAAACTTACAAATCTAGTTTTACACAAGTTTCCGAATATTCCTATACGTTTAGAGGCGTATAAGTTAAAAAGGCGTATTGGACTCCTCTCCCCTTATTCATGAAAAACAAAACCTGGAAGATGTTTTAGTTGCCTAGGGCATCTTAGATCTGGAACTGGCAGCTACCCATATGACTGGGGAAGCGTGATGGAGAGAATCCATCACTTAGTATGCAGATTATATGGTGCTGTTTTTGAATATTTGATATGAACCAATCTCTCAAGATAATTTTTCTAAGTAGAGAAGTTTAGAAGAAAAATGAAAGGAACTCTTCTGAGAAATGGATTCTGGTAGTTTACCAACGGATTTCGACAAAATGAAAGAGCTGGAGCCAGAGTATTTAATTGAAACACGGAAGTTAGAGGATTTTACACCCCGAATTAAAGCTAATCCATGACATACAAGAGAGCTTCTCTCTCTGGAAAGGAAGAAACTGCGAATCGGGATAGAGAGCCCGAGGCATAGGCATTTAAAATCAAGTATCACTACTTTTTATGCAAAAATTTCGTTCTGTCACAATAGTTTGTCAAAATGAATAACAAACATAATAATAATTTTTTAAAAGAGTTAATCTAGTTTTAGTAGTTTCGACATTCAAACACGTATAACATCAATTTATTTCCTTTTTTTATTAATTACATATTTAAAAATAATTTTTTAACAATTTTTGATATCTCCGCTAGTAAATGAAAAAAAAAGAATCGGAATTAAAATATGAAAGAATTATTCGTTTATTTTTCACTGTTTATTGTCGTCACTTTTCTATTCATTGAACGCGATCCGTAATTGAATTTTACTACTTAGAACTTGTAATGCTTGTCACTTGTTTCTATTTATGAATTAGAAAGCGGAAAGCGTATGAACCATTCCTAAAGCAATTAAGATAAAAAGAGAGAAAAATACTAATTTATAATTTGGACGTTACTTAAAAAACTCTTCGTCGTGCTAATAAAAGTATTACAGTATTTCCCATTTTATTAGCTAAAAAATATTTAGTACTATAATATGGGTAGGTATTTTAGCTAAAATATTGAAAATAATTGTGAAAATAGGCTTTTAGATTTACTGACCACAAATTGAATAACCAATATTCTTATCATATCTCAACAAGTTATGATAAAAACAAAAACAACAGGTCAAGGGTAGTGTAAGTCGTGTCCCCTCAAGCCAGTCTTATTAAAAGTATTATAAAAATAACATTTAATTCATAATTAGCAAATGTTTTAAACACTATATGTAGCTCCAATTTGCTTTTAATTACTAGAGATTGTTTTTAATACCATAAAGCTTCGTTTAAAAAATATATTACCGCTATTAAAAAAAAATCGCAATTTTATATATAAACGTCATATACTTACTCCGTGTCATATATTTTAACCTTTCTTTGAAAGCCTTTAATAAATGGATTTTTGTAATTTTAATTTCACATAAGAGATTTTATCTTATAAAACTTCGAATTTGTAGTAGCCCAGGGCATAATTTAGAAAACGCTTAAGATAAAATACATATGCAAGATTTATTGTCGGAAATTTTTTCTTTACCCATGAATGAAACAAGTAAAATACGCGCGCTACTGAGCACGTCTCTGGTCCGCTACTACAAATACGTCATTTGAAAATAAATGTGAATGGGAAAACACACCCACACGCACCTCAATGTCATTCGCAATCTGCTTGCTCCCAACTGCTTCAAAATTCATCCAATACTGATTTCAGCTGCTTGGTCACCGGTTGAGGTCTTCACCTCTTTATGTAAAAACTGAGTTTTTTGGAGAACAACTGGATCTCTTTGAAGATGCTTTATCCTCATCCAATATTACAGCGCTAATAATCCTTTAAAGTTAATCAAATAATAATCCAAAAGTAACGAATATACGCACTACACTGCTAGAAGGTTACTTCGATTATCACTGCTCACTCCGCATGAATGGCTGAGAACACCACACTTTTTACGTTTAACTTCATTCAAAAGTAATCCAATTGAAAATATAGGCACTTAAGACATTCGCGTATCTAAAATAGATTTTTCCAAACGTACAAAATTATTTTTCCCGAAACACTGTTACTTACTATAAATGTTAAGTATCTCCGAAACGGATACAGCTGCGAGATGACGTTGCGGTCGAGAGAATCGACGTTCGTAACTCATATTCTTCTTACGACGTTTCGGTTCAGACTGACAAATGTTCGGGCGCGATCGGTCCATTCGCGAGGGCAACGTGCCGCACAACGTTGTCGATTTTCAATTTTTACACAAATTTTAAGATGTGACGCCGATTCATTAAGCGTGACCATGAATGGATTCAATCATAGTCAGTTATCTAACTAGCATAGCAAGCTTTCCATTGATCTTTAAGCCTGGAAATATTAGAGTTTCGATAGTTATGTGTTAATACCAGGAACTATTTATATCTATTAGTTAATAATTACGTGCAATAAATTAACGGGAATTTTGGATGATACTTAAAATGTATTAAAAACTAATTTAAATATCATTATTCGAAATTTTGATGGAGTCATTAAGCGAATGCTCAATAGAGTTCAATGTGTTAAAAATTAGATATTGAATAGCAACTGACAGGAAGATGACACTCAATTTGGAAACCTTTCAAATAATAAGTAAAATGTAATATATTCATTCACTTAACTAATATCGCCATTTTAAAAAGTTCTCTTGTTAAATGATTAATGCTTTATTTTTTCTACAAAATTCAACATTCAACAGTACAAAAATAAACAAATATGATATCTAGAATTTCATTTCGAAAGTTCAACATTAACTTGTCTTTAATTCAAACATAGCACCCAACTAGAGTCACTTAATGATATAATTTGGTGACATATATAATTTTCAATTGTTCACTATTATGACTACATATAAAAATGGAGCTTCACTAAGACAGATATTGAAAATTTTATCTTTTATTTCATTGTATCAATATTTACATACGACATCTAACTAAGAAGAAAACTGTCGTCTGTAATTTTAATGCCACACTCAACTAAGGTCAAAGTCGATAAAAATTTGTGTTCGTTACTGATGAAAATACAATACATAATTAAAAAAGTAGCCATTACAAAGTATAACGCCTTAACTAGATGAAATATCAAGGTAATCAGTTATACAAATATAATATCGCACTAGAAACTCCATTAAGTAATAATGATTAGTACAAACGTAACGCCCTAATACAACCACCATTCTAACATTAGTATTCAGTAGTCGTTAAGATAAATCTGTTGTGATCAAGAAAAAGTTTTACGATGCTATAATAATGCCCAACCAGAGTATTTTCGATGTTTACTGATTTGTACCGGGTTGTCATCTAGGCACAATTGAATTCTACAAGTAAAAATTTAATATTGATTTAATTACTTTCAGACTTTAGATGTAGAAGAAATTATGACTAATCCAAGTTAAATCTACTTGGTATTCACGGGAAAAATCATAGCCGAAAAAAATTTTTTTATTTAAAATAGGACAAAATTAACACGCTAATAAAGCTCAGTCATAATGATTCACCATAAAAATAATTATTAATAAAATATTTAAAAATAAGTAATTTAATAACTAGAATAAATATGCATGAAAGAAATACTCTATGTAATATGAACATCGCCCATTCATTCTCCACTCAAGCCGAATAAAAATCAATCAATACAGCAGTTTTACTACACGAACGGTTTCCTGATGAACGGAAATGGAAAGCTGGCAACATTGCAGTCGACCGACTAGCCGAGGCGGTTTTTATGAATGGGGCCGCCATCATGAATGAATGGACGTGGAGCGGGGTAGAGGGAACAGAGCGGAGGCGCGCGGGCGGCGTGCATTCAAGGAAGCCAGTGGCGTGGCTGGCGGTGGGTCATTCATTACTCCTGATAATATTTTTCAAATTACTGCGTTTTTGCGATATACTTCTAAAATTATATGATCAAATAGTCGAATTATGGTCAAGTCATATGGAAAATTTAAGGTATTAATAATACAAACAATATTTATATTAAGTAAAACAAAAGTATTTAGAAACTGCCGGAGTTCAAGGCTACCATTAACGTTTTTTTTTTCTTATATATAACATCGATATTTGCCCCATCATATTTATTACTAAATATTTGTATGGCCTGCACTGTTACAGTTATTAGTTTTAAAAAGCAATGTATCTAGGCTATTTCACAACATAAATTCGGTACGGTTTTGCTTGAGATTGAAAAAAATAATATAAATCTAGAGTTTTCATAAAAATACATCGTCGACTACTTCCTTTCGTTATAAATAAGTCAAAAAAAAAGAGAAAAAAGTAAAATAGATTTAATTTGATATATTTACCCAATGCCCCGTAGTGCCTTTACAATATTAATAAAAGGTTAAGAGAAAATATTCACTTACCTACTAAACCTACAAATAGATGATGGCAATTTAGAAAAAAAATCTTTAAAATACAAAGTTGGGAAGACAAATATTTTAATTCCAAATATTTTTTATTTTATGAAACAAGTTTTGTTTGTATAACTTTTTCAAAACATCCGGTAAACAAAAATAATTTCTTGTTTGCTGTTTATGGTTGAATGCATTTTAAACAAAACAAGAATAGGTGTGGAATATTCGTCAGTTTATGAAATAATATGTCTTATAGAGTTAGTCGATAAATTGAGTTAACAGTAAGGTAATTTTGATAAAGACTAATTTTGTAAATCTAGGAATAACATTTTAAATGAAATGAGAACTAAAAATGTGTAAAGTATTGTGTAGTACAAGAAAATATCATTAAAATTTTATTGATAATTCAAATATATCTTTGTTTTAACACACGAGCGCTATTAGTGTTATTTACAGTACTTCGAAGCAGATAGTCGCCTGCCACAACCTTTAATTTGCCGAAAGTGTTCGATGAATTGAGGAAAACAACCCGATATGAAAGATTATTCTTCACCATAAAAAAGCGAGCACTCAAAACGTGTCATCAATGTTTTAATTTTCAAATTAATTTATCTCCGAAACGAAAATTTACCAAAATCTAAATCACACACATTTCTTAGTGAAATTTGGTGTAGAATTCAAATATGTACTCCAAAAAATTCAAAAGTGCAACCTAACCCCAAAAATTTACAATAATATGGCTAAATCTTCAATTTAAAAAGTGTTCGTACAGAATTTTGACCATCTTTAAATATGTTTTGGGATAGCAAAATACATGTCTCAACCAAGTTTTATCATGGGCTTAATTAAGAAGCTTATAACCTACAAAATTAGCTAGAAAGCTCTTTACCCTCTAATAAATTGTTATTTTACTAATATTTTATAGGTTATAAGCCTATGTCCATGATCAAAGTTGACTGATACATACATGTATTTTCGTAACCTAAACACATATTCTGAGATGGTCAAAATTGGTTTGTACCAATACTTTTTAGATTGAAGATTTAGCAGAATAATTGTCAATTTTGAGGTTAGATGACACTTTCAAATTTTTTGAAGATTATCTTTAAATTCGACACAAAATTTCACTAATAAAGGACAAGATAAGGTTTAAAACTTGACTCAGAAAAATATTATCTAAATTAAAAGCCGAAGGCAATATATATATATATATATATATATATATATATATATATATATATATATATATATATATATATATATATATATATATATATATATATATATATAGTGGTGGAAAAAAGTATGGAAACTTTTAGGTTCACGAGTTGTATTTCTATTTTCTGCGTAGGCATAATTAGAATGTAATGTAAAGCAATATTTGGTTACTTTTTTAAAAAATTATTTTCCGTGAGATTCACATTTTTAAATTATATGGAAATTTCAAATGACAGTTGGAATAAGTATGGAAACTTTTATCAAAAAACACTGTTGTAAACATACGACTAACAGTTTTTTAGTATTTTGTAGAATACCATTTAGCACCTAGGACTGCCTGGCATCTTCTAGGTATCGAGTAAACTAATTTTTAGAAAGTTCCTGGAGGAATTTGCGTCCACTCTGATTCAATGATATTAAACAGTTGTTGATTTTTGATATCGGAATGCATTCGAATACGGCGATCTAAGACGTCTCAAAGATATTCAATTGGGTTTAAGTCTGGAGATTGGGATTGCCACTTAAGTATATATATTTTTCTTACCAAATCATTGTTTTACTATTTTAGACGAAGGCTTCGGATCATTATCCTGTTGAAATATCCCTCTTAATTACATTTCTTCTTCTGCAAATGCAAGCATTGTATTTTCTAATATATCTTTATATCGGAATGGGTCCATTTTACCCTGCACTTGAATGAGGCCCTATTCAAGATCGAGAAAAACATCCCAGACCAGTATGTTCCCTCCTCCATGTTTCACAGTAGGAATTTGGCACTTTACCTTGAATCTTGCGCCAACCGGTCTTCTTACATACTTCCTGCCAACAGATTCAAATAGTGAAAATTTGCTTTCGTCACTCCAAAGCACCATATTCCATTTTTCTGTAGACCAAGAAAAATGAGCTCTAGCAAACTCCATTCGGGCCTTCTGATAGAAACGGCTTTTTAACAGCAACTCTTCCATAAAGACCTCCATTAAGTAGACGATTGCGTACCGTTTTACTTGTCACTTTAACACCAAACTGCTCCGAGACTTCGTTTTTTATTTATCTGGATGTTTTTCTGGGGTCAAGTTTTGAGATCCTTAAAACAGTTTTATCTATTCGAGAAATAGTTTTACGAGGTCCTCCCGACTTAGGCGCATTTCTTACATCACCATGACTATCATATTTTTGTATTATTTTCGTTAAGGCACTTTTAAAAATATTTAAATATTTTGCAATTAAGGACTTTTCTCTCCCCATTTTAAAAAAATCCACAATTTTTTGTTTATAATCACATGAAAAATAACGGTGTTTTGGAATGATAAATTAATATTTTTACACGATATTTGCACTGTAAAACTGAAACTGAGTACTTTAAAACCAAAATATAAATAGTTTCCATACTGATTTCCAACCGTAAATTCCTTATCGCAAAAAAAAACATAAACAACATTTCTTTTTAGATTGTTAAACGCTATAATTATGTATATCAGTGGCATTTCTGCATTTTAGCGAAATGTAAAAAGCTCTTGATAAGTTCAGTATTAATTAATACGAACATAATTAAAAATTTTCATACATTTTTCCAGGAAAACAAAGTGGTTCCTGAGAAAGCAAATTGAAATCTGTACCAGTTTTGTAATAGGTGTTCAGCATTGTGATATATATATATATATATATATATATATATATATATATATATATATATATATATATATATATATAAATTATATATAAATGTATAGTAACTTCTTTGGATTAGGTTTCAAAAATTAATACTACTATTCTATGCTAAGCATGATGGTTTAAGAAAAATTTTAGCAAATTAAATGTATATATATATATACACTCTCATATTCCACTATGTATGTTACTAAGCTAGACTTGTGTCTTGTTTCGATGCGTGCAGAGTAACAGTTTGAAAAGTAAATTTTGATTGTACTTCAGAATTTTATAACAATTAATTAACTTTATAAATGTGAGAATCACTGGTAATTTATTTATTTCGCTAAAAATGTACTACTAATATTCTTAGCAGCAATAAAAGGATTGAATAACTACTTCCAAAAACGTCCAAAAGCATAAACTTTGATATTAAAAAAAAAATAGTTATTAATCTTTAATATATTATTTCTCCTAGGTAAAATAATAATTAAATAAAAAATTACATTAATAATAAAAGACGACAAATGAATCATCTAGGATCAAAACCACCACTAAATCTACGTTGATCATGGGCGAACACCATGTGATCGAAAGTTATAAGTTTCTTAATTTTATGAATATTTTTTATTATTAATTTATATATCCTACGATGTTTCTAATTTTTGCTCGGATAAAGGCTTTCTACTATTCACTCTCATATTCCACTAAATTCGACCTTTGGTTGCAAACGCTGCTTATCCCAAATTTTATTTTTAAAATTTTAAGTTTACGGTCAACAGATACGTGTTGTATTTGTTACATCTTATTGATCTCACTCCTAAAAATATATAAAAGCTAGACTAATTAACATTTTCCTAAAAATATTACTAGTAGATTTAAGTGGTCTTGATCCTAAGAGATTCATATATTCGAAAAAGTGACCTACTATTACCGGTCAAGAAATTGCCATTAATAAGAACAATTATACGAAAATCATCTCCCCGCATGCCACTAAATATAACTTAAATGTCATATAACACATTTCCACAATGAGCCAGGTTAGTGTAATCAAATTAGGTTGAAAAATCATTGTTTTTTAATGTAATTGTATACAGTGTTGTGGAACTTAACATCCTACCACCGCTTTCCGGCAAAACTGGACTTAAATAGAGGTCCAAGTTTGTGGAAAGTACAAGGATGTCTGGGAAAGATACCGGTGGATCCCACTGATGAGTCCACCACCGGTATCGAGACGAAACATCCATACATTTACTACGGTGGTCGAAAATAGATCGCTAACTACATGTCCTTACCACCAGGGGCATTGCTAATTGTGACATGGCGCCCGAGCAGGGACGGCGGCATACGAGGGTCTTAACCGCCGTTGACTTTGATTAAGCCTGACCCGGCCACTGAAAGATCACCGAGGATGTCCGTTCCACTACCTTTTCAGGCCTGTGCTTTCTAACGGCTTGAACTGTCCGACATTTAAGGTAGAAAGCAAATGCCTTATGGGGGGGGGGGAGGCATGTTGTGGAACTTAACATCCTACCACCGCTTTCGGGCAAAACTGGACTTAAATAGAGGTCCAAGTTTGTGGAAAGTACAAGGATGTCTGGGAAAGATACTGGTGGATCCCACTGATGAGTCCACCATCGGATCGGGACGAAAAATCCATACATTTACTACGGTGGTCGAAAATAGATCGCTAGCTACATGTCCTTACCACCAGGGGCATTGGTACATGAAAAGTGGGAACGCACCACAAAATGAGCTAAAGAACATCAAAATTGAAAATTTGTTTAAAAGTTATAGCAAAAAACCATATATATATATATATATATATATATATATATATATATATATATATATATATATATATATATATAACAGGTGCAATACAAGCGTCTTATGGTCCAAAATTTCATATTGATCTATAGACCCGTTCTGGAGAGGACTAAATTTGCAAATCATGGATTTAAATGATTTCATTTTAATATATTACTAATTTTTTCTTACAATGTCTAGTATAAAGGACAAACTTTGATAAGTGCTTAACCAATTTTCTGCAAAACCGCTAAAAAAATTTGCAATGGTCCTGAAACGAGATTTTTTTTCGTTTTTGCGAAAAAAAATTAAGCTATCCCAGGGACGAATCTTATAAATCAACTTGAAACTCTGGACCATCATTTTACACTATTTATTCTTATATTGCCCAAGTTTTTCATTAGTATATATTACTTTTGTTGATCGTGATAATTAAAATAATTATTATTACATGAATTGAAATGAAATTACAACATTTTTGTTTTTTTACGAATGTTTTGCCTTATTTAATTTAAACCATCTTCAGAGTATTTTTTAACTGAAAAGAACGAAAACATGGTATTTTAGCTGAAAAATTTGAGAATTTAAATTATAATTTTTAACAATTCAAAATGCCTTTAACTAAATTAAAACCAACTATTCTCAAGAAAGAACAAACAAACGTTATTTATAAAATTAATTGCCTCGATTGTAATCAGGGTTACATATATTGGTCAAACAAAATAGTATGCAACTGCATAACACAAATAAAAATAGAGCACTAGCAAAATAAACTGAGAATCTACTTAGTTCTGATTTTAATAATGTCGAAATAATAGACAAAGAAAACATTTAAAGAAAAGGTCAATTAATGAAATGATCCAGATAAAAAAAACATCTAATTCTATGAATTTCAGAACTAACAAGCGACCTCGGAAATATTTATGATCACCTTATTAAAACATAAAATGGCCGATGTATACAAGCTCTTTTTTTAAAAAAAGCTGTTGTTAAACTATAATTTTAGTTTGCTTAGAGCAAAACAAGAGACAATAGCTTATAAAGGATATCCGGTAAGTACCTTCTAATTTCTCGGGAGCATACAGAAGAGGTCAAAATAACCCTACTTTGTCATAGAAAAAAAATCCTAAAGTGCCCTTAACGGACATAGAGAGCCCAGCAATTACCTCATCGCCTCTAAGTGGTAAACCGACTTATATAATTTAATGTAATGGTAATATTTTATGGAGGCCATAAAGACTCATTAAACCATACTACTGCAGATCTTTTAGATCATCAGAGAAGTTAGGAATGGATTTGCAACCACATTTGTTGGCCCTAATTTTTGACAGGTGTCATTATATAGAGCCGAAAACTGATACTTTGGTCATTCCTCTTCAAAAAATATACTCTTAATTTATTTCAATAAAACTGGTGATTTTCGAGATAAATAATTCTAAACACAAACAGGTAAAAATGAAATATGCAGGGTGTGCTGATGTGCTTTAATTTATGGGGGAGAGCTGTCTAACTCTTCGAAGGAAAGAAGATGTTATACTGAAAAATTTCCAGCTCAGACATTGTCTAAGTCCAAAACAAACTTAGAGCAGATAAGGTAAATCACTGGGTACTCATTTATGCTCCCGAGAAATTAGAAGGTACTTACCGGACACCCTGTATAAATACTAAACCTAAGAAAAATTGTGAAAAAATAAATTTAGTTTGAATAATTTGTTTAGTTGAATAAGTTGATCACAGTAAATAGCCCTTAAGGTAAGAAAACTATAATTTACGTTCTAAAATATTTCATTAAAAATACCATGTTTTGTTTTTTTTAGTTAAAAATATACTCTGACGATGATTTAAATAAAATAAACCGAAATGTTAGTAAAAAACTGAAACGTTTTAATTTCCCTAAAATTCCTGTAAAGAAATTTACCGCAACCCATTAAAAGAAATAACATTGTCATTAGATATAAACAATTTTATTTTTTAATATTCTTGTTTTTTGTAATAACTTTTAAACAAAATTACCGATTTTAATGTTATGTCCCTATTTTGTAGGTTTTTTTAAATGGAAATAACTCTGTCTGGATCATTTTCCGGAAAACTTTACAGCTTTTTCGTTCATAACAAATTTCCGACAGCTTTTTTATGATAAATAGATAACCACTTATTACCACCATCGTCCCGGATACATTCCGCTTTTCAGATCTCAGTATACAATTACCACTGGTGCAATCGGTTATTGATTACACTAAGTGTTCCATATATCAAATGTACATTTAAATTATACTAAAGAACTTTACAATTATCGTTTTTGAATTAGTGGAACTTTTTTCACATGTTTTGATGAACTTTAGAACCAAGCTCGTCTCTTAGAACTACACATATAAACTTACATTTAGTATGTCTTTTTTCCTAAGAATAACAAACAACCACTCAACAATTTGTCACATAATGAGATATCATATTTGTGTATCAATCTTACAGGAAAGCAGATTAATTTTTTTTCTAGCTTAAAAGTAGTTACTGTCACTCGATAAGAAAATAGCACATATTTGACAATGAGCTTTTAGAAAGATAATGATTTTAAATGGACGTAAATAAAATTTGGCGACTCATTTTATACCCAGTCATTTATCAATGATATAAGTAAAAACATATTTTGTCCAAAAATTAAGTAGCTACTATAACTAATCTAATAAGATCAATGGTTTGTCAACTTCAGTCACTCAAATATTGAAAATACTCTTAGCATATTTAATTATTTAGCAACTTAATGCTTAATTTCCAATTTGTAACAGAGTTGAAATAATCGGCAAGTCATATAACACAAAACTATGTAAGAACAAGTAGATTTCGATGAAATTATCTATAAAAGTCTGTAAAAACATAATCTGTATAATTCTAATGAAAATTAATAATAATCTTTAGGCTTCTAGAAAAAGATTAATTTAACTTCCTTATCACAACTAGCAATGTTAGGTGACAAGATATCTGAAAGAAAATGTATTGATAAGTAGTCCTAATGTAAGGACTATCGTTTATATAATATAAAAATTGTATATTATAGCCCAGGAAATGGAGTGTTAAAAAAACCTCAAATACTGCCTGCGATCTAATTGCAGAAATGGATAAGGAAAGGTAGTAGAAATGACGTCTCAAATCGTGTCTCAACAAATTTTGGTTGGAACATTGTTTTTTTTAACAAATTAGTCAAAAAATGATTTTCCCCAGTTTTTTGGATTTTACCGAAAATCTAAGGGATTTAGAGAAAAATTTTCCATAGACAAATTGTACGTCTTGAAAATATGTTCAAAATGAGTTTTTATTTGTCCTAATCGGTCTGTAAACAAAAAAGTTATTGCGAATTAAACATTAAAAATGGCTTATTTTTCAATTGTTAATAACTTTCTTAATATTTATTGAATTGTTTTGAGCTTTTACTAGAATGTGAGTTTTAAAGTGCTTAAAAAGTGTGCGGAAGCTGGGCGCTGTCGGTTCAATAGTTTTTGTAAAATTGCAATTGTTTATTAGAAAAACAAAAATGGTGACTATTTTTGATTGGCTGTACCGTTGTCTAGGAAACTGATACAGAGTTCTGTCAGTACTTATTCTCTTCGTAAAGACTTAAGCTGTCATGTAGTAAAAAAAAATGGATATTTTTCATATTTTGTTTATGCAAAATCGTCATGAAGATATTGGTACTTTTTCGCTTATAAATAAATTAATAAACAACAGCATTTATTGTCCGATTTTTTAATGAAGCATATCATTGGAAAGCTGGTAAAAAAACACGAATAAAAGTCTCTACGACCAATAGGAGCAGAGTTATCAATTTTTTTCAAAAAATCAGAATGATTGTTTATTTATATTAAGAGCTGAATTTTTTACACTTCATTAATAAGAGCCTAAAGTATATGAAATAATTCAATTGAGGTTAATTTATACACAATCAACCCTTCAGGAGGTCGCTAAACTGAGGGTACGTGCTGGACGCCAGATAAGGTAAGTTGGAGGGGGTAACCGAATCTCACCGAGTACAAAGTGAGAGCGCGTCTTCAAATCGGAGCGCGCTTGAAAAATTAGCAATATCTCCGCTTCTAAATAACGTAGAACTTTCATTCTTTGATTTTTTTGGGGTAGCTCATCGAAAAAATAATATTGGACACATATTCAACCTTCTCGGACCACCCCCCCCCTCCCCGAAAATGGCATTTTTTACATTTAAATTTTTTTTTACTCGTTATACATGTTTTTTTATTGAAAACAATTACATACCTTATTATATATATATATATATATATATATATATATATATATATATATATATATATATATATACTTTTATGAACAATTATATTCGGCCCCTTCCTACCCCCAAAAATTATATTTTTCAAGATTTCGCATTTTTTGCTTTTATTACATATGTGTGAACTAGAAATAATAATATTTTTTTTGGAGGGGGGGGGGGTAGGAAGGGGCTGAATATAATTGTTCATAAAAGTACATATATATATATATATATATATATATATATATATATATATATATATATATATATATATATGTTTATGCGGATTTCACGGATTCCTCCGTGTGAGATGCAATAGCAGTGGATATATCCACATTATGCCGTTGTAGTGCTGAAATCACATTCAGCAAACGTACAACTATATGCAGCTCCGCGTATGAATGAAAGTAAAATGCGAACAGTAAAAGCAAACTTCTCTCCATCATATCCTTTCTGTGTTAGAGGTTGCACAGTTAGAACAAATTGTTATAAAACGCAATTTATCCTATTCTACCACCATCGAGATGATGGCCTACCTGTACCACCATACCGAGAAGAAAGTCAAAACTTACCCTCCCCGCCACAGTGATACGGCAGAGGTACATGTTTCGTCTCTACTAGACTCATCAGGGTACCGACATGCACCTGGCTGTGCAAAGGACAGATCGGAAGGAAGCATGCAAATACTGAACACGGCTTCTCCGACCTCCCGTCGGATGGCGTATATATGTTTATGCGGATTTCACGGATTCCTCCGTGTGAGATGCAATAGCAGTGGATATATCCACATTATGCCGTTGTAGTGCATTCAGCAAACGTACAACTATATGCAGCTCCGCGTATGAATGAAAGTAAAATGCGAACAGTAAAAGCAAACTTCTCTCCATCATATCCTTTCTGTGTTAGAGGTTGCACAGTTAGAACAAATTGTTATAAAACGCAATTTATCCTATTCTACCACCATCGAGATGATGGCCTACCTGTACCACCATACCGAGAAGAAAGTCAAAACTTACCCTCCCCGCCACAGTGATACGACAGAGGTACATGTTTCGTCTCTACTAGACTCATCAGGGTACCGACATCCACTGCTATTGCATCTCACACGGAGGAATCCGTGAAATCCGCATAAACATATATACGTCATCCGACGGGAGGTCGGAGAAGCCGTGTTCAGTATTTGCATGCTTCCTTCCGATCTGTCCTTTGCACAGCCAGGTGCATGTCGGTACCCTGATCAGTCTAGTAGAGACGAAACATGTACCTCTGCCGTATCACTGTGGCGGGGAGGGTAAGTTTTGACTTTCTTCTCGGTATGGTGGTACAGGTAGGCCATCATCTCGATGGTGGTAGAATAGGATAAATTGCGTTTTATAACAATTTGTTCTAACTATGCAACCTCTAACACAGAAAGGATATGATGGAGAGAAGTTTGCTTTTACTGTTCGCATTTTACTTTCATATATATATATATATATATATATATATATATATATATATATATATATATATATATATATATATATATATATAATAAGGTATGTAATCGTTTTCAATTAAAAAACATGTAAAACGAGTAAAAAAAATTTAGATGTAAAAAATGCAATTTTCGGAGGGCGGGGGTGGTCCGAGAAAGTTGAACATGTGCCCAATATTATTTTTTCGCTGAGCTACCCCAAAAAAATCAAAGAATGAAAGTTCTACGTTATTTACAAGTGGAGATATTGCTAATTTTTCAAGCGCGCACCGATTTGAAGACGCGCTCTCACTTTGTACTCGATGAGATTCGGTTACCCCCTCCAACTTACCTTATCTGACCTTCAGCACGTACCCTCAGTTTAGCGATCTCCTGAAGGGTTGATTGTGTATAAATTAACCTCAATTGAATTATTTCATATACTTTAGGCTCTTATTAATGAACTGTAAAAAATTCAGCTCTTAATATAAATAAACAATCGCTCTGTGATTTTTTGAAAAAAAAATTGCTAACTCGGCTCCTATTGGTCGTAGAGACTTTTTTCTTCAAAATTCGTGTTTTTTACCAGCTTTCAAATGATATGCTTCATTAACAAATCGGACAAAAAATGCGGTCGTTAATTAATTTATTTATAAGCGAAAAACTACCCATATCTTCATGACGATTTTGCACAAACAAAATATGAAAAATGTCCACTTTTTTTTTCTACATGATAGCTTAAGTCTTTACGAAGAGAATGAGCACTGACAGAACTCTGTCGCAGTTTCCTAGATGACGGTACAGCCAATCAAAATAGTCATTTCTTTCGTTTTTCTATTAAACAATTGCAATTTTACAAAAACTATTGGACCGACAGCGCCGAACTTCTACACACTTTTTAAGCACTTTAAAACTCACCTTCTGGTAAAAGTTGAAAACAATTCAATAAATATTAAGGAAGTTATTAATAATTGAAAAATAAGCCATTTTTAATGTTTAATTTTTAATAACTTTTTTATTTATAGACCGATTTAGACAAACAAAAACTCATTTTGAAGATATTTTCAAGACGTATATGGAACATTTTTCTCTAAATCCCTTAGATTTTCCGTAAAATCCAAAAAACCGGTAAAAAATCATTTTCGACCTATTTGTTAAAAAAAAACAATGTTCCAACCAAAATTTGTTGAGACACGAGATGAGACATCATTTCTACTACCTTCCCCTATCCATTTCTGCAATCAGATCGCAAGCAGTATTTGAATCATTTTTATCTCCCAAAAATCGCTTCTTTTCCTGGCCTAATATTTTGAAACCCCCTTTTAATATAAAGTAGCTGTCGCCGCAGCCTTTAAATCCTACTCCGATTATGCGTCCAGCTATAGATTCATATCAGTACAGAAATTCCAGTAAAAATGTTTACTATAGAATAAAAATGTACACCATCATACTATCGGAAAATGTTTTAAAGAAAGGAAAAAGATATCTCCAGATTTACGCACCAAATTTATCAGGAGTGAAACAAACACAATGGATTTACGTAGCAGTATTATCAAACAAAAGGACAAAATCCGGATAACAAAATATTAAATGAGTTTAAAAATAGATCCATTCACGTTCGTTAAATGTACTTGAGATATTTTATCCTGAAGGCCAATGAAAGACAATTATTTCTTGAGGATTCAACTCACTCTCCCAAAATACATTTCCAAAACCCTAATATATTTCCATCAGTGTAGATGTACTAAACCGAGAGCACAATTCACAGGGAACAACTGTTACTTAAAACCTCAGTACTGGAGTAGCATTAGAAAACTTCATCTACCGATGTAAAGCCAAGCCGTAAAATATAAAACCGTTAAAAGTATATAGATATTTGTAACTTATAAATAGCAATTTTTGGTGTTCAAATTATGGTAATAGTTAAAAAAAAATGTTCCAGTCCTAGTTTTAATTAATAACACATCTGCTATAACTGATTTCTAATAAAAATCTTACTTTACGTACCGGAATATAGGATATTTTTCCGCATTTTTAAGCACTAAGAGTTGGACCTCGATACATCACTAACAATCAATAACTACTTAAAACTAATAAAAGACCTTGTCATAACCAATTAAAATGTGCTGTTACTACGAAACATATATCGAACAAATAGAAACTAAAGTAACAATAAGGTACACCTTAAAAAAATATTTAAACCATTATTGATATCGCAGCAATTAATGATTTGGACGTCACTACAGTAGCGCCGACAAGTTCTTATTGTTCATTTGATAATTACTAAAACCTGGTTTTTTATCGCAAGTGGCGATAGAACTGGTCTAATGCCTTCACAACAAATAAAATAAATACGTTTTAAATACAAGAAATAGTTTGTAATATTTCGAAGAAAAAACAATTTTCCATCAATCTTCTAGCGTAAATCAAAGAAACCTAATGTATTAAAACCCTACAAGTGTACACTATTATATTACGAAGAAAGTGAATATCTAGTTCTCTAGGATTAAAGACACAACATCTAACCTATTTCAAAGTATTCCAAAGCGAATTTTCATCAATTGAAATACGTAATTTTAAATTTACTTATCATCGTCAAGCATGTTACTTAAAATAGGTTCTTTAAAAAATTATATATAACGACACGAGCCCAATTTTTTCTCAAAATCACTTTTTGGCGCCCTTTTTTTTTCCTAGAAACATTTTACACATCCCCTGTGAGTAGGGCATATCTTCATATACCACAAGCTAACTTATAAAGCAAACAAAAATTAAGTGTGTAAAAAACGGCACGAGCCCTGGACTCGAGCCCCTTTCAAATGAAACGGAACGCAGCTGTCACATGTGACATAACCTCACTTTAACTTTCTATTTTCTCATTGTCTCTGTAAACTGTTACGGAAATGGAGAACTGGGAGCTTGCTGAAAATGCTTATAAATCTAAAAATGCAGAGTCTGATTTAAGGAACATTGAAAACTATAAATATAGCATAATAAAAAAAGCCAAAATTGCTGGGATGCTCATAAAAACCATGGCGGGAAAGATGTGGCATCAAGACAAACGGGACCTCATTGCAGATTAGTTTTGGTTTTTTTTCTTATTTGTTTTCAACATTTAAGGAAGCTGCTTTTCGATGTTTTACTACTTATATTACTAACTCAAGATAACGTTCATCGTTTATTACAGATGTGATTTTAAATGTATGGAGATTATATTATATTATATTATATTATATTATATTATATTATATTATATTATATTATATTATATTATATTATATTATATTATATTATATTATATTATATTATATTATATTATATTATATTATATTATATTATATTATATTATATTATATTATATTATATTATATTATATTATATTATTTATTAACAATTTCGAGTAAAAATTTTCAAGATACATATTTTCAGGCATTGATTAAAAAGAAGGAAATACAGATAAAACGATCCCGTTCTGAAGATCTGAAAAGTAGAGAATTTACCTTCAAATAAAGTGAAAGGTGTTGAAATAAAAGTGTACAAAAAAGCCTTAGGTAAATCAGAAGGATCACGGACCAATGCAATATCTGTTAATAGATTAGCTAGAATATGGGAGCATATTGAGTCATTTCCTGTCAAATATATGCACTACTATAATAAAAATACATCGAGCTATTATGTAGATGAAAAACTCAATTTGAAAATTATTCACTCATTATACATCTAAAATCATCTAGATCAACTAGTAAAATATAAGTTTTATTTAAAATATTTCCATGAAAATTTTAACTTATCATTTGGTAGGCAGCAAATTGATGTTTGCGCACTGTGTAAAGATTTGAATATTAAACTAAAAAACCCACATCTTAATGCAAAAAGAGTCTATCAAACAGGTATTGAGCTTCACAAAAGACAAGCAAATAAATTTCACAAAAATACCGGAAGTGGAAACTAAATGCAAAAATAATCCAAAGGTATATGGGATTACATTTGATAATATGCAAAATTTACCACTTCTAGACAATCCACTTCAAGAAGTTTTCCATCTACGTCAACTATATAAATTTTGCATTTATGATCTGAGAACAGGTAAATCATTCTTTTATTTTTACTGTGAAGGAGTTGCCAACAAAGGACCTAACGAGATGGGAACATTTGTGTTAAAAATAACGTTGGTAATGATGCCGAAGAGCTGCACTTATTTTCAGATGGTTACGCCGGCCAAAATCGGAATCATGTCATGATCCGTACTTTTTTATCACTTGTAACTCAGCAAAATACCAAGATAAAAGAGATACAATATTACGTACCCAAAAGAGGCCATTCGTTCCTGTCAAATGATAGCAAAGAGTCATATTCGAAAAAATAACAGGATTTTCACATCAGCAGAGTATGAAAATGAAATAGTTGAAGTTTTGTAATAAGGAGGCCCAAAATTGAAGAACTTATAGATATTAAAAAATGGGGGCCAATCTTTATAAGAAATTGGTGCTGTCTGTAGATTCCTACGACAGAGGAGTCACCAAGGACAATAAGTAAATTTTGCTATTTCCAAGTTATTACATTTATACATTTTTCAAATCCACACTAGGTGTTGTGATAACACATGAATCACTAGTCCACCCTTGCCAACTACTAACAAGGTTGCATATGCTGGTAAAGTGCCAATCAATGAAAAGAAAATGGCAGAATTGAAAAAATTTATTCCAGTTGTGTACCAAGATTTCTATACAGAGTTTTTTGCATGGCCATCAACTTCAATAAACAATGAGTATCGAAATAATGATGACAAATTAC
The DNA here is from genome assembly GCA_034092305.1 of Diaprepes abbreviatus. NCBI lineage: Eukaryota > Metazoa > Arthropoda > Insecta > Coleoptera > Curculionidae > Diaprepes > Diaprepes abbreviatus. The sequence goes on along the minus strand of JASJET010000155.1, from coordinate 1,232,942 downwards.
AGTTCTTCTGAAAATCTTGAGATTTCTGTGTTATTTAAAAGGTCATTCAAAAAAGGCATAAGTCCAAAACATTTTAAACTAAATAACTGCCTGATTAATGTTGTTTTTTTAAATAAATGTTCCAAAATATATTAATTCTATCCTTTATTTATTACCTTCTATCTTCAGTTTCTTTACCACCATAAACATTTTTTACATAAAATATATTTTCTTGTTTCTGAAAAATTTTAATTAATAGACTGGTGCCCTTAAATTTTCTGATATTTGGCTATGGATCGCAATAGGCAAAAATCAACACCAATTTTTATAAAAAGATATATATATATATATATATATATATATATATATATATATATATATATATATATATATATATATATACATATATTACTGATATGATAAACATTTTGAGCTTAGATATTCTTTTTACAATCAAGAATAACAAATTTTGCTGTTCAGTTATGATACTCAATGTTACTACTTTTATATTCACTACTGAACTACGTTAAGGAATTTTAAAGTCGTTAGTTATGAATCAAGAAAGGAGAATGCAAAGAAGGTATATAAATACTTTTCCAGCATCGATGATAATTACACGTATGAGAAATAGTGTCCTCTAAAGACATATTTCAGTAGAACTTCACGTAAGCCTATCCGTTATTTCAGTAAAATGGAATAGGTTTTTGGAGATCGGTAAAATAACAAGGAGGACATGTGGATCTCGTGCCAGTGCGTTAACAGTTAGAAATTGCTCCAAGAAGATGAGGCTCAGATCTAGACGGTTAACAAGGTTACCAGAGCTCACTAGGCAACACAACAGAATAGTTATGAGTATTTTTCTCAGAAGAGTCTTATTTCAGAACAATGTGGTCCTGATATTTAACTGAATTTACGACTTAGAAAATATTCCGAAGAATTGGCTAAATCAGATGTCATTTTACTCCCCCAAAATGCCAGGCGAACAAGAGAAGTGTTGGCAGGCCTCAAAAGAGATGGCGTGACGACATCCAGAAAATTGCCGGAAAAAACTGGATGGGGATCGCTACGGACCGACAGAAATGGAAAAATATGGAAGAGGCCTACATTCAGGAGTGGATGAAAACGGGCTGATATGAATGAATGAATGAAAAATGCCAGGAGCTAAGGAGTAAGAGGATTGTAGAACAATGAGCCATTTTCTGGCTGCTACGTGTTCTCCGTTGTGCTTTATGCTTTTGAATCTTGGACCCTATTGGAGACTATAGGTAAAAGACTGGAGGTTTTCAAAATGTGGCACAGATATCAATTGTTGCAAACAATATTACAAGGGAAGGTATTAGGGAAGAGGGTAGCAAGAAGAAGACGTATTTAATGGCGGAGAAACGTCATAAACTGGTTTTCTGTGTCTACTTCTCAGCGGTTTAGGACAGCAGTTAGAAAAGTAATAATAGTCAACATAATTGCCAACATGTGGATCGGATAGGAACCATAAGAAGAAGAAGATCCTGATGGGCGAATCCACATTTATAGCTGACAGAATGAAAGGTTTCAATGAAACGTGGTTTAAGAACCTCCATTTTAGAGGAACATCAACAATCATGTGAAGATGAATTAGTTCAAATAGAAGAATCGTGGTCGTCGATACCTTATGGATATTGCGCAGTCTCATGTATTATGAGAAGAATTAATTTTTCAGCAGCATAATACCAACACTAACGTCGGTAGAGAGGTTCAAATATTTTTTGGAGAATATCATATATCGATTATGGATTGACCAGACAACTACCCTGATTTAAATCCCATAGAACACCTGTGGGCTGAGTTAGGGGATAGAGAGAAATGGAAAATAACATAAAACATCTGGCAAATGCTTTAGGAGTAAATGTCTGAAGACAGAATTTAACATTCTGCCACGTCGATGTTCAGCTTTAATACAAACAAGCAAAAGAAGCACATACCTGTTACCAAAACCCGGTTCAGAGTTTTGAAAAAAGAATGTATTCCCATAGAATTTTATTTAAGTATATTTTAATAAATTCAAATGGCCTTAATACAAAATTATTATTTTAGAGTAATTATTTGCCTGCATGTCTTGTATGAAAAATTGTTCATTTATTTGGTTCATTATATAACTCATCTACTTAGAGACCGGCAATTTAAAATCTGCTCTACTGCAAAAATTAGTAAAAGTACAATAAGTTATTATGTCAGATCGAAAGCATATTATTTCTCTGTGTGAGATTATATACAACGCTCTAAGATCAAATTAAACGTGACATAAGGTTTAAAAAATGTGCCACAAAACTATTGTTAAGTAATCAAAATTGTTTAGTTCAATTAAAAAATATTTATTGATGTATTGAAAACAAACGCTCCTTGAAATTTACGATTAAAAGAAATACTTTAGGAACAACCTCTAAGATGAAGATTTTGGTACCATTTTTTTTACAGCAAATGTTGAATTTTATTATTGATATAATTTTTTATCCAGTTATCCACGGTTAACGTACTCTCTATGAAATCGTACATTTTTATTGGTACAACTAAAACCCAACTAACGTATAATAACATATTTCTGACAAGGAGATAGTAAAAACCAACATAGCATGAAAGCTTCCACACGTCGCAGGCAAGCTTTCCGATACAAGTTTCATGTAAGTTTCCTAAGTAAACTTCCAAGAACTTTCATGAAAGATTCCTAGAATCAAAAAAAATGTTACATGGAAGATTAACATGAAACTAACTGTGAAAGTTTCGTGAAATCTTCCTGCAAATTTCTGGAAAATAACGTGCAGTCTTCCAAGATAGGATATTCTAATTTAGTGAGTATCTTACCGCAAATTTTTCAGTAAGATTTCAAGAAAAAAGTTGTTATTCCATACTGAAATTTTCAAAGAGCTTTCTGTAATCATCCATCAACCTTCTTAAGTTCTTTACTGAAAATTTGCTGCAAACTTGAATGGAAAATTCCATTAAGAATTTATAAAATCATCATTATATATTTTCCTTGAAAGCCTAATGCAAACTTTATGAAAGCTAAGATATATTTTAGGAAAGTCTCGTAAAAAAACCTTGTTTTCTGGAAAATAACATGCAATCTTCTTAGAAAAGAATACGTAATCTAAAAGTAAGCAAACTGAGAAACTTAGTGTAACTCTCCAGCAAGATTTAAAAAAATGTTTCTGTAATTCTAAACTGATGATTCCAAGAAAACCTTCTGTAATCGTGCAGTAATCTTCTTAAAATCTTGATGTGTAATTTGTTACAAACTCGAATGTAAGCTTCTATTAAGAATTCATGAAAGCAAGGTGTAAGTCTGTTATATATTTTCCTTACTGTAAACCTTATCAAAGATAATATCTAGGATGTATTTTCATATTTTCAGAAAGTTTTATCAAACCTTCGTGCACGTTTCTGGAAGATAACATACAATCTTTAAAGACAAAAAAATTGCAATCTATCAAATAAGCAAACTTTGAAGCTTAGGGTAACTTTGCAGTAAGATTTCAAGGAAAGTTTCCATCATTCCAAATCGATTCTTTCAAGAAAGCTTTCTATAACACTAGTTTGCAAAATTTAACTTTTTGTCTGTTGCCGTGAATTTTATGGTTAATAATATTCACTTATGACCTGTTTTTGTCAAATCTAACCTCAAAAATTTTTGTGCAGCTCGAGTTACTTTTTTTTTATTTTTATCAGTTATGCGTATTTATTTATCGAAAACGTGCGTATTTTACTGTGATAAGATTAGTATCTGAAGTTTTTGCGTCATGAGTAGTTCAAGGAGACGTTGTTTAAACAATCCAAATCATTTTTGCTATATATGCGGAGAATATGTGATTAACAATTGTAGAAAAGTTATACCAGAGTTGGTGAAAAATACCTATTTTGAGTATTTTGAGATGCCAAATGAAAAGTCTTGGGCTCCTTATTGTGTTTGTAAATCGTGTGGGGAATATTTAAGATTATGGAAAAGTGGTAAAAGAAGTGCCTTTAAATTTGGAGCACCTATTTGGCGAGAACCACAAAATCATTTCGAAGACTGTTACTTTTGTAGCGTGAACGTAAACGGTCTAAACACTAAAAATCGAGCTAAATGGCAGTACCCAAGTACTAGTTGTGTTCAGCGTCCAGTGCGCCATTCAGTGCCTAAAAATATATCTGAACCCTTAGAACAAGACAAGGAAGGACCAAGCTCATCACAAAATGATGCTGATTTTGAAGGTATATCAAATGAGCCAAAATGCTTTTCCCAAAATGAGTTAGATGATCTTGTAAAAGATTTATATCTTTCTAAACAAGCTTCAGAATTGTTGGCATCAAGACTGAAAGAAAAAAAAATTAATTTCCTCAAATACTAAAATATTTTTTTATCGTGAAAGAGATAAAGAATTACGGCGTTATTTTTTCGAAGAAAACGGCATTACCTTTTGTTCAGACATTAAAAACTTGTTGATAAAAATGGACTTGAAACAATACGAACCAAACGACTGGCGTTTATTCATTGACAGTTCAAAACGTAGCCTAAAATGTATTCTATTACATAATAGAAATAAATACGCTGGGGTACCTATTGCCCACAGTATAAAGTTAAAGGAAGAATATTGTAACATCTCGCTAGTCTTAAATAAAATACAGTATAATGACCATATGTGGCTAATTTGTGTTGATTTAAAAATGGTGAACATTCTTCTCGGTCAACAAAGTGGTTAGACTAAGTTTCCCTGTTTTATATGTCTTTGGGACAATAGAGCTAAACAAGAGCATTGGTAAGAAGAAAATGGCCTTTGAGAAAAAATATGAAGCCTAGAAAGCAAAATATAGTCCAGAATTCACTAGTAACTGGTGACAAAATTATTCTTCCATCATTACATATAAAACTGGGCATCATGAAACAGTTTGTTAAATCATCAGATAAAGACGGGGATTGCTTTTCTTACATTTGCCAAAAATTTCCTCAGCTCACTATGGAAAAAATTAAAGCCGAAATTTTTGTTGGCCCCCAAATTAGACAACTTACGAAAGATACTCAATTTAGAAATTCTATGACTGAGTTAGAACTAAGGGCTTGGACAGCTTTCATCTCTGTGATGCAGAATTTTCTCGGAAATAAAAAATCATAAAAGTATATTGAAGTTGTAGAAAACCTTCTGTTACAAATAAAAAATTTGGGGTGCAATATGAGCATAAAACTCCACTTCCTCCATAGTCACCTAGACAGGTTTCCGGAAAATTTAGGAGATATGAGCGAAGAGCAGGGAGAGCGTATGCATCAGGACTTACGCGCCATGGAAGAGCGCTATCAGGGTGTCTGGGATACGAATATGATGTCTGACTATTGTTGGTCTCTGATACGTCATTTACCTAAGTCTACACATCACAGAAGAGCTTAAAAACGTAGTTTTTTAGAACTCAATGATTAACTTGATTTTTAATAAATTTTTTCTTAGTAATATACATGTTCTTTTCTGTTTTATACCTACATAGCTGAAACTCAGAAACTAGAACTGATAAAAAAATTCTACTCATATATTTGAAATTAGCATATCATATGTGATCAACAACAGCTAAAATTTCTTCGGCAACAGATGTGCTGTAAACTAGTGTAATCATTATATAACCTTCTTAGAATCTTGACGGATATTTTGCTGCAAACTTGAATAGAAGCTTCCATTAAGAATTCGTGAAATTATCGTGTAATCCTCATATATATCTTTCTTGAAAGTGTTATGGACTGATCCATTGAGATGGCACCACTGTGTCTTCTTTACTGTTTTTTAATTTTAGAATCTGTTTATAGGGAACAGTTTTGAAATTATGGTTTGTACCGAACATAATGGCGTGATGAGTTCCACGCTAAGATGAAACAGCGCGAAAATCTTTCATAGAAGTTTCCAGTAATTACTCAATGTCGGTGACAAATATTATGGGAAAAGTTCCGTCTAAGCTTTCGATAACCTTTTAGAAAAGCTTATCATAAGTCTCTTTGTAATCTTATAATTATATATATATATATATATATATATATATATATATATATATATATACACGGATATTAGGTAACTATGAAAGTTTTTACAAATATTGCTTGAAAGATTCCAGAATGCTTTCGTGTAAGATAATAAATACCGAGTGGAAACTTTCAGAAACTTACGTGAGTCTTACGTTATGCTTTCCTGAAAGTTATCGTAAGTTTAGACGCAATCTTTCCGTTAGTATTTGTCACAGACATTAGATTATTACTGGAAGATTCGATGAAAGCTTTCAGAAATACTGGTTGAAAGATTATAGGAAGCTTTCGTGTAAGGTTATATATACTAAGTAAAAACTTTCAGTAACTGATGTGGATCTTAAAGTAGGCTTACAAAATATCTTATGTTATGCCTTCCTGAAAAGTTATAGTAAGCTTAGACGTACTCTTTCCCTTACTATTTGTTGCGGACATTTGGTAATCACCGCCGGATTCCACGAAAGCTTTTTGTAAAGTTTCAACACTTTTTCGAGAGCTTGCTGAAAGCCTACTGCAATCTTTCATGCTATGTGGGGAAGGAGCCTAAAGATGAACAAAATACAAGTATAATATCAAAAGTGGAAAAGTACACTTCCCAAACATTCGCAAACAAATTTTTAAAAATTTATTGAAACTATGACAAGATGTTTTCCAAAAAATATAGAAAATTAGATAGAGTAGGTCACAGTTTATTTAAAAAAGTAAAGCGTTTAAAAATTTTTTAAAAATTATTTAAATTAGTTTATTTAAAAATGGACGCCTATATCATATTTCATAATAAGTACAAGCAATTTACGACAATCTAATCCTAAAAATTGAAAGATAACCGGGCTGGGAAACCCTTTAGAAAAGATATAATTGCAGACTGCTATCTATCTTATATATGATTTGGTGCTAATAAAATTGATTGTAGTTACCTTAATCCAACACGTGCCTTTTATTTTTTTCAAAACGCATTTGAGGATGGAAATCCTCCCTGAGAGGGTAAACATCTCCGAAAATAGAATAACGCCCAGGAATAATTAATATATACAGGTTTCCGTTAATAACAAATAAAAAAACAGGATATAATATTTGTGATGAGAAAAAGGAAATGGCGGGGCGCGTGCAGCAAAAATACAAAATGAAGAATTAAGGTAGCGAGTGGGCTAATGCGCTCAACCCTTCGAACAATAATTTTTCTTGAACTGATCAATTTTTTTGATAAGTGCGGCTTGATAGTTTTTCGTATCGCTAATGGCGAATAGAAAATCAATTATGAAAAATTTGTCACAGTGGTGGGCTGAATTATAAAACTTCCAAAACTTGATCAATAGTCAAAGTAAGCTTTTTATGTGATAGTTCTGGTCACTGTTAAAATAACGTTTAGAGGATAAATATATATTTATGATTTCGGAGCATCGGTTGCGAAAAGATAACTTATATTGTGGATGTTTATCTACTTCCAGGGTGGTTTCAATATCTAAATAAAATGAAAACCATGACGTCAGTATGTTCCAAAAACATTTTCCTATTCACTCTATACACTTGGTCTTATTTTTGAAGAATTTCACTACCTTTGGTAGTGAATCTACCCTCAAAATTATTTTTGTGGTAAAGTGAAAAATATGCTCTCAACGTATTTAGCCTTAACCTGTTAATCCAAAAGCTACATCCCAATTTCGGGGATGTTTATTCCCTTTAAGGGTAATTTCCATCCGTGAAAAATGTTTTGGGGTGAGTGACAGTTGGGTCATGTAATATGTAAATATAATACTTGCATTTTCGGAAAGTAAAAGTAGAATTGATATCTAAATGGAACTAATTTCAAGACTTAGGGCTCTGCCGCCCCTAGGAACATGACCCCCGGGAGCAGTGCACTCCTTGTACACTAGGATAGAGACGCCCCTGATCATATTCGTATTAGACGTAGCTTTCTGAAACTGCTGGAGTCATATTTGATTAGTAGAAGACAGTGCGTGTTGGTCTGGGTGATGAAATATCAGATTTAAGTCTCATAGAGTATGGAGTGCCCCAGGTGACGGTCCTGGACCCTGTTCTTTATATATATATATTTATTTATTTATTTATTTATTTATTTATTTATTTATATATATATATATATATATATATATATATATATATATATATATATATATATATACTAAACCGAAAAATTTAACGCACTTTTGTGGATCTGCAGTCAGAAGAATGGTTGAAAACTTTTTTTGTTAGTCTAGCTTTCGAGAAATTTTATTCTCTTCATCAGGACTACTACAAAAGAGAAAGTAACCTTCCTTAATTCTATTTTTTATAAAATAACAATAAAGTAAAAGACCTACCAAAGCGAGTATGTATAAAAAACCAGTTTTTGTTCAACAGAGAGAGTCATTATGCACTTAACACCAAGATCACATAATATGAAAATAAATATTCTAAATTGTAAAAATTCTTTAATTTAGTTAAGAACCTAATTTCTAAAACGTGGACGTCGTTGAAAAGCCATTTTAAATTTATGAGTGAAATTGACAACTGACAGTTGGCGCCAAAAACCCGTTTTAATAAAGTATACACTGCACAAAAACTGGTAATCGTTCTGGGGGCAGAGGTAACGGTTCTTGAATAGTATGTTATTACATGAAAAATAAATGCATAATGACTGTCTCTGTTGAACAAAACCTGGTTTCTTATCCATATTCACTTTGGTAGGTCTTTTTCTTTATTTTCATTTTATGAAAAATTGCATTAAGGAGGGTTACATTCTCTTTTGTGGAAGTCCTGATGAAGAGAATAAAGTTTCTCAAAAACTAGATTAACAAAAAAGAATTTTCTTTTCTGGCCAACCATCCTTCTGACTGCAGCCCCACACAAGTGCTTTAAATCTTTCGGTTTAGTTGGCTTTTTCTTAACTAGTCCAGTCACGAAACTACTTTCTTTTTAAATATATATATATATATATATATATATATATATATATATATATATATATATATATATATATATATATGTAATCGAAGGTTTTCGGGCATCCCGTGTATGTGCTGAGTCCCTCTCAGGACTGTAAGACAGCTGACGTTTCGGTGAAATCTCATTCACCATTTTCAAAGCTCACTGTATGGCGTCTACGAGATTTCACCGAAACGTCAGCTGCCTTACAGTCCTGAGAGGGATGCCCGAAAACCCTCGATTACACATCATACCCGTGAAAATATCCGACATATATATATATATATATATATATATATATATATATATATATATATATATATATATATATATATATATGAATTTATTAGCATTTCGAAATTTTTTTATTATGCTGACGAATAATCTTTGTTATGTAGTAATAAGAATACTCAAGATTTAAAACATAATAGTGATCTTCTGACAACTCGAGTTTAATTCTGGTTCTCGAATAATTGTCTTAAATAGAATAATGAAAAAACATTAAAAATCGTATTCTTAACAAACCAGGACATACTTGAGGGGATTCCCTTCAAAATATTAAGTATGACGCCGGGCTGGGCACCGCATGTCGAGTCACTGCAAGCAAAATTGTTCTAAGAAAACTAAACCACCTTTTAGAACCTCAGACAGTTTCAATACATATTATTCTCTTTTTCATGTCCACCTCTCCTACGGGATAATTCTTTCCAATAACTCATCATCCAGCTCACAGCGGATTTTTTAATTGCATAAGTAATGTGTCAGAACTATTGCAGGTGTGGATCACTGCAAGCCTCATTTTGAAAAAATCGAGTTTTGGACGCTACCGTCCTTATATATTTTACATCAACTATTAGAAATTCATAAGAAAAGTTGTACCTTTTTACACAACTGTGATGCCTATAACTATTGAACAAGATCAACTCATTTTATAAGACGCAATAAATATAGGCTTAATAAATCGATAAAAAATTCCCTAAATATAAAACTTTACAATACTCTCCCCGATAAGGTTAGAAATTTGCAAGATAGAAAGTTTAAAATTGTGCTTAAGCATTCTATATTCAGTTACTAAATACTAAATTTACAAATCAATGCTCGTTAAATTATTGTCTTTGTATTATAGTTTTTTTCTATATGTATGTTGTGCCGATATACAGAACACTTAGTGTAACCTTTGCTTTTTCCTCTTGTACTGTACAAAAAACGGAGTCAATTAATTATGACCATGTCTATTTAAATTATCCGACAAAAATTTAAATTTCGAGGTAAAAGATTCTTGGATAAACTTTTTCTTAATTTTAACCCCAACAGAGTATTTGTCAAAATGATCACGTAAAGAAAAGTTCCTAATTTCAGATTTACTCGACACACAAGAAAAAACATCTATCCAGCCATGAGAGAAATGATCGACTCTGTTGCGTAGTGACTACCATTGTCTACCCGTGATTTCATTTCAATTTGTTTATTATTTCCTGTTTGATGAAGTGTTTTGCAAAAAAATCAGATAATTTTTGCATGTTTGCTTTTTAAAATTTTATCGAATAATTTGAACAAGCGTAGCCAAAGAATGTAGTAGGATTTATGAATATTTTTTACATGTCGAACTATTATACTCACATATTTAATTAGTTACCAACAGCAACAAATATTATTCTTATTATAAAAATAGAAAACTGCAGCAAAATACCGCAAACCTAATTTTCATAGTTTTCTCTTCAATTGGTAATTAAAGATATTATACAGGTTGGTTAAAAAGTTTTGAAAGCGAAAATGAAAGAAGATGCATTTTTTAATGAAATTAGTTTTTTTACTCAATATAATCTCCCTCAACTTCAACACAGTTATTGTAACGATCCTCCAATAATTTTATACCATCTGTGTAATGATTTTCCGGAAGCTCTGCAAAATAATGTTTCACGGCTGCAATAGCTACTTCAATCGATGAAAAGCGCTTTCCACAAAGAAATTGTTTCAAATTCCTGAAGAGATAGTAGTCGGAGGGAGCCAAATCTGGTGAATATGGTGGGTGTTCAAGCAATTCGTACTTTAATTCTTTCAATTTAGCCATCGTCAAACCACTTGTGTGAGGACGTGCATTGTCTTGATGAAAAATGATTTTTTTCTTCTGTAAGCCGGGTTTTTTTTCATGAACTTTTTTATCCAACTGGTCCAAAAGTTTGCAATAATACTCAGAGTTAATTGTTTTACCTTGTTTAAGAAAATTAATCAACAAAATCCCTTTTGAATCACAAAAAACTGATGCCATAAAGTTTTTTGCCTATCGTTCTGACTTGACCTGATTTGAACCTGAACAACCAGCTTCAGTCCACTGTAAACGTTCTTGTTTCAGTTTAGAATCATGATGGTAAATCCAAGTTTCATCTATAGTTACAAAACGATGCACAAAATGGGTTTTATTCTGCTTAAAACACTCCAAATTACGCTTACAAGTTTGCTTTCGATTCAGTTTTTGATCTTTCTGAGTAGCTATTTCATACGTAATTCTTCGTGTAAAATATAGATTACTCGTTCGTCCGAGATGCCTATGGTATCAGAAATTTCACGCTTAGTCGCACTTGGATCTTTACAAACAATATCATAGACTTGCTCAACGATTTCTGGTGTTATTGCACTGTTTGGACGTCCACTACGTGGTTCATCTTCAACGCTTTTACGACCACGTTTAAACTCTAAAACCCATCGATGCACAGTTGGAAATGAAGGAGCAGATTCCTTTAACACTTTCACCATTTTTATATGAATTTGTGTTGCTGATAAACCTTTCAAAACAAAGAATTTTATCACTGTACAATATTCGGTTTTATCCATTGTATAAAAATTCACTGACACGTCAACTTCAAATGGCTTGTAAACAAAGAATGAATTGACAGATAGAAATAAACTTTTGTGTGTGTTCATATAGAAGATGAAATATTAAAATGGCGTATAAATTTTGGTTCCTGTACTGGTTAATAGGTGTCGTTTTCAAAACTTTTCAACCAACCTGTATAATGGTAAATGACTTTTTTCCTGTGCCACAGTCTTAGTTTTAGATTTATAGTGTGCACACTATACCAATACGCAAATTATACTTATAATATTTAAGTGCTTCTACTAATTGATTTTACTAATTTTTTTTAAACGAAAATAAATACACTGTCGTTATTCTCAATGTCATTGTCTACGTCTTTAGGAGCAAAAAATACAAAAATTTATAATGCCAAACATTTAGGTCAAATACCCAACGTAAAGCTACCCATTCGACCGTACAACTTGTAATAAAACACACCTTCTATGAGCTAAATTATACCTTCTAAAAATAAAGGAAATAGAAGTTCTAATTTCAAAGCAAAATGAGACTAGGTACTGCTTCCTTTCCAAAGATAGAATGTTAAATATACATCTTTGTGTGATATGTGGACAGTGCGCTCACAAGGAATGACTGTGTTACATAAGGGTGAAAATGTTCAATAAATGCAAAATATTTCAATTCCTTCAATTTAAGCACATCTTTCGTTATTTGTTTTTACCTATTATTATTTAAATTAGATGTTAGTTTTGTAGTTAGGCAGCAACGAAATATTAAATTAAAGAACCGATAGTTGTGTACATTCGCAAACGAAAGTATCTTCTTTTTCTAAGGATCCATGCTTAAAAATTCAACATGTATTGAAATTAAATATATATGTATGTATATCCTTAGTTTTATACTTCGTCACCGGATGTTCATTTTAAATGACTCCGCATAATTCTAACAATAAGAGTCAAATGGAAAATTCAAATGGCTTTTACAACTTCGGTATCACGAACATTTTATAGACAATTGATTTGGAATACGTAAAATTGGTTAAATTTGATATACAGGGTGTCTGGTAAGTATATGTCAAACACTCGACAGTATACAGAAGTCGTCAAAATACCCCAAGTGTAACATGTAATGTTTTTCCCTAAGGTGCCCTATAACGGAAAAAAGGTACTGCACATTTATTTCAAATAAATCAAGAAATCCCAAGAGGAAGAACACATTCTGGACGGGATTGACAATAATCCTTTTAATAGCGTAAGAACACTGGCAGCTCAAATAGGCAAAACAAAATGGGTTGTCTCCTAAAACTTTCCAAGAACAACTGGTTAGTCCTTTTTAATTACTCAAACTGGTTTTTAGGATATGTTAGAGTAAACTTATATTTTGATAGGACTGCTTTATTTACGTACAAAGATGATTTCATAAGAAACGACGTTATAAATTTTCATAACTAACACATTTGGTATGAAGAACATCCCCATGCAGTAATACCGATTAGTCACTAAAGCTGGCTGCACAGCAAGCCAGCAGTCTAGCCAGGCCAGTATTATCCACGTGTGCATAGTCACACTGGGACAGAACAACTGTGTCAAGCCAGTGATCGAGACAGGGCAATACATAGAGTACTGGGTTAATTTTTCAAAGACAATAGTAATCCCCCACCGCTGCTCGCTCACTACTGTCTTTCGGCTGTCCCCGTGTGAATGTGCACACCAAGCCCATATTGGTTATTTCAAAATTTGTTGCTTTAGTTATAATTGGGATTTCCAGCTTCACTTGGGCAGGACTTGCATCCCACATCATTGTATTCTTTTGAATTCAGGGTGCAGTCAAATGTAATAATTGATCAAACTTATCTTTGGTAATTCTCCAAACAAGCTTGACATTCACAAGGATCTTCCTTCTTTAATTCATCTATTATTATCGATAAATATCCTAATTCTGGTCTCCTATAGATCCACAAGCAAACCCAAATTATTCGTTTTTTATTCACTTCATTATCAATTATTTCTTCAACCTCATTTAATAATAAAAATAAAAGCTCAAGGTTCACAGATGTAAGAATTAAACTGCATAAAATTGGCTTTAGCGTAAGAATTCACTGCTTAAGTCTAATAGCCTGTCCAATTATTCTGGCTTACTGTTCTGGCTTCACTACCAATCGCCAAAACGTTTGGGTGGAGATTATCAGAAAATAGTTGATTGGGCCTTTCGTTGTGAATGAAAGATTAATTGATTTACTTTATTTACAATTGTTGCGCCAAATTTTAAATAACCTTTTAGAATAAGTACTCTTGCATATTAGAGCTTAGATGTGGTTTATGCGCAATGGTGCTCCACAACAGTTTAGTGCGTCGCCATTTAACATATACTTTTGGTAATCTTTGGATGGGTAAAGACGGACAAGATTTATGGCCACCAAGATCTCCCGACCTAAATCCGTTATATTTCTTTTTTTAAAGGAATCTTCAAGGATTTATTTATTCAACATTAGTAAACACCAGGGAAAAATTGTTTTAAATAATAATCCATTTATTGCAATCTTATTCGAAATACTTCTGGAATGTTATTTCAAGAACAGAGAGAAAAAAATCGCAGGATGAGAAAGTGTCTTGAGATACCAGGGGCCCATTTTGAACAACTGCTTAAACACAAAAAAGATGTACATAATGTTTTACAAAACTTTGGAACAAGTTAGTGCTTTTCAAGACTTTATCAAAGAAAAATTATATTTCTTTTAGTTTTAGTTGGCTTCTCTTTGTGTTTCTCCTAAGTGAAGATCTTCGATCTGGAACATTAAATTTGAAAATTTTTGGACATGAATTCTTCTCGCCTGTAGAGAACTGCATTATGCTTGTGCATAAATTAAATACATGTTGCGTATTAGCATTACTCTAAATTATTAAATCCTTCTCTAACGATACCTAAAATGAATTAAGTAAATGTCTAGAAAGCTCATTATTAGATTTCGTTCTGTCATAGTAATTAAATTAATTAATAACAAAGAGCCTAAACGATGATGTGCGTGAATTGATAATGTAAATGATCATATATATTGCATGTACATTTGACGTGATCAAGCATAATTTAGCAAACGTTCACAAAAAGGCTCGTTTCGATTGGTGTATGGGTCTTCCATGATGACTCAAAACCAACAAAAGTTGCTCACAGAAGAAGTAAATGATCGCCTGCTTTTCCAACAAACTGGCCAAGTCGCAACCGTGCCTTTAGAGAATAGTAAAATGGTGAACTTTGTGCGGAACACTACTATTGTTTGCCGAAAATCTTAGACCAATTGAGGAAAACAAACTGATAGCGATGGCTCATTCGCTACCATGACAATACGAGCTGTCACAAATAGACTCAAGTAAGTGACTTTTTGAGCAAAACGTGGAATTGATGGATGTCATCCGCCATGCAAACTAGATCTGGCACCTAATGATTTCTTTTTTGTTCCCGTACACGAAACACAGACTGAGTTGTCAACAATTTTCTACGTCAGAAGAGACAATTGATGCGTTCAAAAACCATGTTTTGAAGATACCATCTCATAGTGGCAAAAATGCTTTTCTTGTTGATTCAAACGCATTGATCATCGCGGAAAATATTTTTAAAAACAATAAAACCATTTTCAATGAAAAATATTGATTTTTGTTTGTTATATGAACGACTGCCTTCATATACAAGTCTACTCAACAGCTAGAGCTCAAAGGGTAAATTACAGAGTACCTCTTTTGAGCTCCATCATGGGTCATCCTTAAAAAATTATATATGAAACACTAAGATTATTTTCACGGTTTCAGTGCACTGACGAAGGTTTGACATGTACTAGCTGGAACAGGGGTTTTCAAAAGTTGTGTCCAATTTAGTCAAATAATTTCTTGGCAGATGAAATTCATCAACAAAAAAAAATAATTGTAAAGAAGCATCTAGTTTATAGTTACCTAATATTACATTTTATTTTCAATAAAACGAAAATATTTTACTCGAAAATCACGTACCGTCACTGATCTAATAAAATATGCCCAAAGTACAGTGAAAATAATACTTGGCTCTTTATCTTCATTATGATAAGAACAGGAACTATGTTTCATTCATAATTTCGAAATGAAATAGTAAACGAAAAACAATACCTACCTCTTTATCTAATATTGTATTTATTCTGCCATTAATTGATTGGTATCTCTATAAACAACGCAAAAATAAAAACATATTACCCGGAAACGATTAGCATTTTTATAGATTGTAATAAAAACTTAAAACATGAGAAACATGTTGATAAGTTTTAATTATTTTGATAGCAAATAGATATCGCATAAAATATAATATTTTTAATATTCATATTATAGGGATACATGTAAAAATAATGATAAAAGGACGGTTCTAGTTCAGTCGAGTAATGCGAAACTTCTCAAATGAGCATTTATGTTTTATTTTGCTTTCGTTGTTGATAGAATTATAGAACGCCATCCATTTACCACTGTCTGCATATTTTACACTTCCGAGTCTATATTTGGCGATCTTCTCTTCATATATCTCCCTTAAATTGTTGTTTGGAATTGCGACATCGATTAGTGTCATTCGCCTAGAAATTTTAGCTACTAAAATAAGACCTAATCTACTTCTATGATCTGTAAGTACAATTCGATCTACCCACTTGAACTCGTTATTTTCCAATATAAGTTCTGGGTCGATGCTAATGATGGTATATTTTCGTTTTTGAAGTTATATGTAAGGTTAATATGAAAAAGAGCACAGTCCTAGAAAAAAACGAGGAATATAACATTCCTATACACCTGACATTTGTAGATTTTCACAAGGCCTTTGACTCTATAGAAACATGGGCGATCTTGAAATCACTTAATAATGCTAGAATTGACTCCAGATATACCACTATCATACAGAACATATATAAAAACGCAACTATACAGGTTAAAATCGACGAAGACACAAAAACCGAAAAAATAAACGTTATGAGAGGTGTGCGTCAGGGAGACGTCATCTCTCCGAAATTATTTACGCTAGCTTTGGAAGATTTCTTTAAAAAACTAAATTGTGATGAGAGAGGTTTGAGAGTCGACGGTTCTTATCTTAGTCGTCTTCGTTTCGCCGACGATGATGTTGTCATGTCTAGCAACCCGGAAGAGCTAAAACAAATGATTCGAGATTTCAATGAAGAGGCGCGAAAAGTGGGACTTAAGATGAACTTGGGGAAAACTAAATTAATGAGCCCTGACGCAAATGTACAAATAGAGATTCAAAATGAAATCATAGAAAATGTCCAAGAGTACATCTATTTAGGCCACGTCATGAAACTGGGCAAAGAAAATCAAAAGGCGGAAATAACAAGGAGAATAGGGCTGACATGGGCTGCCTTTGGAAAGTTGCAGTACGTATTAAGAGATAGAAACACACCAATCAACCTTAAACGAAAAGTGTATAACACGTGTGTCTTGCCTGTTGCTACTTACAGCATGGAAACGATAACACTAACCAAACAAAACGCAAATAAGTTCCGAGTCACTCAACGCTCCATGGAGAGACAAATATTAGGAATCTCGTTACGAGATAAAATACGAAATCAAGTAATAAGATCAAGAACCAAAGTAGTTGACGTCATTGAACGCATATCACGACTAAAGTGGCAATGGACGGGGCACATAGCTAGACAACAGCCCGATAGGTGGACGAGTAAATTACTGCAATGGAGACCGCGAGAAACGAACCGAAATCGTGGCAGGCCACAACGCAAATGGGTAGATGATATAAGACAGTTTGCTGGGAAAGACTGGCTCCAGAAGGCGAGAGACATCCCAGTGGAGGACCATCGGAGAGGCTTATGTCCAGGAGTGGACGTCAATGGGCTGAGATAGAAGAAGAAGAAGAAGAATGAAAAAGAGTTCGCTGACGCTGTCTTCTACGTTTTGTCAAAAAGGCTCGATTGTGTGGACCATGACGTGCTGCTTGATAAATTAAAGACTTACGGCTTCAGGGGTCGAGTGCAACAGTGGTTTGCCCCTTATTTGGAAGGCAGAACTTTTGGGGGTTGCACTTCAGATCCTTTGAGTATTACATCAGGTTTATCACAATGCTCTGTCTAAGGCCCGATTCTATTTCTCTTATATTTTATGCACCAACATTAATACGAGTTCAGAAAATTCTGAAACTACCAGGAAAAGTGGATATTTTTCCGAGAGGTAATGTCCGCCATCTAGACCAGTTTCGAACTCATTGTTTCCCGTCAGTACGGGGCAGACATGTACCCTTCACAATAAGAAAAGTGAGTCCTTTAAGCAACTTATATCATACTAAACAAAAAGTTCAATACAAGTTGTGCCATCTCCCTGAATCTCGTGCAATGTATATTGAATAATAATGTAAATTCCTTTAGTATTAGGGTGTATGTGAATTAATTTTAATGTACACAATTTGGAATATCTTTTCACATACTTTATTAAAATTTAAGATACCATTTAATCAAATTAAATGTACAACGAATTGATATATGAATGAATTGCTTCAGATTAAAATTAAATGTAAATTATTCACGATTTTGGCACAAAATCATTAAATTTAATGTAGAATGGACATTAAATTTCCATTAAATTTAAGGTTATTTTTAACAGTGTAATAAATCAATGACATATTTGTTCCAATTTTAAAATAAAATTGAGTTAGAATTCTGATAGTAAGTAAGACTTATTTGGGTAATAATGACCTTAAGTATGCCAAAAAAAATAATAATTATTAAATTCGCCTTACGCGCGGTTTAATAGTAGAAGAGTTAGTGAAACCTTGATGCAACGGTATGCTTGTAAAGTTGGGATTTTTAATAATACCGTTTTAAAAATGGACGATTTTAAGAACGTTGATCTGGCAGGTATCATCCGGCCACTATCCCACCTGACATATTTTTGAAAATGTTAAGAAATTAATATTTTGAAACTTCAAGCTGTAGAGTTGACATTTCAATATATCAAACCTCTCAGCCAGTCGTAAGTACCTGCCAGACAAGTTCAAAGATGAATAATATAAAGGCGAAAATAAACTTTGTTTTGTAAGGTTGAAATTTTAGCACAAGTGAAAATATAAAATTTCAAGACATTTTGCGCAAAGCCAGACCATTTTGGTACTCGCAAATACTGCCAGACCACGAAAAAAACTGTGGGAGTGCGCAAAAGATAGCGTTATACAGATCCAGGAATGCAAGTGGGACAGTTTATCGAAAGTGGCATTAATTATGTAACAATAAAAAATTATTAGAATAAAATATTTATTTAAGGAAAACAATATAAAATTGGATAATAATTATGTTATTATTGGTTTACAGTGTGAACACAACAGATTTTAGAATTTTTTATAAATGTTATATAAAATTAGTTTTCATTCAGATCTGCGTTGTCGCTTCGTCGAATTCGTCGCCGTCTTCATCATATAATGAAAAACAAAACATGTTTTATTTTATTTTTTAATTAAATACATACAAAATATTACTAAATTTAACACTTAATAAAATAAGGCCTATTCATCATCATTAAATATATGTGAAAATAATGAGTTACCCAAAATTCTCTCTTCGCCAGTATCGGCGGATTCCTTTGATATTATATCATCAATTGATGAAGCCATCGTATGGGATCTTCTTTGAACTTTCTGAGTCGGGACTGGCCCATAGACTCGCTTGTTTTAAATATGGACTTTTAACAGGTTTGAAAAGGATAAGATTGAGTTCGGCTTTTAAGCCATGAATTTTGAAAAATAAATGACCACACTATCGGTCTAGTAACCAGTCTCGGAGAAACTTGTACGGTTGGCGTGGTGTTGATGTGAGGTTGTGAAAGTTCTGAATTAGTGCGTTCGTGGAGGTGGTGGCTCTTTCAAAGTAGCGTTTTATACATTCCTTAATAAATGTATCAAATGTGTCGCATTGCAGGTCCCTGTGGATGATTGTGTTGCGTACGTAGTATGGGGCTCCGCACGAAATACGGAGTACTTTGTTCTGAAATCTCTCTAAACGTCTAAATCTCGTTCTGCCTGTGGTGATCCAGGTTGGAGCACCAAAGGACAGAATTGATCTCAAAAAGAGCCATCGTATCTCCATCGAACAAATTAAAAGTGGATTGTCCATCCACTAAAAGCCAATTGTTTTCAAGATGAAGTGTCGAAGGATTTTTTTTAAATTATCGTTTTACCAGATATTTGTGACATATAGACTTTAATAATTGTTCTAATTCACGCTGTCAAATTCAATTCAAATTGGATGAGTCATAATTGGCAATGTTTTGTGGATATTATAACAGTCATCATTAACAGTGTCCAATTTAATATCGCACATTTGGCACACACATCTTGTGAGTGTCTATTTTCTCTTTTGGTATAAGAACATATCCTAATGCTGTAATTGTTTTCGGGAACTGAATACTACTTTCAATAATAGGTACGACTATTGCTTCTTATGAAAAATATCGGGTTAGAACAGCAGCTTGTTAATGCCTTAAAGACTGTCAAGCTTTGGCATATTAATGGATACAATTTAATATATAATTATATTATATTTCTATAGTCTTTTTCATATGACTCACCCCAATTTATCTCCATGAATTGGAAGAATTATTAAAAACCCAATATATCACATGTAACTGGCGAAATTCTTCAACACTTCGTCCTGAAAATAATGGTTGGGATTAATGTATGGCGAATAAGATTCCAAATGATTCGAGGGAGATACTAAACTTTTATCAATTTATGATATAATATCAAAGGAATCCGCTGATACTGAGGAGAATCAGTCCGCAGATACTAAAGAAAGAATTTTAGGTAACTATTTTTATGTTTAATGAGAATGAAGAGGATCTTATTTCATTGTCTTTAAATTTACTTATATTTAGTATGTATTTACCTCAAAAATAAAAATAAAATATGTTTTATTTTCAGAATATAATGAAGATGGTGACAGCTTCGGCGAAGACAACAACGAAGAACTGGATAAAGATTAATTTTATATAAAATTTATAAACAATGTTTTATTTACACACTAAACAAATATTAACATAGTCATTATCGGCTATCGTTTCTCTTGAAAAAATCTTTTATTTTAATTAATTTTTATTGTCACATTATTCATGATTACTGCCACGTTCAATAAACTCTCTTACTCGCACTCCTGAACCTGTATAATGTTATCTTTCTTTCATTCCCACAACACCTATTTTCTTGGTCTGACAGTACTTGCGACCGCCCAAATAATCTGGCTTTGGGCAGAGTTTCTTAAAATATTTAAACTTGTAATGAAATTTCAACTTTACACGATAAAGTTTATCTTCACTCTTCTATTGCTCACCTTTGAACTTGTCTGGTCGGTATTTGCGACCGGCTAAGCAGTCTGGCAAATTTTTCTTTCTATAATCTTCTATATTTAAACCAAAACATATCTAAATACGAACCTTACACCTTGAAGTTTAAGAATATTAATTTCTTGACATTTTCAAAAATACGGATAGTGGCTCTTTTTCAATTTGTCTACACTCTAAAAAGGAAATACATTAAATTTAAGGTAAATGTGCTGGAAGCAAATTTCATAAACGTTTATTAAATACCTTTAATGTAGTACATTAAATTTAATAATTTGCATTAATCTAAATTAATTTATTCCATTAAATCCAATGTAATCATACATTAAATTTAAAATTTTGATCATTTCTTTTTAAGGTGATAATGTACATTAAATATACAGCCAGTGTTCATTGAATTTAAGATATGTTATCACATATTTAATGCACCAACATTAATATGAGGCAAAAAATTCTGCTACTAGGAAAAAGTGGAAATTTTTCTCAAAGGTCATCTGTAGACCGATTCTGAAATCATTGGTTTCCGGGAGTACCGGCAGACATGTACAGCTCATCATAAGAAAATTAAGTCCTTTAAGCAACTTATATCATACTAAAAAAAAGTTTAATTCAAGTTGCGCCATCTGTGCAAATCTCATTCAATGTACCATGAATAATAATGTAAATTCCTTTAATGGTAAGGTGCATGTGAATTAATTTTAATGTACAGGAAATTCATATATATTTCCAGTTGCTTTATTGAAATTTAAGATACCATTTAATCAAATGTAATGTACAATAAACTGATATTTGAATGAACTGCTTTAAATTCGAAGTAAATATAAATTTTTCACGATTTTAGGTACAAAATCATTAAATTTAATGTAGCATGGACATTAAATTTAAGATTATTTTTAACAGTGTATCTTTGAAATGGTCATATAAAAGTTACACTGCCTTACACGCAGATCGTTACATCAAGGGTTCACTAATTCTTAGACTATAAACAAAAAAACCGAGAAATCTATTTATTTGAAAATTTTTTAAACAAAATACTCGGTATGTTTTACAAAAATTTTGTTTGAATAAAAAACTAGGTAGCCGACAATTTTCTTTGGAAAAACTGAAGATTTATGTGTCAACCTAAGTATGTCGAATTTGTATAGAGATTTGGAAAAAAGCTAGACCAAAAACAATATTTTTATTATTAACGGTTAATAATATGGCGTACAGAAATATTTTAATCTAACGTAGGAGTCGTGGTTATGTAAAGCTTCTTAAATACGACTTCCTCCGATTTCAACACAATAATGGTAAGACCCTGTGCGACACCATCAAGAGGATTATGCTCTTCGAGTTCGAATGGCACAATGTGGTCACTGACTCGAGACTCCGCCGATCCCTCGACTTCCTGAAGAAGGCCTTTTGGAGGTCGTTGTCAGTGGCGTACTAAAATTTGGTTGAAAAATTCAATTTTATTTTATTGCTCTCATAAAATTGAGATGATGTATTATTTGACATATTTGACAATCCCAGATTTAATTTTCAGATTTAAGTATTTAAAAACTGGCGTTTTTTAAAGTAATTTTATTGACTCGATTATTCGTCACCATATAACCAAAATGTTTCGATTTTATTATAAAATGAACCGCCAGTACCTCGGAAATCATGTATATACTTAGGAGCATAAAATTGGAACCAATATTTTTCCCCTTTATTTATTTAAAATTTTAGATTTGCTATATGGTACATATTAATTTAGATGAATATATTCGACCCAAAAAAAGATGTCTTTTTTACCGCAACTGAAAGCCAGTTAATTAACATCATCAACTAAAGTAGCGACTGGTGATGACAATATCTCGCCTAAAATATTGAAATATAATCGTATTTGCCTTGTGAAGCCTCTCCTTCGTATAATAAATTTTATATTTGAAAAACCAACATATCCCGAAATTTTAAAGAAGGCTTTTTTCCAATCTGTGAATCAAGGGATCGACCTGTCACTATGACCGGTTCAATGAGCTGACTTTTTGAGAAGTATATTAATGTCAAATTGGATGATTTTCTGTAAGGTAGTAAAATTTTGTCTCTTTTTCAGTATGGGTTTCGGGGAGGAAAAGAGCACGGAGAATGCGATAGTGCACGTTACAGACTATATAATTCGTGGGTTTAATAGCAATTTTAAGACACCGGGGATATTTATTGATTTGGCTCGTGCATTTGATGCTGTGACGCACCAAAAATTACTAGATAAACTTCAAAATATTGGAATTAGAGGTCTCGTATATGACCTGTTTGAGTTATACATAACTAATCGAACACAGAGAGTAAAAATAAATTAAACATTAAGGGATATCGGTAGTGCGGAATTTGGGGTGCCCCAGGGTACAGTACTGGGTCCGGTACTGTTCTATATATATATATATATATATATATATATATATATATATATATATATATATATATATATATATATATATATATATATATATATACTGTTCTCCAAATAGTTACTATGCTTATTATGCCGATGTTACAGAGACATTTCAGAGAACAGAGGATTACTTTACGAAGTTACGATTATGGATGGATCAGAATCTTCTGATTTCTAATGCCAAAAGAATTGTCCACTATACGATTTCTACCAACTGAGAGAATTCCTGTCGTTGAAACTACTGAGTATGACATATCAGGCTTTGAATGAATCAGTTTCAATTCAGATTTCGTGGAATGTTGGGAGATGGCGCTGCTTGTATTAGATTTCATACTTTGTCTAATATAAGTTGCTTAAAGGATTTACTTTGCCGATGCTCAGGTGCGTTGGCCTATTCTGTACTGACGAGAACCAACAAGTTCGAAAACGGTCTACAGATGACGGTGCATCACTAGGGAAAAGGCTTCAACCCTTTCCTGATATTCTTGCAATCTGAAATAGTGCTCTGTCTCTAACTGTGTTAGAACAGGGTACTATTTCGGGGTCGTACATAACGAATCAAAAATTATTTTTTTTAAATTCAATGTGGTTGGTCCAACATGGCGGATGAAAAATTTTACAACTCTCGATTTTGTTCAAAACTTATATAAGGGGGTTCTTGAGGGTATTTACTAAGAATTTAAAATGGCGGATCCAATGTGACGGACTAAGAGTTTTACATCTCTCGATTTATCCAAAATAGTTTGAACAACAAACCATATTTTTGCAAGATACTACCAATTTTAATCCACTTAAGTAAATATGAACCACGTCGAATATTATTTAATGATCTATTTAAATAATGGATATGTAATAATAACACATGTAACATATGTATATTCCTAAATTTTTACTCTGCCTGTATAAATACCTCATGACTGATTAAAGCTATATTTTGATACATTTCATTTATTTTATCAAGTTCAACAACATGTTATTAATAAAATTACTGCTAATAAAAGTTCGTGTGAACGGTAATTATATCTTACTAGTTATCGCTAGATATAGACTTGTTTCACCTGTATATAAATTAAATTGCTTTAGGGTAATAGACTTAAATTAGTTAAATCTAATCCATCTTTATTTAACTTTGTTTATATTTTCTTTTATACTACATTATTTAAAATACATCCCGTTAATTACGAAGTTAACTAAAAAATGCTACCTAGTAGGGAACAACTAACATACCGTTGTTTAGTATATTAAACACTAAACAACTTTATTTACTTATGTATCTAAAGAATTTAAATGGAGTGGCTGACGTATTCAATGTTTTCAAATAAATTTTTATATGGTTGAGATGAAATAAAAATATAACAGATCACACAAATCTAGAAATTTAGGCGTCCCGAATCCTTTTTTGATATGGGTGGAATTTGATGAAATTCTTGAATATCAATCACGCAATCTAGGAAAGGATCTGGGCGTATAACCTGAATACAACCTTGATCAAAAAGTACTAAAGAATATAGTGAATGTCCCTTGGTACATTCGTAATAAGGGTCTATAACAGGAAATTCAGATGGAAACCATTAAAGACAAAATCAAGAAGTACGCCAGGAGGCACGAGGAGAGGCTCCGTAAAAATCCCAATGTTGAAGCGCTTCAAGTCCTAGACAACCAAACTCTGATGCGACAACTTAAACGGATAAAATATTTTGAGCTTATGTGATGAATAAAAACCAGAGCAGAGTGCAGTATAGCAGCATTAGTATAGTGAACAAAACTAAAACAGAAACTAGAATCAACCATTGAGAATATCTAGACACAAAGTAACGTAGCACATTAAGTTAAATTCCAAATGTTAATAAATCTGAAGATTAGGTGCATTGTTAAATAAATAAATAAATAAATAAAATAAAATAAAACCTCTGATTTCTGTCTGTGGTAGTTTGGTCTGTATTCGACAATCAGAGGTCTAATTTGAAATTGATGCCCCTTTTACCTATTTTTGCCTTGCATACGAGGTTCGAGAGCTGGTTCTCCTGACAAAAGGGCTACCTTTCCAAATAAATACATCTTGATTACGCCGTCTTTAAACATCATCTTTTTCTGTATCACCTGAGTATTTGAGAGTTTTAGAGAGCTATCTTGTGTTGCTTTTATTATACAATTAATGTTTCGTCATAAAAAAAAATGTTTTTCCGAAAGTTCGTCTCCCACGGAGATTAAGGTGGAGTTAGTTGCTATAAACCGCGAGTACTTTCCTTAATTTACAACTATGAATGTGTGAGTTGCAAACTTCATACGTGGTTGTCTGAGAACTGTAAATACTAAGCGTTCTGGAAGATCAAAAACCCCTACAACCGAAGAAGTCGTCTATAAAATCTACAAAAGCATTATGAATACCCTCCAAGTGAACGTCTTGCTGGCGTATCAAAAAAAGGGCATGTTGTAATTTAACTGATATCTTGGGAATGAGAAAATTATCAGCAAGGTGTGTGCCGCACTTACTTATTTTGTACAAAAAAGTGGAAGACATAATAGTATTGCATCAGTGTTTGACTCTCTACGAATCCAATCCAACAGGTGGGGTTGGCTTGTTACCGTGGAAAATCCTGGAGCTATATGCCCGAGACCAAAAAACAATCGAACTAATGCACAGGCAAATAAGAATCAACACCGAAAAAGACGAAGAGCTTATTCTCTAGAGGGAAAGTTATAGTAGATGTCTTAAAAAGCATATATGTGGTGTTGAAATTAAAAATAATGTGAAAAAGTCTGGGTCCGATCTGGATGTTATCGCAGCGACGAACGACTTGAACGAAAACACCCATAAGAAGGGATCGAGGTACTGACGCAAATGTATATTTCTAAAAGAAGATTATATAAAAGTAAAATAAATTCCTGTCATAATTTTTTGTACTCTCCTTGTTTCTTTTAATTCAATATGGTTTTATTGAAAATTGGTTCTAGGGTGTGGTGAAGTGCAAATTACGAATTAAAAATTATTTTCTGATAATTCAACATGGAGGATTAAAATTTTTAAATCTCCCGATTTTTTCCAAAATTGTTACTGGGGGTTCTTCAGGGTGTAAATTAAGTTTACGAGTTTAAAATAATATACGGATACAATATAGTGGGCTGAAAATTTTACATTTATCAAAATTGGCATCAAGGGTTCTTTGACATTGTAAAATATGAATCTAATTTCTTAAATTAAATATGACTGATACAACATGGAAGAACTACAAATTTTATATTTTTCCCATTTCGTCCAAAACTAACATTGGGTAGTTCTTGATGGCATAGATTACGACTTAGGGATTATTTCCTAAAATTTTACGTTTTTCGGATGCTTCCAAAATTTGTCGCGTAGATTACGAATCTAGCATTAATTGTTTAAAATTCAAAATAGCAGGTTTACTATGGTAGACTAAAATTTTGTTTGAGTTCATTTTACTTAAAACTGGTATTTGGAGAATTCACAAAATCAAAGAATTTTTGGTGTTCAGTTTAGTGTAATCACTTTTGACTAAAATGGATACTTTTTTGCGGTCTTGGGAACATTGTGGGTATGCTATACCAGTAATGGATAATCTCAAAAATAGGAATATCAATCAATGAATAATCATTGAATCAATGTATAATTCACAAAATAGACTTATCAATTACTTCGTCAATTGATAATTTTGAAAATAAAAAAAATCATGTAATTGGTAATTTGATTCCTAAAATTAGTTAATAAAATAATTGGTAATTTTATTCCTATAATTATCGCTTAACGAAATAACTGATAATTTCGTTTTTGAAATTATCAATTGACGAAGTAATAATGTTCTATTAATGTTTACTAGAGTTGTTCTGCCAATATTGTCACTAATAATAGAAAAACTGAACGATCCAAAGCGTAACATGTTTAAAGATGTCAACGAGCGTTTTGTTTAAAATACTTGAATTATTGACGTCCCACAGCTATTTAATTAAAACAAAATGTTGGTTTTCGAATTTCTGTCAATATTTGTATAATAATTATTTTAATACTAAATGTTTTAAAAGCTATCAGTGTTTTAAAATGCACTTAAAATCAATATCTTGAGTGTTCAAAAGTGTCAGTGATGCTGTTATGGTATATCACAATATGATTAAAAATTGACGCGAAGGTAACCACCATTAAAAAACACGATGCTTTTTTATTAGTATAATAGAAAGTGATTGGTCGATTT
The DNA here is from genome assembly GCA_034092305.1 of Diaprepes abbreviatus. Classification (NCBI taxonomy): domain Eukaryota; kingdom Metazoa; phylum Arthropoda; class Insecta; order Coleoptera; family Curculionidae; genus Diaprepes; species Diaprepes abbreviatus. Next base: position 1,205,248 of record JASJET010000155.1, on the reverse strand, counting down.
TTAACAAATTCATGAATGTCATTTCTTCAGAAAGAGTTATGTGACAGAGAGGTAAATAACTGTCTGGATTTGAAGTCGTTGTTTTGGATCTCCAGCACCTAACACAAGGTTAACCCAACCGAAAAACAGGTATGTTGCGACTGTCCCCTTTGTAACCTCCAATAGTAGGATACCTCTTGCCGCGAAATATCCTCAACATATTGGGTCGATTTTTTACCGATAGTACTACTAGCTTTGCCCGACTTTTTCTATATAAAAGCTGACATAAATGCCCGAGTCAGTTAATAGCAGCATCAATTTCTAAGATCAAGGAAAAATTTGCTCTAGGACTGGTAGAGTAAAATCCGTTTAAGATTGAAAAGTAACAGTTATTAAAATTTTTAGGTATATTTTGTTTCATATTAAGGTGGAAAAATATTTCCAGTCTCCCTCGTACACACTGTAACCAATTAAAACTATCCAAATATTTATTGGATATTTCTGTCTATATTTATATAACTTATTAGTTAAATTACTTCCTGTATATTTAACCTAAAACAATAAGGCAATGTCCTATGATCTATATTTTATTATTTAACGTCAGTATTTCCGCTGATATCGTCAATATAATTTGATGATACTGCCATTCATAGAGTGTTCATTTAGTGACAGAGACGCATTGGCCAAATCGCCAAAATAAATTTTAAAAATTTTGGATGTATGCTTTATATTACTGGTTTAAATAATCCTAAATAATGAACCTAAATCCTTGAAGATATGTCCAAATTATAGAACAAATTTTTTGGTTTGCCAAAGAAAAAGAAAGAAATTGATTAATCAATGAAAAATGAATTTCTAAAACTATTTTGAAAGCTTAAATATAAGGAATTATGTACCTGAGATTCATTAAATATGAGGAAAATCTGGATTTTTAATGTTACCGCACACTAAAAACAAGAATTACTTTTAGTTAAAAGGAAATCTAATTGAGGTATTGGATATGTTACATGAAATGTCTTGAGCAATGATTGTAGTATCCGAATATTCAAATTTTATGGGTTGTCACATTTATTTTCCTATATAGGTTCAATTGGTAATTTAAAAAAATATTATTAACTTGTGATCTGAGCTTCCATACCAGTTGTAATCGTGCCCTCTTTTAAAGTTTTTTAGAGTACTCACTAAATTTATTTTATTCGTCTTTTCTTTAGTCTGGACAAATCATTACAAATGGTAAAATTACCCCTCCCTGGAAAAGAATTTTTTGAATGAACAGAAAAATGGCTGGGGGAAAAATGCAACGAAATCGAAAAACTTGAAAAGAAATATGACTACCACAACATGCACAAACAAATTAAACATATGACGACATACATCATATAATAGATAATGGGAAAATACTAACCGATACACCGGAATTGCTACAAATCTGGAAACTATATACAAGATACTTTTTCATGAGGAACGACCAGAAATTCACATAAATACTGACGAAGAATCAGGCCCTCTCATCACAAAAGATGATATCGAAAAGGTCATCCTATCCATGAAAAGCAACAAAGCAACAAACCACAATGGTATCCACGCCGAGATTCTTAAACTGATGAATGAAACAGATTCCCAATTCTTTGATATTGCGGTGTCACTATTCAACAACATGTACTACTGTGACGAGCTCCCTCAAGAATGAACCGACTCAATATTCCTCACCATCTTCAAGAGACCACACACAAAAACTTGTGACCAGTATAGACTAATTAAATCAACATCATAACACAAGTATTTACTAAAATTATCCATAATCGTATAAATGCAAAATGTGATTCAAATGTGGCAGATATCCAACTTGGCTTTAGAAGTGGCTTCGTCATCCGAGAGGCTGTTTTTTCCCTGCAAGTGCTTCTACAAAGATGTAGAGATATGAACTTAGATGTGTATATATGTTTCATCAACTTCTCAAAAGCCTTTGATAATATATAACACGAAAAACTTATAAAATTTCTTAAAACTAGGGGCCTAGATTCTAGACATCAGAATCGTTAAAAACCTATCCTGGAATCAGTAAAATAAAAATCAATGGAAACTTGTCAGAAAACATTCAAATCCAAAAAGAAGTCCGCCAAGGATGTGTTCTTTCACCTACAGTCATCAATATATACTCGAAAGCGATATTTGACGAAGTATTTCATGATGCCGCAGAGGGAGTGAGGGTGAATGGGGAACCCATAAATAATATTAGATACGCGGACGATTCTGTCATCTTAGCTAGGAGCATTAAAGACCTACAGGGCCTCCTACAAAGAGTGAAAGATGTATCTGAAGAGTTTGAGCTAAAATTGAATGCCTAAAGAACGAAATAGACGTCAATTAGTAAAAATCGAATATCTACAGAAAAACTTACATTAGATCAAGCAGTAACTATAGAACACAGTGAAAAATATAAGTATTTGGGAACCATCGTTCATGAACAATGGGACATGATGATAGAAATCAGATGCAGAACTGGAAAGGCGAGGTCAAGTTTTACTGAAATGAGACACATACTTAGTAACAGATACATTTTATTACCACTGAAAATCAGATTAGTAAAATGCTACGTCCTCCCGCTTTTACTATATAAAGTGGAAACGTGGACCATGACATAGCAACTTAAGAAAAAGCTCTCGGCCTTTGAAATGTAGGTGTACCGACGTATTATAAAAATATCTTGGACGGATCACATCACAAACGAGGAAGTGTTGAGAAAGATTGGTAAACAAGAAATTATGCTCGTAATGAAGAAAAGAAAGCTGGAATACATTGACCACATAATGAGACACAACAAATATCGTCTCCAATAACTTATCCTACAGGAGAAATCGATGGAACGAGAGGTCCAGGCAGAAGAAGAAATTCGGTTCGGACTAACATCTGTCCAACTATTTAGACTAGCCACCAACAAGGTACGAATCACTATGTTAATAACCAACGTCCGCAATGGATAAGGCAAAACAAGAAGAAGAATTTTTTTTTAAACAAATAAATGGTAACCTCATATATTCTACATAGCTCAGCACGTATTCTTAAAATAACTAGCACAATAATTTGGCGTGATTATAATCAAAATTTTTAACCTAAATTTTAATGCAATTCGTAAAAGACTTCACGGGCCCACTGTATATTTTGTACCTAATTATATGCTATCATATACCACTATATATTACACAGTTTTTTTAATAAGTGTTTTGGCCTTGAATATAGCTTATTAGCAAGAACACGGCAAATTATTTCAATAGTAGTAATTATGAATTTAAGATGTAACTAATGTAGGTAAATATTTGAAGCAGCGTACAAAGTTTATTATGTAAATTTACAATAGATATTTAAATTGTGTGTACCCTGTTGCGGGAAAGTACCGGATTTTTAGTTTTAAAATGCGTAGCCTGGAACATTTCAGAAATCAATTTTCTTTTAAACTTTTTTCTGGGAGCATCAAATTATAAATTTTATTTTCCCATAGAATAAAAGAATAGCGTGCTAATTAACATTGGAAACTTGATTGTATATTATCATACCTCATATTTGAACAACTCAAAAATAAAAACTCCGATTGGGATGATAAAAAATCGTGATACGAGATCATAGATTAAGATTCTTCAATTACATTATATTTAAAAATTCACAAAGGGGAATTCCCCGCAGCGTGAAAAGAGGGATGAATTTTATTGTATCCAAACTAAATAAAAAAAAGAAGTGCATATAAAAATACACGGCATGTTTGAAATCTTGTAATCTCACTACATTTTTTAACTGACTTCTCATAACTAAATAAGAAGTAATAAAAGAGAAAAATATCAATAAAAAAATATTTTCTGTTAATAACTAAAATAATATTACTTGAGCCTCTAATTTCTTACATTGAACGCTTTCAAAGTTAGTGCAAGTTAATTTACATATCGTAGATATGTCGTAATCTGCAGTAAAATATTGAATTTGTATACGCATTGAACATATTTATTGTGATATGATGACTGCAAGTATGATATACGCAGAGTTCACAGAAATTATAAATTGAAATACTTATTACAGTTTATCCTTAAATATTTCCCAGTTGGCGTTATTTATTTCTTACTAATTTAAAGTTAGTTAATTTTTTTTATAAACACATTATTTTTTTATTGGTGAGACTCTAAATTCCTAACCAAAACAAGGCTCATTTAAATGACAATAACTGTAATGTGATTTTAGAAAATCCTTATTAAAAATTTATAACATGTTTCTTTATTTACTTGACCCGCTTTAATTGCAATCCGCCTCTGCATCAATGCTGACTTTCTTCACTTTCCCATGACAAAAAATGTACGAAATAATACGACTACATTTTTATTTCAGGAAATATTAAATTTCCATAGCGCAACGCAATGCGGTCTCATGTTATAATAATATGCAGTAGTGAGAACAGTTGTTGATGATATAAAAAACTACACTTTTGACATACCAGTTTAGAATAAACAATTTGTTGCTGAACTTCATAATTGTAAAATTGTGTGGTAACAGCAGATTTATCAAATAATTCCATTTGATTCATGTATTTTGAATTGAAAATACTAGTCTTTAAGAATGTTTCGTATAATAAGATTAGAAAAAGGGGAGGATGATAATAAATAATTTTATTTGAACAGCACCGAACAAGATTTTAATTTAAAAACTTTCCACCCTTATGTTTGCCACATAAACAAAAAAATTGGAATTACCAAAATCTGTCAATATTATGGAAGGGCAAAATTACTTGCCAAAATTCCAGATATTTTGTATATAATTACACTTAAATGTTTGTGTATATAGTAAAATTTAACGCAGTGTGTAAAGTGTCCCATAATATATTTCTCTATTAACAACCAAATCAGTAAGTTTACACTTTTTTTTAAATGATTGTAAATGCTAAAAAAAAAATCATTCACGTCACATCACGAACTCTGATACGCAACTTCTAGAAATTTTAAGACACCCATGATTTTAAACAGTTATATAGTTTTAAAAAAAACGTGTCATTGTCTTTATCCATTTAAGATTGTGCCCATGAACATTAAAGTGTTTATGTCGTAAAACGATAAATACTGTCCCTAAAAGGGCCCTCCTTCATAGTTCAATTAATGGATTTTAACGAAATTTTAATACTTTTCCTAAGCCAAAGAGTTTAAGGGTGAAAAGTTTTCAAATTCATTGGGATGTTTATTAAATCGCTTCTTGTCTAAACCGAAATTATCTCTCTTTTATGGAGTGGTGTTAT